>NW_017547116.1:688121-813138 GCF_001854935.1 Bemisia tabaci
CCCCCTCCCCATGAGAGCCTTAAGTAATTTATGAACGGCCCCTTATTTAAATTTTTGGTATTCCTTATGGTCTTTATTACTTAAAATTCCTAATCATATAGATAATAGAAGAGAAATCATGCAGATTTTCCTTTAAAAAAAAAGAGCGTTTAATTTGGTTTGAATTTAAAAGATTCCTGCTTGGCCCGAAAGGCGAGGGTTGACAAAAATCCTGCGGCGCGTGGGGAGTGCAGTGAGTCTGCAGAAAGGAAACATCGATGCTCCCGATTGCGCACCAGACAGTTTGCGATGGAAATTCGGCAGGATTTTTGTCATCCCGTGGTCATCCCTGCCTTCCGAGCTCAAGGAAGGAATCTCTGCTGAACAGTCGACTCGAGGTTATGTTAATCATGTTATTTTCATTTCTGTTACTTACTGTCCAAAGAGTGAAGCATAAAGTAAAGTAAAGTGTCCGTGATCTTGTTCTGTTGGGGCTGTCTTTCACAACTTCAGAACTTTGCACGTGCTTTAATACCGCATAAAAAGTTCCTTACCTTTGGGTTAAGTTGTCTCCGGCGCGAAATCCTCTCCTCACAGTCATCTGCAGTCATCCGATCTCATCTCGCACTAGACTACCTGACTCACCGTCATATCAGACTGATCGCTGCAACTAAGTAAGCCTTTTAAACAGGAAAAAGAAAGAAAAGTAATAATTCTGAATTTCCTTCTTGTGATAACCCTTTCAGATATCATAAAATTATCATTTATGCTGTAAGAGTAAGGCAGAGCGGAAACGATGGTGAAAGCATGTTGTGTGGCTGGTTGTTTCTCGAATCGCATACCTGGAAAGTATGTCCCTATTTTCAAGTTTCCTTCGTTTCCGCGTTTCCGTAGAGAATGGTTGTCACGTTGTGGCAAAGACGATTCATATCAAATCACACAATACTCTGCAGTATGCATTAAACACTTTAAACCTGATTTTGTTGTAATGGATGATGAATTTAATTGCAAAGGAGGTATCACGGTGAAAATGCCACGACAGCAGCTACGACTAACTGAAGAAGCATATCCAACTATTTTTCCTTGGCACTCGGAGTTTAACAAAATTTCTGCTAAGTGGGATAAAATTATTGAGTCTCGACACTATCTCTCAGCTCATATTTCCGCCCAATCATCTAACGAAGTTAAAGTATCGGATGAAAACGTGGAAGCCTCCAATCTTGAATTCGGTGAGCACTTCATGATGGCCACCAAGCCAGTTGACGATGACCACATAGATCATCTTTATACCACTGTTCTAACTAAATCAAACAAAAGATCTGGAACATGTTCAGAATCTGAGGACCTTCCAAAGAAAAAAAGGAAAATGCAGACGAATGAAAAGAACAGTGGCCAAATAAATGATTTTGAAGAATTGAAAGCTAGTTTGATACAAAAAAATATTTTTGATCCCTTCTTCACAGAGTGTCATGAAGATTATTTGCTTATCAGCAAGATATTAGACCGTAGCTTTAACTCAGTGCCTTATTATTCAACGTTAAAAATCTCCAAAACTTTCAATGTAAAAGTTTTCATAAATGCTGTGGAAGTTCCTCCTGACACGCTGAGGCCTCTTTTGGGAAACAGTCTCAGATGTGACACCTGGGCAAAGGTTAAAAACCTTTGCAAAATTTTAATGACTAAGCATGTCACTATGAGTGTCAGGAATATTTGAAGCCAAGGAAGGAAATAATTTGAGATCGAGTTAATGAAAAAATTGATCCAATCATTGAAAGTGCAAGGAAATTTAATGCAGCCAAGTAATATTCTTTCACCAAGATTTTTTCAGTGCTTGTCGACTCTCTCTCCACCAGTTTGCAATTATTTGAAAGCTTCATATTGATTTCAATGCTTGAGAACCAGTTTGATTTTTATTCTCTGTGTTTTTGCGCTTTTTATCAAAGTCTCCCTCTTCTCAAAAGAGAATTTGTGCAAATTCAAATCATTTTCACCAAAGAAAAACTGTGACAATGAATCTCCTTATCAAGAGGCCACAGTAACTGCCTCTATATTGTAAAATTAAGAACTATATAACAAGAAAATGAACATATAGAAAATTAGCATCTAAGTTCAGTCACCATGACCTGTCTTTTCTACATGACTACTTACTTACCTTATAAATAAATTGATCTCAATGAAATCAGTCAACAGACTTTACTGAATGCAATTTTCTCTTAATTTAATTCTGTCGTGATGTCCGTCAGTAGAATGGATGTCGAGTCTCCATTTTGATACCTTATTCACCTCTCATCAGAATTAAATGAAACTACTCTTGGATTAAGCAACCTTCTGGAATAATGTCTCTCGCCATTGATACCCACAGGTTTGTAATCTTTCTTAAGTATCATGCCTAATTTTTGATAGGTTGCAGGAGTATAAAAACTTCATAACCTTGTAACTATGCAAAATTATGGGAAGCCTGGTATACGATAGCCCAAAAATCCTAAGTTTTTCCAAAATGTATCAATTCATGCATTTTCATGAAATCATGTGTACAACATATTGAAGGTGAAACTACCAGACCATGTATCTTGTTTGCAGTGTTTAAAAATCTCTGGTCCTATTTTATTTTATTTTTCTTAAGGAAAACAAATCAATATAATCTCTTGAAATTTTCAAAGAGTTTTTTTCACACAGAAAAGGAAAAACAGGAGAGTTTTCAAGAATTAATTTAGAGTAGTTTATCATTTAAAAAATAGAGTATAACAGGAGGTCTGCAGCGTTGCAAACCGAGATACGTGCTCTGGTACTCTTATCATCGATATAAAAGTTCTCAATGAGGTTCTTACGCCTCCGTAATACCCAATGAAATAAATGTTTATACAAGAAAATATATGGTATCACATCTATCAAAAGACAATGAATTTGTCTCCTAAATATTATGATATTAAAATTAAAAATATGTCCAAATAGCGTCCGTGAGAGATGCAATCTTCAAAATTTTCCTGGAGAGATCCCCTGGACCTTCCTCTTACTTGGGCCGGAGTGCCCTCCTCCCTTACCCCCACTCACGCACCAAAAAAATGGTTCTAAATCCCTTGGCACCCACAGAGATCTAGAACCACCTATGGACAAATGTTATTTTTATCGACAAATAATTATTTTTATTTTTTCAGAGGGAGGCTGATGTAAACTTTGACTTAATCCCTTTCGTCCCTGGTAAGACCCAGTAAGATACTCTCAGACCCTCTCTTCCCCAGGTTGCGCACCTAATATTTGAACAACACCTTTATTCTGCAGACCTCTTACACATCTTTACTTGCCTTTTTTAGGTTGGTCCACCTGGACTTGAAGAGTGCACCAATTCAGTTGACTTATCTGGAGAAGGTAACTTTTCACATTATACATTTGCCACCAACCACAGGAATAGAGGTATTAGCCTGTGTATTAAAAATTGAGTCATTGGTTCTTGAGTATGTAGCGTTATACAAACATTTTTAGGAGAAAAACGTCCAAAAATGCAAATCCAAACTGGATGGCAGTTCAAAAAACAGCATTTTGAGAGAAAGCTATTTAAATGTATAATTTGCCTAGCTCTAGATGATGAAATTGTTGAATAGTACTTACTGTAACTTCATGCAACCTATTTGTTGTTTGACTTACAAAAGGGCATAACTACACTTTGTGATGAGCCTAAGAAAGTATTGAGTTATAAAGTGGGCAGGGCTCATCGCGAAGTGTTGTTAAGTCCTTATGTCTGGAGGGCGACGAATTGACCCAGAAATTAATTGAAGTACTCATAATTTCATTTTTAGGACTTGAGGGAGGTTTCTGTCAGTGTCAGTACCATCTCATAGTCCGATATTTGGACCGGACTGGATAGAAATAGCTCCTCTAAAAATTTAGCTTCTGTAGACTAAGATCTCTTTTCCTTTCGATGGTCACCTTCATCGCTTGCTTTTAAATAATTTGACGCACAGAACTTATTAAATTATTTACAGCCAATAATATTCCTTAAAATATTGAAGAGTGATTCATAACATAATATTCAAAAGAAATGAAGCCCAATTCACACTATCAAACTTTTCATCCAACATGATTGAACGAAAAGTTGGATGGAAAGTTGGACGCAAAAAAATTTGAATCTATTACCCTTGAAGTGTGATATTGTCATCAGCTTGCGGTTCGCGAAGATACAGCTTCGGCCCATGTCGGTCGGCAGATTTTGTTCCAACTCCTCGTTCAACTTTGGCGGCGACAATTGGATGGAAAGTTGAACGAAAAGTTGAATGTGACGTCACATTTAAGTTTCCGTCAAATTTTTCATCAAATTGTCATTTTCTCTTGTCAGTATCACACTATCCAACTTTTCATTCGACAAGTTGCATCCAAGAGTTGGATGTAAAGTTTGATAGTGTCAATTGGGCTTCAAACTGATGCAAGTTCTGCCACAAGTTGTTGTGAAGCTAAAAGCTGCTCTTAGTAATTATGAGTGTTTTTTTCTCAGTTGATTCCTTTGTTAGCGCAATTCGGTGCAACAGGCCTTCTGATTGAATGGGAAGATACTTTCCCGTACAGCGGAGCTCTGGTAGACATTGGCTCAAGGAACTCTGTCACCAACACCTACACTTCAGATGAAATTTCTCGAATATTACACCTTGCTCAAACATCCAGTTTGATTGTGATTCCACTCGTCCAAACAATTGGACATCTTGAGGTGAGTATCGCTCATTTATATGCTCCATAAAACGCAAATTTTAGACCTCGATTCTATCATCCAAGCTCCTTTTATGGATTAGGTAAGACGCTGTACAAACATCTAGTGTGTCAGAAAGTAAAATGTGTCTCTCACAATGTGATAAAGGATGAAATTCTTTCAAGAAAAGTGTAATTCTAAATTAAACGTTGAGACTTTACTTTTCTTACAAAATATCTCTGAATTCATAACTTGCTCATGATCAGTTAGGTCAAGAAATGGAGGAGAATGAAAAAATCTCCAGCGTCAAAAGCATTTATTTTTCCTTCAGTTTTGCCTCTAATATGTATGTCATAGTTAAAACTCGAGATCCATCAATCCTACAATTTACTATTCAAAACTCTATGTGGCAAAGAAAGTTTGTGGATATAGTTTTGAAGTCATCATTCTAGAATTACCGGTTTTCATTTTTAAACAGTAACAATTTTAAAAGAACTCTGCAGTTCCCAAATCCTTGAATGAGGCAGTGCGAGGAATTTTTGCAGGATTGTAGTTTACTTCTACATTCTTTATTTTAATGTAAGTACATGGTCATTGTTTTTGATTCCCAGTTTGTCCTGAAACATCCTAGATGGAGGCACTTGCGGGAGGTGACAAGGTATCCATCCTGCTTATGTCCATCTAAAACACCGGCTGCCGTTGACCTTGTCACTGTAATGATAGATCAGGTGATTCAAATGCATCCCAACTTGACGACCCTTCACATTGGAGCTGATGAGGTATGAAGTAGATATTTTCTTAATAGTTTTTTTTTCAATTCCCAGTGATCAGTCCCAATAGGTTACATACGTTTCATTCAAGAAGAATTCATTACTTAGACCCTTCCTGAAACTTATCGTTTTTTACCAAAAACTATGAGTCATCATGGTTCTTTTTCCAATGAGACTTTACCTAGAATATTGAATAAAATGTAGCCAAAAATGGTGTTTTGAGAGAAACTCATTTTAATGTTAGTTTTTAGTATAGGTACCTCAAAAGCCATGCAAGAGAGGAATATATGTTCAGGTAGCTTGCCTCTTTCCCTTGAAGGTTGTCCAGTCCATTTTGCAATGAATTCTGTTTGACACCTAAAAACGTAAAAAAAAACAGTTCTCTGAATGTTACTCTTGGGCCTGACGTAAGCCCACTTCACACTATTCATAGTTTCATTCAGCTTTTCTTCCAACTTTTTCGCATGAAAATCAATACCATGTAATTCAAATCGAAAAAATTTCCATTCATTAGGGTTGGAGAAAAAGATGTTAAAAAAAATTAAATTGTGTGAATTCGACTTTAATACAGGGTGTTCGAAAAGTCCCCTCCCCCCCCTCTAACTTTTGACCTAATTGAGGTAGAGATTTGAAACTTGGAGGGTGTTCTTAGATCAAAGGGAGCTACTTTTTGACCCCCTCAAAATTTTTGGGGGCCCCCCCTTGGGGGGTTACGAACCCTAAATCTTTTTTTTTTCAAATAGGAAGACCCCCTTTGTGATACCTCGTTCAAAAGAGCATAAAAAAAGAACAATTTTCGCGCAAACCCGAAGTCGTTATCTCAAACCGTTTCAAAATGGCGGCCGGTCAAAGTTCAAAATGGCCGAAAATTGGCACCTGTGCTATTTGCGCATGAATTTGCTTGAAACTCGGTATCTGGAGGCATTTTGGCACGAGAAAAACGAATTTGACGTTAGATTTTTAAAAAAACCCTAATTTTTCAAAATGGCCGCCGGTTTAGGCTCGAAATTTTGACAAACTCGATTTTTTGCCGATGGATTCACCTGAAATTCGGTATCTGGGGGTATTTTGACCCGAGAAGAACGAATTCGACGTTGGATTTTAAAACAAACCCTCATTTTTCAAAATGGCCACCGATTAAAGTTCAAAATTGTCAACAATTGGCAACCTCGACTTTTTGCCGATGGATTCGCCTGAAACTCGATGTTTGGGGGTATCTGGGTGGGAGAAAAACGATAAGTTGAGAATCCTGAAGCTGAAGCTTGAAATTTAACAGGAATCCATCGGCAAAAAGTTGAGGTTGCCAATTGTTGACAATTTTGAACTTTAATCGGCGGCCATTTTGAAAAATGAGGGTTTGTTTAAAAATCTAACGTCGAATCCGTTCTTCTCGGGTCAAAATACTCCCAGATACCGAATTTCAGGTGAATCCATCGGCAAAAAATCGAGTTTGTCAAAATTTCGAGCCTAAACCGGCGGCCATTCTGAAAAATTAGGGTTTTTTTAAAAATCTAACGTCAAATTCGTTTTTCTCGTGCCAAAATACCTCCAGATACCGAGTTTCAAGCAAATTCATGCGCAAATAGCACAGGTGCCAATTTTCGGCCATTTTGAACTTTGACCGGCCGCCATTTTGAAACGGTTTGAGATAACGACTTCGGGTTTGCGCGAAAATTTTTCTTTTCTTATGCTCTTTCGAACGAGGTATCACAAAGGGGGTCTTCCCATGGGGGACCCATGGGGGGGGCCCCAAAAATTTTGAGGGGGTCAAAAAGTAGCTCCCTTTGATCTAAGAACACCCTCCAAGTTTCAAATCTCTACCTCAATTAGGTTAAAAGTTAGAGGGGGGGAGGGGACTTTTCGAACACCCTGTATATTCAGATTTAGTTTAGTTTTGCTTGAATTTCTTTCCAGGTGTGGAATATGGGACAGTGTGACCTATGCTCCAAGCAAAGTAAGCATCGTCTGTTCCTCGATCACATTAAATCAGTGGTGACGCATGTTCGTAACAAGCACCCTTCTGTTATTTCTCTTGTGATGTGGGATGATATGCTACGAAGTATCAATATAGAATTACTACAAGGTATGAATTTTCAATGCAAAATCACCTCTCCTTTGTTTTAAGTCGCGTTTGTTTTCACATAATAATTCATGTTCCTATTTGCACGAATAATTCTTAGCAG
This sequence comes from Bemisia tabaci, assembly GCF_001854935.1. Lineage (NCBI taxonomy): Eukaryota > Metazoa > Arthropoda > Insecta > Hemiptera > Aleyrodidae > Bemisia > Bemisia tabaci. Next base: position 695,729 of record NW_017547116.1, read on the forward strand.
AGCTGTTTGTAGGCAGATTATTGAATCTTTACCAATGACCTATCAAACCCCTCAAGTAGCATTGCATGACAGAGCTTTATTAATGAAAAACTAATTTATCATTGCAACATTTACTTATTTGAAAAAATATATATTAAAAAAACAGAATTTTTTTTTTAATCTTTGAGACGAATAGTCAAAGGCAGTCACATCTCACACCCTCTTGACACGGCAAACTATTGGGTACATTTGAATTGCAAGGCAAAGGAGGCAAAGTCGGTACTGTCCATGCGCCTTGAGTCTCCAAAATGGTAGCTCGAACCGAAATGCGACCACCATTGCATATCATTCTATTTTGCTAATTCTCCTCATACAATAGTAAAGAAAACATGCTTAGGCACGGGTCAAAATCTTGCAGCTAGAAAAAAACGGGGGGGGGGGGAATTTTAACCAAAACTTTTAAAATCCAAATGGAAAAAAAGAAACTTAAAATGGCATTTTTACATTCAAAACTCCTTTTAGGTAATGAACACGATCTGTCTTACCTTCTCTTACAATAATAATGGAGGCTGTCTTTGGACCCTGAAAATCTTACTTTATTAAACATTCTCTCTCTTCAATCTTTTGGTCAGTATCTTTTTCTTATTTTCTTCAAACAATCAAAAAGAGAAATTAAGTGCCTTAATAATTTAAACATGGCCCTGACCCACAGAAATAATTTTTTTCCAGAGTACAACTTCTGGGATTTTGTGGAGCCCATGGTTTGGCATTATCAACCAGCTGAGTTTTTCCAACTAAATAGTGGTAAGATCTCTTCCCTTGTTCTCAAGAGAACTAATGTATGCTTAGCTTCAAATCGTTTAAAACCAAACTTGCTCATAAGCAATTGTTTCTATTGAATCTCTCTGACATACACTCAATTTGTCAAAGATGAGTTATCTTTTACTGAGTTATTTTCGAGGAGAGAAAGTGGATTTTACAGAAATCTCAAAGATAAAAAGGATTTTGCTCAACTCATTTGCATATTGTAGACGAGTATGCTCGTCAGCCTCGTCCTGGTACAACTACCCATGGACGAGGTAACTCGCACAACTGCTAGGCGATTCTTTTGGTCGTGTTTATCCAATTGTCCAATAGATAGCATCATGAATCATGTATAAATATTCTGTTGCTCTCCTGATTGTGCGGCACTGCTTGGTGTGGCCAGCAAAAACATGCCAAGATGCAAATGGGTTACGCTTCATATTCAATTCTCCTTTTTCTGTGTTAATTGACCAAATTATTTCTTGCAGATTTATGGAAAAAATACTCTGTTGTCTTCAAAAAAGTCTGGGTTGCATCCGCCTTCAAAGGTGCCACTGGGAGTTGTCAGATTTTACCTGTCATATCGCATCACATAAGCAACCATGAGAAGTGGTCTATGGTTCTCGCTGATCCAGAGTTTAAAATGAAGTTTTTAGGAATAGCGCTAACAGGCTGGTCCAGGTAACCATGAGACAGTTTTCGATTCTTACGTTTATGATAATACTTTTGCTATACAAACTATCTTTATGGTTGGTGTAATTGGAAGTGACAAGTGAAAAAGTTGGACATACGGTAAGACCTCGAATTATCAGATCGCAATTTTACGGATTCGGTGATTTAACGGATCGATTCCCGGTCCCTTCAGCAGGACCCACTAGCGCGATTTAACAGATTCGGCCTCTGGTCCTGTAAAATCCGATAAATCAAGGTCTTACTGCTTTGTGAAAGGTAAAACAGAAAAAGAATCCATGGCAATGCCATGCCTTGTAGGTCTGGGTCATCCTTGCCATCATTCATGGAATTCCTGAGTTTTTCTCACTTATCACATAGTTTGTTCAACCTTTATAAGCACTTGATCTTGAAAATTTTTTCAAGGCTTTAAAAGCACCTAAATTTCACTCTTTACCAATTGTCAGCGGTTAATGCTCATCAGGATGACATAACAAAGCACTCGACGTTAAATAGATCTTTTGGAAAGACATCTTATTTATGAAGGAAATTGCGGCCTTCCGTTAAAGAGAACCATAAATTGCTGACTCGGACTGTGAGTCCTCTCACCAATAGAAGTAGCAGCGCTCCCTTTTTGCAATGCGCTACTGCATGAAGATCACTGTGTCATGTAACGCTGCTTTTCTTCATAGTTGAGGACATCGTAGCAGTTTAAGGATTTGAATCAGAATAGAACATTTATAACCGAATATTTAGTGAGTCAAGTCATGTCAACTCTCACCATTTTTCATTTGGTTTAAAGGCGATAATGTCTGCAGTTTCTGAGTAATTTTTTACAGATAAGAAGGTGGTAAAATAAGCTGGGTCCACACTATTTTGTGGGGAAAGCAATGCCTAATTTTTCTATTAGATAAAAAAATTTGAGCTCTAATGAATATCAGAACAAGACTGAGAGGAGATAGTGTTGATCTGCCTGAGCTGCACACAGTGTACATTCCCCCCCTCAGTCTTGTACTGATACTCATTAGAGCGCAAATTTCAACTCTAGCGGAAATTGTTGAATTTTCTGGCCTAGCTTTCCCCGCAAAATAGTATGGACCCAGCACTAATTTATTACCTTGTTACATACAGCTCGGACCACATTTTAGTGTTCTTTTTTCTTTTTTACTTTTATCAAGTCAAACATTTTTGGAATCAATGATGACTTTAGATCACCGGTACTGCACCAAGCACTGCTGGCTTTGCACTGGTACTGGATGAAAATTTGCAGTAAAGCTATATTCAATTTCCCATAGGTTTGATCATTTCGCCATTCTGTGTGAGCTCCTACCAGTTGCCATTCCTAGTCTTGCCCTCTGTTTACGTACATGGATCGAGTCATTTTCACTTGAGACGCATAGGAGCGTTTCACTTGCCTTGGGCTACAGCTCGGAATTGATTCCTTTAGATCCTTTCCCAAGGTAAATATTCTTAGAGTCTACTATTTTAATTATTAAGAGCATGCGACTTTTTACTTTTTAACAGGAAAAGTTTCACAATTTTTTTTTTTTTTTTTTTTTTTTTTTTTTTTTTTTTTTTTTAGTATTTAGAGAGAGTGGCTTGGGTAGCTCTCGATTTTTTTCTTTTCTTTTCTAAGCTTTAAATTCTTGAATTTCAGAAAATTATTAAAATGTATTAAAAAGTCCTGGACTAAGCCAAATTTTTCATGATTATTTTCTCAACTATCACTCGAAAGATCAGATTTTGTTTCTTTTACCGTATGTTGGGAGAGTCTTGGAACTCCTTGATTGTGCTCTTTGGAATTCCTCTAGAAGTCCCTCAATTTAGTTATGAAGTGGTGTCACAAGATCCGTAGGTAACTGTGGCCATTACAGGTAGCAAGGCCCCATCTTAAGGTCGAAAACCTCTGAAAAAATTCACTACAAATGTTTCCTTAAGGTCCTAACAAACTTCAAGTACAGATCCACAAGAAAGGACTTATTTTTCCTAATTTTTTTTAAGATTTACCACCTGTAGATGTGGCTTGATTGACCTGGAGTTTCTAAGCACCAAGAAGGAATGGGTCAGTTGCGCTGGTCACTGAATTGTGTTTTGATGATTGTTCCTTGCAGATTAGTTAAAAATAAAAAGATCTCTCCAAACTGCAACTTTCTATATTAACCGAAATATCACCCTTTGAAATGATTTTTGACGTCATCTGCCGCGGTAGTGACACCCCGGTGGTTTCTTCTACTTTACTTTCATTGGTCAGTGACGCACTGGTTACTCAACGTGCAAATTGGATGAAAACAAGGCAGAAGGAAGGAAGGATGTCACTACTGCGGTGGATGATGTCAAAAACCCGACTTTTCAATGGGCAATATCTTGATTAATATATTGAATGTAGAAAGTTGCGGTTTGGACATATCTTATTATTTTTAGCTAATCCACAAGAATTAAACATCAGAACTCGACTCTGTGACCAGTGCAACTGACCCATTGAACAGGGGCAAGCTAAAATTTCAGCATAAAGTTTTAATTATTAGCTCCATACATTTTTTAAACCCCGCATCTTTGTTGAGATTGAAACCTAAAGGTGTACACTGAGAAAGTTATTTCATGCCACTTACTTCTATGGTTTTCCTTTTGCATTTAAACTTAAATTTAAGTAAAATTAAAGGATATTGGACTTAATTGAAATCAGCCTAGCTGCATTTCACATTACCTAATTTCCTCTTATTTTTGTTCTCTCAATAGAAATCTGAACTCCTTGACCCATTAAATTGTGTATGAGTTTACCCCAGGTTATGAAGAATACTCTCACAAAATTTCAAGTTCCAATATTGCTCAATTTTCTGTTTTAAATATAAAACATCAGAGGAAATGAAGTAACGTATCGTTTGTACTCGTTCTTCTATCTTTTTCTACAAATTAACGTACATAATCCAAAATCATATTCCACGTAAAATTTGTTTACTTTAGTAGAGTTTATTATGTTCATTTTCCAGACCACAGCATGTAGCGGAAAATCTAAACTTCCCAAGTTGGCAAATCCTAACTGGCGTTGGATGGTTTGCAAACTTTCGTTCCAAGTACTACAACACTATCAACAGTGATCAGTAAGTGATTATTATTTTTGGCGCATATAGGGGTGACTTATTGGTTTTTGGTGAGCTTTCGTCAGTTTCATTAAAAAGTAGAAAAAATAAGTCGGCTCTCACAGATAGGTATCGGGAATTTTTCAGAGCTGACAAAAATGAGTAGTTGCTATGTTCATCGGTTTAACAGGCCAAGCAACCCAACCAATTGGCCACAAGGCTTTGACATAAAGGCCTTGCAGTTCTGATAAAGCTGGCCGTTTCAGACCTTATTGAAGTATTTTGAAACAAATAGAACCGATAGCTTACCGATAGCTACCGGTAGCGAATAGATTTGTTTGAACTCTGAGTATATTTTCATACTTCCACTCTCAGTTGCCTGTACTAAATGATTGATTACAAAATGAGTGGTCTATTTATATCTACCCCAACCTTTTATTGCTGAATTCTTTTCATCTATGATAAACCAAGAACTTGAGAAATTTGATATATCACATTTAATTTTTGTTAAGTAGTGTTACAGTTTGAAATTTGTCCTTGGAATTTGAATGAAACAGTCGTATGTTAATCATTAATTTGTATAATTTGATCTGGAAAGCAGAGATGTCTGAAGTCCCGAAATGCTGACTATACCTTGCAATCCAGTATGTTTGTTTCTTGAAAAAATTCCCCAGATACCTCGCAGGAATATGTTTGATTTTATTGATTTCATGTAAAACAACTTTGTCAGAAATAAGTTTCTTTGTCTCAAATAATATCTCTCTTGTCAACAGTTTTGCATCCTGGCTAAACCCTTGGCAAAGGAAAAATAATCATCTTAATCCTATGCAGACGGATAGCCTTGTCAAAGCACTTCATGGGTAAGCTCACTCATTACATCAGATTATGCTTACATGAGCGCTCATAAATTTACTTGAATTACATTTATTGACGATGAAACTACCAAATCACTTATCTTGTTTGGCAGGGTGTCTACGAGAACGGAAAAAGTACTGATTTTTTCAGGGCGATCCAGAAGTACTGATAAAGAGCAGAATTCCGCAAGATGGTGTGGAATTTTTTAATTTTTTTGTCATTTTCGTCGCAATTTGAGCGGGAAATTCAATTTCTTTAAATTTGCCGAATTTCGTCAATTGGAGGTACTGAAAAAGTACTGAATTTTTCTGTTGATGAGGTGCTGAATTTCTTGGGAATGAAGTGAAAACGTACTGATTTTTGGCCAGCCTGTTTTTGTAGACACCCTGTTTGGACTGTTTAAAATCTCTGCTCCTCTATTTTTACTGTAAAGTAAAGTTACGTGTTAAATATGCTGCTCATATTTTTACTTTAATAAACCTATGTATGCTTCCAATCTATAACCTATCTATGAAAAAAACTTTAATTACATTTTAAAGCAGTAAGTTGTCATTAGCCATCATTAAAATCAATATTATTATGTTCAATCAAAATGACTGAAATTTGTAGAATTGGTTGTTTACTTTTCTAATCAATCTTAAGCTGACTTCCTTTTGCTTGGCACGAAGTCTCCTATACTTTCCTGAACTTTGCATTGAAACCGAGGGAAAAGCAGTTTTACAGCGGACTGAATTCAATATTTTTTGGGTTTTTTTTAGTGTTCTTATCTGACCAATGTACCTATCTTCAAATTTTCGTTAAAGTCAATTTTTGTTTTTGTTTGGGCAGGTTGAAGGAAGAAATTCAATTGATAATCACTTTCCTCAAGCCTCATCTATTAGAAGTGTACCACAGAGCTACCGTGGAAGAGTGGTTTGGCTCGATCATTGAACCCATCTGTGATAATTTAGCAAAAATACTAGAAAGTCTCTCATCCAATTTGGAGCTTTAAATGCTCCAAAAGGTACAGTTTATACCAGTATTGACCATCTCCAGGGCTCCTTGCTGCAAGCACCTTAGTATTCTCATGTACCAGTTACCTTATGAATTTTTCAGTTCAGCACTCGCAATTAAAATGCAGTCTGAACTATTTAAGATACTACCTTTAAGATACTACTCACTAAGATTTTGATTAATTTAAAATGCTAAGGTTTATCTGTAATTTTTGAAAAATAAACTTCAAGTCTAACTGGTACAACTAGAAAAAGACTGGAATGCAAGAAGGACAAAAATGAGTGGACAAAAAAGGATAGGCAAAAGTATATTTCATAAAATGACAGGAGAGTAGTTTTTGGCACGACTTCATAAGGCTACGCCTGAATATTCGCAGGTGGCAATACTGCCCTTGAAAAAGAAAAAAAGAAAACAAGATTAGCAGGGAAATTGTAAGCTGAGTCAAGCTCTTGAAACAAAGCTTGTTTGAAAGTATTTTCTTTCTTTTGCGCTTTTAAGCTTTCGTGATAAATCAATTTTTAAGGAAGAACTATACTTTTCTCCATTGTTGAAATTTGAAATATTAAGCGCTGTAATATGAAAAGCTTAGGTGAACTACACAATATTCGCTAAAAAAAAAAGAGGTGTGCAAATCGTTCCATAATGCTGCCTGTTTTTGTAATGTAGCATTTTTGCCTCTGTACAAAACTCCTTACTTGTGAGACAAGTATGTCAGATTTGGCCAAATGTTTCAATCTGATGAGTGGTAGAATAAAAAGCTTTACTTTTAAAAATTGCGCTATGGCCTCAGATTTGCCTCAAGCCTGCCCAAATGTGCCAATCATAAGAGAGCATTTTTTTGAACCCCGGGAAATAATAAATTTGAAAATTTTACGGCAAACACAGGTTTATCAGCTGAGATGATTAGAACTCATCCTTTTTGTTATGAAAGTTTCTGAGTCCATTTTGAAATAAGTGGTTCGTCTATTGACACAGAAATTTAAGGATTTCATATTAGAAAAAGGCACTTTCCCGTTGTTGCATTTCAAACTCTCTGTTGCTAAATTATGTCCAAAAGAAGGATCTGATGGGTGATTTTTTTCAAAAAAAATGTCAGTAGAAAATTGTAGAATCATGAAGTTTCTGAACAGATTTCAGTAGAACATCGTAGAATCATGAAGAATTGTCTTTTAAAATTTCTTGGAAATGCATGTATTCACTTTCTGTGCAACAAGTGAAATTTTACCTGAGAATTTGAAACTCGGCAACCGAGAAGTTCTCCTTTTATACCCAGCAACTCAACTTAGACCCATTCATGCTAAAAAAATGTCCATCCGTAGGTTTTTAATCACAATTAGACTTCTTTTTTTGGAGGTAAGTGCTGGAAAGTTTGTCATGTACTTTTTCTAGAAGTTTTTCAAAACGATACGCCAAGTAGAATATAATAAGAAGTGAAAGTCTGCTACTTTTAAGACCGTGTAACATTAAGTATATTTGATTATATATTTTTATTAAGTATTTGTTATGTCAAAGCAACCTGACTGACTAATTTTACTTGTAATGGTTGTGACTCTTGATAAATACAAATTGTTTTTGTTTGCAAAATACACTTTTTTTTAAAGATCGTGGTAAATCTGCTCTGTAACCCATGTGAGACAGTTACTTAGAACAGAAATAATTTGTAACATTTTCGCTCGTATTTTGTCAACATTTAATCATGCTTTAAAACAACTTCTCTGGAAGGTTTAACCTTATTCATGACTATGTGAACTCCTCTCCAACCACTGTTTTGGTCTGTTCTGCTTTTGCTGACCAAGCCCCTGTTCAACATGAAGCACTCACCATCAGTGAGAACTCTGTGCAGGTTTTTTGTGCCTGAAGTGACAGGATAAGTGAATCTAACAAAGCCTGTATCATCCCAGCCGTAAAAGCATGTGTAGGTAAACTTTCCAGAAACATTTTCATCGGCTACGCTTTGAATCGCCAGGCAATAACGAATTCCGATATTTTTTATTCGCACCCAAAAGTACTGGTTGTAGGCCAAGATCAACTGGGTCTGGTCTTGAGACAAGCTAGAATCCCAGCAGAACACTGCTTCCTCAGTCAGAATTTTGACATCTGCATGGCACTGTCTCACATGGTCGTCATATCGTGAAGGTTGAACGAGTGAGCGGCAGGCGGCAAGTTTGCATCGAATACGCTTATATTTGCACGTAACTTTGTGTTTTGATACCTCAGGCAAGGTCAGCTTCAATGTGCACCCTTCATTTTTGCACCGAACTTTAAATATCCGATTTAACACTTGCTGGAAACTGAGCTGCTTTTTCAGAGGGGGGCTTTTGCAAAGCTGGCATAAATTTTTCCCATCAGCACATGTATGACAAATGATGTGCTGTAATCTGCAAACAGAGAAGGGGGGGTTGAAGGAACAAATGGTTGAATTCAGCTTACAGACCAAGCACTCAATTGTTTGGGAGGTTAGTTTGAGATAAAAATGTTTTTGGTTAGCAGTGCCTTTGAAATTCTTCATTTTTTTTAGACTTGGCCCTACTCCCTGGTTAGTTATTCAATTTTCAATTTTGAAAAATTTGAAGGGAAATCCTTGGTTTCAAATGAATTTTAACTGGATTAAGATCATTATTTTTGAGTGAAAGAATTTAAATATAATGTCTTGTTACCTAGCAACTGTTCGTAATTACATAGACACATTAACCCTCTCTTTAATTATTACTTACTGACCATTGATTCAAAATTTTTCTTTCCCACGTATCAATGATTGATACCACCTCTTAACTTCTATTCAAATAACTTGTAAGTTTTCTGCATTTACTCACTTGATTCGTTCTAAATTTTTACCCACATAAATCAAAATTTCTAATTACTGAATGCACCAGTAGCTTCTGAAGTCATGCGACCATTTGCTACAAGCATTTTTCTAATCAAGGTATCAATTTGTGTTATGCAGAATTTTTTCTCTTATTGACGATAATTTTTTGCAGGTACCTACTTTTCTATTTTTGACGCTATTCCCCATCCTCAATAAATTGGAGACCAGAGAAAAAATTTCCCTAATGACGAAACTCATTGTTCAAATTCAAAGAAAGTATGAGGAAATAGGTGCAATTTTTTATTGCAAGTCTTTATCATTGTCAGTCAATTTTGCCAAGACTTCGACCTAATGGGCTGCCATTCTTATTGGGTGTGGGTGTGGAAATAGGTAGTGAATCTTGCAAAGAAAACGTGGAAAGAAATTTCCCTGCGAGAGGCAGGGAGGTTTATACCCATTATCAAATCATAATACTGGCTTTGTCGAGGTGTATCCTCAAATTTTAAATGTATTTTGCCCTTCACTGCTCCAACACCTTGCTACAGGAGGGCAGATATGCCAAGGAGCAATATTTTTTACTCTTCTTCATAGTCAGATTCTTCTGCTTGATGATTATGCGTTTTATTCAAAGCAAGAACCGTTCCCCATACCTACAATATCACCTGCCTGCAGTTAATTTATACACCCATGCATACTCTGGAGTTTGAATACTCTTCAACATTCAACTTTAAATAAGAATCAATGTACTTTTCCAAGTGAAACCTACATTGGTTATCCGTCAAAATCAGTATGAAGAAAGTATTGAAATACGAATGGAGTATAAGGATGGTTCGAATAAACCTCCGAGATAGCCTTAACTTTTGAATTCATTCTTTAACTATCGTCAGTAGAATGAAACGCAGTTCATCACTTCGCGTTCTTGCTTTCATTTTTTTCTACGTTGCACCAGTTGCGCACCCAATATATTCCCGCTCTAAGTTCAAATAATTGTAAACACTTTCAAGACTACACTGCTGCCATAACATCCAAATGACACGCAATTCTTATCAACAGACGTTTCTGACTTTTCCAGATATAGGCTGTAATTTAAATCATCAAAGGAGCAATAAAACGCTGAAAACAATAATTTTCTATGATTTCTACATTACCTTTTTGCGTTGCACACTCATAATTACTTTTTGTATTACTCGGCTGAAACCACAAATTTTCAGTTTTGCTTCGTCAACAGTCCTGACATATGATGCACATTTTGAGCTTCTCCAATTCTCGTGAAGAGGGCGTTAGCCTCGCACTGTTAATTCCTCGCGAACAGGCGATTGTTTTTCCGAGTCAGAAATTATTTCACGGTACCTGTGCAATGTTTAGTGATTGTGTAATTGTAAATTATGTTAGTTTATTTCTAATTGTGTCATCTTAGTTGCTCTCTCCTCAACGAGATCCATATCATTTCATTTATTTGCATATCATTTTTGTACGTGGGGGGTCCTTTTTAACATGATTTCGGTCGGTGCGCTCATCATGCAAGTGTAAGCTATGGACGAATGCACGATCTAGTTGACTGATTCCAATGAAATTTTTGTAATATTCGTCCGTAGTTATGACTCTATGCGTTAACGGTGGTGAATGATGTCGAATCCAAGTGGCAGCCGTCGTAGTAGAACTATGAAATTGCGGCTCTTGAGTAAGTAATCTCCTGATTATTCCTGCACAATCAGACTCCTGATCAGTGGGTAAATATGGCCTCTATGTAGGAGGGCTTTCACTTGGGGTTTCCCTAATTAAGCATAACAAATGCAATTTCATTCACTTTCAATGAATTTTCATGGTTTCCCGACACTTCCTGAGAAAGTCTCAACCAAGATCACCAATCAGATACCAATTCAGACATTCGTCAGCAGGGCTGGGCAGGCTGTAAGAACTAGCGAATGCTGTCACTGCCAGTGTTTAGAGTTTTCCTAAAATTTTCCACACTCATTATCATTTTGACCCCAACTATCGAGTCAGTCGAATTTTCTCTCTACATTTAATATTACCTTCAGTCACTATTCATTTATTAACTTACCTCCTTACCCATTGAATGGACCTCAACTTCTGAAGCTTTGATTTCAGTCGTAGCGTTTGCAAACCAAGCATTGTTCACTATCTATCTGTTGCCAGACTTTTCAAATGATTGCCACTCTCCACTTATCACATGCTGTCTGTCAGGTCTTAAGTTATGACAATACATGTTATCAATTTTATTTGTCCCGTCTCACTATTTCCTTTTGCTTGCTGTTAGACCAGCTTCACCTAAATTTTACTCTGAAGCATCAGTCCGCAGAATTCCAAAGAGTTTCATCTCTTTCTCATCACCATATCTCATAATACTTGATTGATCCAAATAATACAGTATATAAATGATATGCCTCATCTGAATGAGGAAGAACCAATCAGGTCAGTATCTCCTGGAAGAAATGAAATTTTTATTAATATTGGCATCCTTTGAAGGTAATAAACGAGGTTCAGACAATGTGGCTTGCATTTTTTTACTCAAATTCAGGTCCTTTGTCAAATCCATTTTACTGAAACTCGAGTCAGTATTTGTTGTAAACACCAACAAAGATTGAAATCAGCCGAAGTGAGTGAGCTACAGCATGTCTGCGTCTCTAGCTGATCGCATACTACTTTCCTCTGAGCATCTACTAATGCCCAATCTTTTTCACCAGATAAAGAAATTGATTTAGACAAAGAAGCTGAGTTTACCCCCTCCAAAGTAATGTCAACATGGTAATTTGACATCTCTTCATTTCTCAACTTATCAACACAAGTGAGCTTATGTAAACACAAGCCTTCTTACAAAGTTCAAGCCGTATTGTTTATGAATCAGAATTTTCTTAAAACAATAGCTTTTTGCATTCCCTTGAAAGTAGCAGTAAACTAACAGGACTTCTATAACTCTTTTGCTTTGAGTCTTTTTTCAGGAAAGGGATGGTTCTCTCTTTTTACTATTTTCTTCAAACATTGCAGTTGATGACAATTTTTTACGTATCTAGCTTGGCACCTACTATTGCCAAAAAGCCGACTCATTTTTTGCTGTGCAAAAATCTTAAGCTTGCCAGTCCTCCTGCAATGTTGTAGAACATAGCTTTTATATGTTGCAATCTTACTTTCTACAACTATTTCTACCAATATCTCAATCATTATTTTCAAGTCCTTCATGCTGCAAAGAATGAAATCTCTACCAAATTGTTTTAAAAAATAATTTGTTGTTATTTCATGGTTGAGAGAGGGTTTTTTTCTCAAAAGATTAAAGGAAAATTTCTGAAAAAAATTTCCCATCATCAGTGAAACATTTTGGTACTTAAAACTTGTGAGAACCTTGGATGTTTATACCTTTTAATGTGCTCAGTAGTTCTTTTCCAATTAATGTTGATTGTCATTCACACAAAAAAGTATCACACCTTTCATTTTTCTGACTACATTTAATGGGTATTTGTTTTTGTATCGGGAAAGTGGCAAGAGGCATCATCTTACACACATACTGTGTTCTGGGAGCTCATCACTCCGAGTACTAGTATAATTTATAAATAATCCGTTCTATACAAGTGAGTTGTCTTATGGACAATGTTTAAAACATTTTCATTTTTTTTTTTTACAGTTTTATGTGCTCGTAATTTGGCAAGGAAAGATCTGTTCCGTAAGTATCTTTCAAGTAATACTGCTCAGTCTTCTGCAATTGGTGTAGTAATAGCTCTATTTTTTTTCTCTTTTTTTATTATCAGAATACCATTTTGAAGTGTAAAATTTGGCAGGTTTAATGGACTGCATCAAACACAGGAGTAAACTTTGATAAATCATACGATTTTTCATCACACTAGATCATAATAAATAATTGAAAAAATTAAAAATTTACAGTTACTAGTCAGAATTAGGAAAGTTTTGTTCAGTATTTTTTCCCCCATTCAAGATAATGTAATAACTTTTAAGGGCACTAAACTTCACTTAATATAAAATTCTTATTTACTTATAATTGAACAGACATCTTTTTGACTGGAGCAAATGATTCAAATGCACAACTACTAAATTGATATAAATAACACAATGTAGATGTTTTCCACTATCATGACAGAATTTCCTATGAAGCATCAAATTCTTTTTTCTTTTTTTGAGTTCTGATGTCCATCATGAAATATCTTTATTGATCTTTTCTCACATACTCTCATCGTAAATGTTTCAGGACTCCCTGACCCTTTTGCAAAAATTAGTGTGGAAGGCTCAGGACAATGTTTCAGCACAGACACTTGCAAAGCAACGCTTGATCCTAAGTGGAATCAGCATTACGACTTGTAAGTTTGTTTGTTTTTTTAAATTTCTTGTTGACAAATTGCAATGTTGTAAGAATGCTATAAACAAAATTGAATTTTTTAAATTTCTTGTTGACAAATTGCAATGTTGTAAGAATGCTATAAACAAAATTGAAAATTATTTTTTATTTTTTGTCAATTTTCTTCACTCATCCTGAAAAAGCACACATAATTCAAAGGAAACATTTTGATTGAATTATTCTGAAAAAAATAAAACACAACTTGAGACTTTTCAATGTTGCAATTGATAGACGCATTTTTTGTATTTTGCCATCGACATGTTGACTTGTCCAAAAAATAGTTCTCTATAGGCTGTAAAAATCAAAGAATGAGACATTTTAGCTACAGCAAAATAAGTACAAAAACAGAAATTTTGCACGATACAGGATGCTGATTACGCTGCCCATAAAGTAAGTAATGCCCATAAACTTTTTTCATTATTTGCAAGGAAAAAAGTCACTTCTTGCTAATGAAATGGATAATTGTTATGCTACCAAATAATTAGGTTTCAGCTGTTTTATTATTTAGAGGCCTAATGAAACAGTATAGCTGTTGAGATTTTAATTTTAATTTTAAGGAATTTGATCAACTTTCTTCCCATGAATTGGAACCGTGATGAAGAGCAAAGCACCGCCTCAATCATTTACTTTTAATGCTTCAATATATAACTTCTTCAACTTATCGCGTGAATGTGTTTTTCAGGTACATAGGCAAGAGCGATGGAATCACGATCAGTGTGTGGAATCACAAAAAAATTCATAAAAAGCAAGGAGGTGGGTTCCTTGGGTGCGTGCGAATTATGTCTAACACAATCCATCGCCTAAAGGATACTGGATGTAAGTCCTTAACATGTTTTTCGTCTCTTTTTCTTTACTTTAGAAGAATTTATATGAAGAGTCAGTATTAATATTTCCACTTGCTATTTCAAGATTTGAAGTTTAAGAGTCTAAGACTGTATTATCCAATGAATCCTTTGTAGCAAATTTTTTTACTGAAGCCATTATGAACCAATAATTTCCAGGGAAGTTTCATTCATTTATTCTCTTCAAACAATCATTTTTGGTATCTACTTAGCTATGGAAATACAGAATAAATGGTTGAATGCAAAGGCTTTAAACGATTTTATTTGTGATTTTTCCCCCATGCAATTGCTACCTTTTGGTTGCACCAATAATAAATAAGCTGTACGCTTTAGAATATTTCAAGATAGGTAAGAAAGCAGTGCTCTTATTGCTTTTTCTGATTAAACTGGTCATCATGACTATTGTGGATGGTGGTTGACACTTAAAAAGCATTCACTTTAATGGACTCAACAGGTTTGTTACATTGAATACCCCAGCATCTTTTCAACGCAATTCAAATTACTTGAAATTTACATAGCGTTGGTGCTTTTACTTGAAATATTTTTGAGGAGCATAAATAACTAAATACAGTCTATTTTGGTTTCTCTAACTGTGCCACAATGAGACTGAAGTTTAATTGTTTGTTAAACTTATTTAACCATTTGAAAACACTTAAATTATTTTCAGATCAAAGATTAGATTTATGCAAAGCTAGTGGAGATGATCCGGAGCAAGTCAAGGGTCAAATTGTTGTGTCTCTTATGTCAAGAGACGGTAGTCATGGCTCCAGCTCAGCAACGCACAATGCAGTGGTCGATCCTCTTGGTAATCTCTCCTGTCCTGAGGATCTTCCAGAAGAGTGGGAAGAGAGAAGAGATGCCGCTGGTAGACTGTATTATGTTAA
This sequence comes from Bemisia tabaci, assembly GCF_001854935.1. Lineage (NCBI taxonomy): Eukaryota > Metazoa > Arthropoda > Insecta > Hemiptera > Aleyrodidae > Bemisia > Bemisia tabaci. Next base: position 711,001 of record NW_017547116.1, read on the forward strand.
TCATCAGACCAAGTCAACGCAGTGGATCAGACCTACAAGGTATTTTTAATGAAAACCTGTTTTACAGATCAAAAATCGTCCTACAAATAAAACTAACTTTGCTGAACAATGAAATAACTAAATAACAAGGGTCATAAAAATGTTCTTCTCAAGTTTGGATGCAGTTGCTGTTTGTTTGCCAACACCTGCAACCGGTGTCGATTTGTTCGTGCCTGTCTCATGAGCTTGCCAAGTTGTCTTGAGAATGTCTCGATGTCAAGCATCTCAGCTCATAAACTCAGCAAGCTTTACCACACCTTGTTCACACCCATCATGTTAAGGAAACTAGTCCCTCTTCATTCACTATGCAGCATTGATTTTTTTTAAGTTTTTTGCTATTTTTTTTTAATCTTTCAAAATTAAGAAAAACTATTACTTAGTTATGGTTTCGTTTCAAAGCCTATAATTTCTAATGTAATTGTTTTGGATCGTAGATTTTTCTTGGGTAATTTTAATGGACCCCTAGAAGGGTTTGAAAGTCAGCAAAGTAGCACATGTTTTCTCATCGAAATTTAAAATAGAACATGTAGAGCATATTGGTAAATTTAAAAATTAACTTTTAAGTCAGAAATAACTTTGCATAGTTTACATTAAAAACAGTAAATTCAAACTCACTCCTTGCAGAAAAACCTTAATGAATGTACTCCTGAGTAAGCTCTGAAATTAACTTTTACATTGCAGGTGAATAAGTAGGGCTTGGTTTCAGCTACACTTCCTCCCAATTCTGATATGGGTATCTTTGATTTTGTCCAAGAAAAGTTACTACTGTAGGAAATTCTTACAATCTCAAATGCACCAAAATTACTTTAGTGCTAGATTTGACTTGAGAAAATTGTAGTTTTTCTGTTGGCTTAAAGTATGGATTAACGACCACCAAAACTGTTATTTCCTTTATTGTAAAGTGAATTTAAAAATTCTATTGAGTCCGTTGTATTCTACGCACAATTTTGATAAGGTAACAAATATTTTGGTTTTTAATTTTGCAACCTGTTCAGTGGTCCTTTGCTGATGTTGAAAAAAATTCTCTCAAATTGTTTTGTTTTCAATCAGAAATAACATTTTTACTGAAATTAATGAATTCATCCATGAAGTTAAAATAAAAAATCAGTGAGAATTTGTTTACATTGATAACTGTGCCAATGTAAAGAGATAGTTTTTTCTTGAATTTCTTTTAACATGCTATGTAATCTTAATATCTGAATTTTTTCTAGACCTCAAATCCATCTATCACCGTCATCAACAACCTCTCCAGATCGAGTAAGATCTCTGCAGAACAACAATGAGAACAATAATAATAGTTTAAACATGCAGACGCCACCAAGAAGAAGGCAGGATGCGAACAAAGTGAATTCTCACAAAAAACCAACTAAAGAAAATTTGCCTGGAGATCTTCCTCCTGGTTACGGTCAGTTAATTTTCTTCAATACTGTTTTTCTATCAAACACCCATGAAAAAGAAAAATAAAAAAAATTATTGATAATTTTAAGATTTTTTACACACTTTGTCAGTGTGGAATTTTTCTAAAGAGTGTCGATAGGTTCGAAGTTGCTGCAACTGGCTGTAACATGCAATGTTACCCTTGTAGCAGGACAAATCGAGGACTTCTGAGCCGTAGTCAGTGTTTACACTTTGAATTTTGGTCCTCCAATAAAAGGTCACACTCTACTACTAACAAAGAAACAACTTAAAACGGGACTAAGGCCGCAAATAATGAAAAGAAAACATAAAATAAAATAAGAAACCCGGGACGTTTCGCAGGAATCACACCCGCATTTTCAACCGGCAAAAAAAAGTATTTTTTTTTTTGGGCTGGTTGAAAATGCTGGTGCGATCCCTGCAAAACGTCCCGCGTTTCTTATTTTATTTTATGTGTTTCTTTTTATTATTTGCGGCATTAGTCCCGTTTTAAGTTGTTTCTCTGTTAATGTTTCGGGGCGATTGAGTTGTTTTTTCTACTACTAACTCCACAGGGGTGTGTGGATATTCTCCAGGATGTCTGAGTTCTGAGCACCATACTCTTGAAACGCAAAAGTGAATAAAATAAAATGAAGTATGAAAAAAGGAAAAATAAGAAGAAAATAATTTTCAATATCATTGATTCAGGCATATATCCAAAAGATTATTTAGAACAACAATAGCTTAAACTTACATAATGTAACGAAAGCTTAAAATACAAGTATCCAACACAAAATATCTTTTTGCTGTTACTGTAAAAATCATACTGTCGAAGTCTTAGAAATTATACGATATTTCTAGTGAAATCGCCCAGCAACATGCTTTGTAGCTTTTTTTACCCCTCAGTGTCCCACAGATTATCCTGTAGCCCTGTTGAAACTGATTGTAAACTCTTTTCAGAGCTCCGAACAACTCAACAAGGTCAAGTATACTTCTATCATATCCCCTCGGGTGCAAGTACATGGAATGATCCGCGTATTCCGAGAGAATTCAAGTCAGACTTACTCAAGGAGCTGGGACCATTACCTCCTGGCTGGGAGATCAGGAAAACAGGCGCTGGCAGACTCTACTATGTGGACCACAACAACAGAACCACTCAGTTCACTGACCCACGACTCTCAGGGCCAGTCATCAAAAATCTCTTGCAGTGAGTGCCAACCTTTTTTTCTTTTTTTTAAGCTATAAAATGATGAGAATCAACAGATACGTCCAATGGTTATAACGTCCATGAAAAGAAAAGTAAGTGTCATAATGTATGTGTCGACGCTGGTCGACGAGTTCCAAGCCCGGTGTGCACCAAGCTTAGGTCACTTTTTCGATATATGTTCGATCCAAAATGGCGGTGTGGATTACATAGTAATTCCTATCTTCTTTGTTTACATCCGATGGCCGGGTCCCCGTATATAGGGCTGTTCTATCGGTTGTCGGTAAGCTACCGAAACAGTTCCGCCAAGAAAAAGTTACGATAAGAGTGCTCTTATTGATAGCGATCTGAGTTTTCGGAGCTGACGAAAATAAGATCTTGCCATTTGTACATCTATTTTACGCGCCAGGCAATCTGACAAACTGACACATGGACAGGGCAACAATGCATTGAGTGCGAGCTCTCAAAACTCCAATAAGGCCGGCTGTTAACGATATCATCGCCACTGTCGGCACTGCCGCCAGTTTCAGTAAGAGACAATACCGGTAGTGTTCTGGCAAGAATTCGTTTGAACACTCCTACCTATGTATCAAAGAAAATCGAAAACAATCGATCATGTATCGAAAAAGTGATCAGGCATCACTCAGGAGTCTCGTAATTCGGGACCTGGAAAATGCTTTAAAGTGACGTCAGCTCTCCCACTTACATTACAACTCTATGTACTGCATGGTTATAAATTTGTCTCAATCATAGTTTTTTTACATTGTCCCTCATGGTGGTGTCCAGGGGCCGAAGAAATTTTTGTCTTAACCATACTTGGACTTAGCGAGATTTCTCTGTAGTTGTATTAATTTTGTAATTCAGAAGTTACTTATTAAAACAACTTTTTTTTCCTGTTTGAAGCAACATGTTTTATCATTATCATGTTTTATTTTTCTAGGAAACAAGGCATATCCTCGCCCACCTACAGTGTACCCAACAGTCAACCAGTACCAGTATCACCGCCAGCACCTGAAGGTACCGGGCCAGGACCGAGCAATTCGGATTCACAGCCCCAGACAAATGGTGCAGTAAGCACAACAACACCCGCAACCCCCACTCCAGCTCCAGCACCCAAAGAACCACCGCAGAGCATTGAGACAGAAACCGATGTTCTTCCCAAGTATAGGAGGGATCTTGTCGCTAAACAGAAGGTCCTCAGGGCTGAATTGTCCATCCTTCAACCTCAATCCGGTCATTGTCGATTAGAAGTTTCCCGAGCAGAAATTTTTGAGGTAATCCAAAAATTCCAGAAGTTTCTCTGATAGTGAGAGATAACTTTCTGCTTTTGCAGAACTGAAATATCCATTAGTATCAAATGTCTAAGTAAATTTTTAATCACTGTCTCCATTACTCAGATTTTCTTGCTAAGATATTCCATCAGTTAGTCCCTTACGTACGCGAATTACCTGAAAGATAAAATGAATTGAGCATTTTTTGAAATCTAGTCTCAATTGATGGAATATTTAGTATTATTTTTTATTTTCAATTTTAATCATCTGCATTCTCAACGCCTTTCAGCTGTCGAATGAGGAAAACTTTGATTTGCATTGAGTTCTTTATCATTGCATTGAAATTAATTTTTATAGGTTTTCTCAATGACTTTGAAAAACAAATGAAGTGCCATTATTTTCGATAAAATTATGTTTTTCGATGCTATTACCTGCTTTTAACACAGGACTCAAAATATCTTACGAATTCTGAAACATACTATTTAAGTAATAAGTTTATTTACTATACCCAAATTCTAACTTTACTACTTTTGGTCATAATGATTGGAAAAAATAGTTCTCAATTTTTTTGTTGTTGTCTTTCTATTTTCCAGGAATCTTATAGGTTAATTATGAAAATGAAACCCAAAGACTTACGGAAACGATTGATGGTCAAGTTCCGAGGTGAAGAGGGATTGGACTACGGAGGCGTCGCAAGAGAGTGGCTCTATCTTTTGTCGCATGAGATGCTGAACCCACAGTATGGTCTATTCCAGTATTCTAGAGAAGATAATTACACCCTTCAAATCAATCCTGATAGTGGAGTCAATCCTGTAAGTTAAACCTCACTTCAGATTTTTGTAAATGAAATCATTTGCCAATTCCCCTAACTCTATCCTGTATCATTTAACATCGACATGTATGTATCTTTCAACCAAAGATGAAACAGTCTAGAACCTTTTGAAGGTTTCAAAATCGGACTATTGATAATCGTTTGTTTAAGGACTTTTTCACTGGTCCCCTGAACCTGAAAGCCATCTGATCTATGGTTTCCTCTGCTATAAACTCCTACTTAATCATGACAGGTGTATCAAAATTATACTTTTCAAGATCATTGAGTCAAGAAAAACGTTTTGGAACTTTTTGCACCCTCAAAGAAACTATGAGCCGTTACATCATCAATCTTTAATGTATATTTCTTTTTTGCAGGAGCACTTATCATACTTCCATTTTGCGGGGAGAATCATCGGAATAGCCGTTTTTCATGGTCATTACATTGACGGTGGGTTCACCACACCATTTTACAAAATGCTCCTCAATAAACCGATCACTCTGGAAGATATTGAAGAAGTTGATCCAGAACTCCATCGCAGCCTCACTTGGATGCTGTAAGTTATTTCTCGCTTTTCAGTGAAAGTGTTAGTGTGACTGCAGGAATGCAGAAATCTCTCAGCCTTTAAATTGACTTGTTTTTCCCCTTTACGATGATGATTATAAGCTGTAAGCACCGGAGACTATGACTTTACGTCAATTTTTCCGTATCTAATCTGAGAGGCACTCTATACCCCTTCTCATTTGTTGTTGAATTACTGATAAACCTCACTAAGTCTGAACCGGCGTAAGTTGGAAACCCTGTCAACTGGGTAATGATTGCTTGGTCCCATTGTTTTGTTTTTCCAATACAAAATCCGTTTATTTCGGATACTCCACTAACTGTTAGTCAGAGTGAACCCTTGGTCCTGATGCATTCAGACTTAGATTTTTGTTCACTGTTCTTACTTGTGAAATCAATTATTTTAATTTTTTCAAGGGTGAAATTCTCCGTCTCTTCTTTTAGGTATTGAATTTGTATCTGTGACTGATTTTGAATGGCATTTATACCTGTTTTAGGACCAATACGTTGCCAGATATCATCGACACAACGTTTGCAGTTGAAGTAGACAGTTTCGGTGTGCTGAAAGTCCATGAGTTAAAAGCAGGCGGCCGTGATATTCCTGTGACTGAGGAAAACAAGAAAGAATACGTCAAGTAAGGAAATTAATTCTGCTAACCTTGAAATTTTTTGGGAATCCGATTATTTGTACTAATTTTGAAATTTTGTGTGCAACACAGTTCCTTTTAGCTTAAGGTGATTCGATGGACGCCATATTTTGCATCAGAACGGCATGCGATATCAATTGGTTCCATTTTTTCAGCTACTTGTCATTTTTCTCCAATTTTGAGATTGCAATTCTGTTGTCAGGAGACTAAAGCACTCACTTACCAATTTTAACAAAGAAATTCAACGTAATTAAGGCGTGATTTTTTTAGAGAGAAAACATTGCATTCAATACTGATATCGAAACTGCACTGGAAAGCAATATTTTCTCTCTAAAAAAACCACGCCTTAATTACGTTGAATTTCTTTGTTAAAATTGGTAAGTGAGTGCTTTAGTCTCCTGACAACAGAATTGCGATCTCAAAATTGGAGAAAAATGACAAGTAACTGAAAAAATGGAACCAATTGATGCGATATATTGCATGCCGATCTGACACTAAATATGGCGTCCATCAAATCACCTTAAATACATTCAATTAAAGGGAAACTGATAAGTAAACGACTTCTTGAGTTGAACCTAGATGATGACATCTTGGGGCCAAAGGACAGTGAAGGAAATAAGTTAGTTCCCTTACTTTGGAGCAGAGGTTGTTAGTTTGGAACATGGTCGTTGGCATGATGTATTTATTCAAATAGCTTCACTGATGCAAACAAAATTGGTGAATCAATTACTGTCATTTTTCTATTTTAACCCAGGGAAAATTCACTAATACTAATCAAAGGAGTAATGACAAAATATATCAAAAATTCAACACAGTCTTTTTTTATTACTTTTAAAATCCAAGAGTCCGTTCTCACTTAGTACTGATTTATTCCTGTCATCAACCTCTGATCTGTATTTCTAAACTTTTTGTTTTATTTTCAGATTGTATGTTAATTATCGGTTCATGCGAGGCATTGAGCAGCAGTTCCTGGCCCTACACAAAGGGTTTACTGAAGTGGTCCCCGCCCACCTGATGCGTCCCTTTGACGAAAGGGAGCTCGAGTTGATCATCGGGGGTCTAGGATCAATCGATATTAACGACTGGAAGCAAAATACTAGACTCAAGGTACGCCATGAATTTGGACTATATACTGTTGTGGTACAGCAAAGAGCCGTTAGAGGAGTCTGGGATGAGCATGAAAACACCTAAGAGCATTCGTTAACTGGCTCATACAGAAATGCACTTATGAAATTGCACTCGTGAGTTGCTTTTACGCAACCTAGAGATATTTTGAAACCTTAAATTGCCTTACACACTTATTCCTAAAGAAGAATACAAGCCTTTGTTTTAAATCTTAAATTTAATGCACTTTCTGCCACATTGGAAAAAGAAAATTAAAGACAATTGGAAAAAGAAAATTAAAGACAATTATTTAAAACTATGATTTAGAATTGGCTCATTCATTTTTCACTCTAGATATCTATTAATACTTCACACAGCACCTTTCCGTAACACGGCCGAGTGGCCTGATTATTTTCCTTCAAAATCAAATTACAGCTGAAGTAGCAGTTTTAACCCTTATCACTCATCAATTAAATTCACCTAACCTCTCTCCCAGATCATATTTAAAATGGCAGTTTGGAGGGCCGACAACACCGAAAACACAAGAGAGGTTAGGCGCAATTTAGCGCAAAACAGCGCAATGACGCAGTTGTTGACAGCTGTGGACGTAGTTCTCCAAACATCCGATAGATCGCTGCAAAAGACAGAGGCGGCAAACTATGTCGGACACATGAGCTTACGCGAGGTGAAGAGGTTTGTCAGATCAGGTCCGACACATGATCGGAACGGGAAAATAAAACTGTCGGACCACATCCGATACATGAGTGGTAAGGGTTAAGTCACACGCTCCGAAAGTTAGATTTTTGGTGAAAATTTTCTCTGTTTTTCACGTATGAAAGTATTGCTTTGGTCAAAATTAAAACTTAATCGGCGATTTTCTGATTCAAATCAAATTTTATTAAGGGTTTTTTCTTGCAGTAAGATAACTTTGAAGGTGCAGATAGCGCGTTAAAAATTTTGTTCCTTCTCTCTGGAAAATCAAAGTGATTCATTAAAGAGAAGATTAGGTCATTTTCTTGTCTCTAAATTCGTCCCTGATGAATTTTGAAATCAGACATTCACTTCCTCGAATGGGAAATTTTTTCTGCGCAGTGCTATCAAGTCACTTTAAGTGTAATTAATAGAGGAAGAAATTAATTTTACCAGAGAGCTCAGCTTTTTAATTTTGTCGATTTTAATTGCAATTCTTCTCTTCTGTGTTTTTTAGCACTGCACTGCAGACACACCTGTTGTGAAGTGGTTCTGGGAAATAGTTGAAAGCTATAGCGAAGAAATGAAAGCTCGACTATTACAATTTGTCACTGGCAGTTCAAGAGTCCCTCTTCAAGGCTTTAAAGCATTGCAAGGTTTGTGTTAAAATTTTGTAATACTTTTCATATTTTTTGCTCATGAGTGTAGAATTATGCCCGGAAGACTGCCTCAAAGATGGGCACAGAGCAGGTTGTCATCCCCAGAAGATAAATGAATTTTTCTCTTGTTTTAATTTTTCATGGCTGTCCATTAGGGCAAACATACATTTTTATCTATTTTATTCCTTTTACATGTGCTTGATACAATAGTTGTCGGACAATTAGTGTTTGTGCCCTGAAGAAGCTGAAGAAGTATTGAAATCAGTTAAAATACTGATGTACTGAAGTCCAAGTACCTGCTCCCTCACGATGGTAAAACATTTATTGTGACAATGACTAATGGGCCACCAAATTATGAACAAATCTTGACTTGCTAATACATTTTTCCATTGGTAAATGACGCGTAGAACACAATGCGCTCATTAAAAACGCGAAAAAGTAACTCAGAATTCGAGAAATATGCAGTTGAAAAGCGAAATTTCTCGTGCCAAACCGAATATTGTTATCCGGCATCAATCAGAAGTGAGCATGGACTCCGCCAATACTTCCGTCAAATGTCTCTCTACTATACTATATAACTATATCTGTAGTTTTAATAAGCTGATCTCATTCATGTTATCTATGAGAAACAAGCATCAAGTCTACATTAAAATTAGTTTTATTTTATCAAACATCAATGGAAAATGAGAGGAGATAGCGATTTGATTGTCGCAATACTTCACCACGATCTCTGTCCGCCATTCCAGCGCATTTGAAATTCCTTCGAGTCTAAACTTTTTAAAAGTAGTCTTTTTCAGGATTTTGGTTCCAAAAGTATGCTAATAAATGGTTATTTCAGAATATTAAATAAAAACATAAGGTTTAGTGACCCATTTTGTGTCAGACCTCCAGCCATGAACTCCGAGAATATTTTAAGAATGCTTTTACATTGCTTTTTGACCAATTTGTAATTTTTACAGGTTCAACAGGAGCTGCAGGACCCCGACTATTCACCATCCATGTGATTGATGCCCCGCAAGAAAACTTACCCAAGGCGCACACATGTTTTAATAGGATTGATCTCCCTCAGTATAAATCCTACCAGACCCTCTACGAGAAGCTAAGCCAAGCCGTTGAAGAAACGTGCGGCTTCGCTGTTGAGTGATGTATTTTTCTTGTAACTTGTTAATCATTCTAAGTCTGTACATTTTTCTTCAGTGAGATTCTTTATTGAAACTGTAAATATTGTTTCGCTGATGATGCTCTACGTAAACTTCCTGGGAATTCTTGGCAAAATTTCTACAGCTTTTCGACACATTGATATTATTAACAGTATCCAACCCTGAATTAGTTGAATGCTCTATCAAGTGGAAGATTGAAATAGTGTATACTGATTCAGTGGAATAAGTGAATTAATTTAATTTTAATCTCAGTCAGGTAGTATTAAGAAATGAATTTTGATTAGCAGTTTTGAAGGATAAATACTGTAGGTTAGCAAAGTAGTCGAATAGATGATGGATGTTAATGAACTTGATGCAATGGCCTCGCCATTTTGAAAAACACTTGGCATATTAAGCACATAGCTACTTTACCAATACATAGAATGTTTCTTTTGCAGCTGTTTATAAGCTGTAGATGAGTAATGACTGTATCTAAGTGTAACTAGCATTCTTTTGACATGCTTCAACTGTTCCGTCTAGGATTATATCAGTCTCAATCAAATCAGGATAGAAATGCCTTAGTATCTTTCACTGACAAGGCACATTAAAAATGTCCACTGTAGATGATGCTATTTTGCTTAGCTTTTGCTATTTTAAATGTTGGGGTTTTTTGCAAGTAAAAAGAAAAAAAAGAAAATCTAAGTGGGTTAGCGGCAGCCATTTTTCTAGATGCTTTTTTTTGAAAGTACAGATTGAACTAAGTTTAAAGGAATTTTTCTGATTTTTTAACCCCAAAGTGGCAAAGAAAGTCCATTTGCTATAAGTGGGACCAGCTCGAAACGATATTTTTGGCTCTGATGACCTTTCAAGGCGGGGGAAACGGCGTTTGCTGTTTGGCTGATCTCAGCTTTAGGCTTCACCTTGCCACGTCAACTCGACTGATGACTTTAGATTCGTCAGATTTTGATTAGCTTTTTCTCTCCTTGTGCTCTTTTGAACTTTTTAATGAGCGTTTTGGTTTTTTCTCAACATTTTACATTGGAAAAACCACACTATAACCTAATAAAAATTCCTTGCCACTATCCCATTCTAAAATTTTCTCCCTGTGTGATTTCGAACAAATTAAAATCCAACTTTTTAACTCACGAAATCATAACCAGATTCATCAGGAACATTCAGGTACCTGATTTTCTTTAAAATAAATTCCTTGCTACCTGTAACAAATGATAATTACTATCAATATCTCATGTTGCAAATTTTGCCACGAATTTCCTACTGTGTTGAAAACTGCTTGCTTTATTCATCTTTTTGAGGCCCTGATGGAAACTCAAAAAATGGTTACATTTGTATCCTTATAAAATTTTACTCAAAATTTTAAACTTGAAGAAAAGGAAGTATGTGCTCTTTTTGGAAGTTGTGGAGCACCAATAGCAAAATGCAAAGGTCACAGCAACCTCAGACCTCCTCCCTCGGAACTACCGAAATTCTCCTAATTTGATAAAATACTCTGAAAATGAAGACTGATGCTTTTAAAATTCTGTAACAGAAAATCTTTTCTGATTAGATCGAGAAGAGTTCGCAAAATTGTTTGTTTATTTATGGTAGGTATTTTACATCTCCTTCTGGGCAAACTTGGTTGCCAACAGCAAATAAAGAAGTGCCCGTAGATATAGGAAATTTGAAAATAGGTGATGTAGACCAAGAAAATTAGGCATTAAGGAATACATTTCAGAAATTGTTGATGTGTTCATGGTGATTTTCGTGCGAATCTGTCAGTAACGAGTAATGTAGGACACTAACTACTTATGTATACTTCTGTTGTTCACAACTGAAACGTCGTAACTCCATTCAAGATTTTGCATTTTCCTTTCCCACATTCTGTTCTCCTGCAAAAAAGACTGATATCCATTCTGCTCAATTTTCTCAGTTCGAATTCTCAGTAGTATGTCAAAGATATTCCAGAATTCTCAAGGATGAATGCTCGTTAGCTTTTCTGCGATGAAACATTTTGCCAGGAAAGAATTGTAAAATCTACAATGGGGCTATGGCGTATCTGCTTGGGACAGCAGGCTTCTTGTGCGTAACAGACTCATTTAAGACGGCAAATAGATTTTTCCGAGGGAACTATTAGAGGCTTTGAATGCTTGCTCTCACTTTTGCATCACTTGTCTAGATTTTTTCTTTAATGTAAGTATGATGTTTCTATTTTTTTTTTTTTTACCCGTGCGTACCACGTTTCGCCAGCTGCCTTATTGTAATGTGTAATATCAGTATACTCTCTAGCCCAGAACACATAGTCTTCCAGTTATCAAGTGCCTTGATTCGTGTTTGCTAATCCTCAATGATGACCTGCAGGTTTTTGGATCAGGTTCTGTCATGATTAGCTGTGTGTTTTTTGATCTGGGATGGTTTCCTGGGTCACTTACTAGCCCAGTGAGCCTTGTAAAGATGACTCCTTTAAGTTAGCCTCACTGGACTTCGGAGGGATTCGGCAGATTAGTTTTTCCCTTCTCAATTTCTCACCAAATGTCCTAAGAATGCAAGACTTTCATGAGGTCAATATGTAGAGGGGAGGCACATTTTCCCTTAGCATATTAAAAATTTATGAAAACGAATAGTTAAGTTCCTTTCCGCCGCCCTAAGCGCAAATACATGCAGGAACATTTTGCTTGGTTTTTTCTCCTCATTTGGACGTATTCAAATCAAAAACAACTACATATATCCATCATAACATGAGCTCTGTCACGTATGTATTCTTATGGATCGCAGGGCTCTTGTAAGAATGGATATATGTAGTTCCTTTTGATTTAAATACGTCCATTTGTTTTAGGAGATAATTTTGCATTGCTGCTATTTCAGAAGAGCATGCTGTTGTTGGTTAAAAATGAAAGCTGCTTTCAACAATGAAACTGAAATCGCTCCCGAACTTTCCATCTTATAGTGTGAGAGAAAGATAGAAAGCAAGAAATCAAGAATTATTGTTAGGTAGCCTTTCAGTGTCTGTAGTCAGTGTTTACAGAGCGTAAGGTTTGTCCTGTAGTTGAAATTATTTCAAGTTACTCAAATCTGAGAGAAATAGGGAAAATACCTCAAGTCTATAAAGCCAAGGATTTTTTGTGTGTCCCTCCAAAGTTCATTAATAGGTGTCCTCACTGGGGTCAACTTTTAAGTAATTTTTAGGTTGTATGTGTCTTAAATTCTGTCTACTTTTAAAGAAAAGTTAGTGTTCATTGATTGCTCTAGATGTACCCATAAGCATATCTATTGTTTTGTAATCAAAATTAAATCAATGAATGTGAGAAGGACATGAAAGCCTAGTCACTGACTGCAATACATATTATTATCATTTTTCTAGGCATTTTTTTTTTAAATGACCAGTAACTTTTAACGTTTTACTGTCTGTATCGTTCATTGTTCACTGTGCTTCCGTACTGTTCATTCATATCATATCATTGAACCATAAATTGTCATATTTTTTTGGAAAAAGGTTTCAGCCACTTATTTAACTACTTAAGCACCAGTACTTTTTGTTGAAAAATCTTGAGAATTTTCAATTTCACTCGACTTCTTTTTGAGTTTGGAGTGTTGCTAATTTTGCACACAAAAATCCGTTCTATGTGTCAATTGCATCAGTGATCAAATTGTTATAATACTTGAAGCTCAAATCATAAACTAATGATAGCTTCGTTGTAAGATCGCCATTATAATCTGTTGACTACGGTCTTTGTTAATTTCTGACAGATATGTCTCACTCTCTGTAGCTCAGCAATTTTTTGTCCATCTGAGAGATCCTATCGGGATAGGCTTCATTTTGAATCATTAAAATGTCAAAAGAATATTGAAACATATCAAGTCAAGCAGGTTTAATTAGTAATAATGTCCTTCTCACAGATGCAATCATCTGTTTACTTCTTGTTACTCAAACAACAAGTTAAAGTAACTCTTTTCCCCAAGTGATCTGCTCTGTTCCCCAAGCTAATAATTTTTTTCTTCAGGTGCTCAAATTGTGCTTTTTGTTCAAGAATTTACATATTATGCTCTCTGGCATTTGTTTGTTGATTGTTGAAAGTCAGAGCTTCAATTAATTTTGAATTGATGACTTGAATTTTGTCCAAATTACCATAGTATTTCATCATCGATCGTCCGAACAACATTAAAACTGCCCCAAGTAGATCCTTATTAGCTGCGAGAAACCGCTTAGTATTTTCTGACAGTTAAGTTACATGAGTTTAGTATAATTATTTTTATTTATCTCTCAATACAAATTTGTTTTGTAACTTAATAGTTTTATTACTTGATGATTGAGCTACCAGTGCCTGCTGAGATGAGCCTCTTCTCTGGTTTTTATCCAACTGAGATCAAGCTTTGGACTCCCAGAGACTGACAATGAGTTTGATGGGAGCTTTTGTTCTTGCGCAGTTCAGGGCTTTTTAAAATACTGTCCTCTAATAATCTGATGTCACTGGTAGTTCACTCAAGAAGCAGGAAATCATGTGATGTAGTATCTGACCCTGTGACTGTCAGCACAAGATAGTAATTTTGTTTGTTCCTTGCCCAAGTCGCAACAAAATTCCGAGCCTGAACAAATCATCGTCCATTTAATGAATTCAGACAAAGAATATCATGGTTACTTTCATTTACTTTACTCTTTAAGAACCTTTATATCTGCTCAACAGAGCAACTAGTGCTCTTAGAATGCCTTCCCCCTCCTCCCACTAAAAATCATATCGCAGCATTTGCTCTCTTTATTCTATATTTTTAAGTCACACAATTATTACTCTCATTGGAGTTCATATCTTTTTTTTTTTTTTGCCTTGAAGTATTCCTAAAACGTCGAAACCTTTATCAATACTTAATGTTAAGCTGATATCTTTGATCATTGTAAATATTTTTTCTCTTTCTTTTTCTTCTTTATTTCGGTAAATTCGTATTGTATTATTTTTGTTATCTAGCAGGGTCGTTTATTTTGCTTTTCAATTCTATAGAATGGATTGGAGCGTACGTCTTGATAGAAATCGTTATCGAAAATTGTGCAAAAATTTGTTACTCTCAAAAATTTCAAAAAATCTCTCTTTTATGTTAGAGAACGGCCGTCATCTAAATTTTACCAAAGCTCAGTTTTTGTATCGAATATGTGCAGATGTTTACGGAATAGTTAATTCTTCAATGATATTTATATTTTGTACTCTACTCCACGGAGGTCTAAGGATTGTGATTTTAATTCAACAAGATTTTTCAATTTTCAGGGAGAGGACCTTGCTTAATTTTTCTCACATTTCTTGATGTATTTTATATTTCCTATGGCTTGGGCTTAGTCTTTTCAACCGATAGATACTATTGAAAATGAGAACTAGCCTGAAATGACGTTCCAGCTGTCCTCTAAATGCCATTTTGTGTCTTACCGCATCCTTTTAAATAAAAATTCTAAGAGATGGACAAACTCTTGCGTGTGTAAATGTTGCAGTGTAATATTTACAAGGTCATTTTAGGAGAGAACAATGTCTCCTACAAAGCTGTCCTCTTAGGAATAAGAATCCGAGCTTTCTTGCAAAGGCACACGACTAGAAGTTATACGATCACATTCTTACATATTTGTGAAAAGGCACCTTATCTGCTGAGAGGAAAGGTTCTTTGATTCTCTACAAGAAAATCTGGAAATTTTGGCACAAGTTTGACCTCAAAAATCGAAGGAAATATTAGTCCTGAAGCTCCTAAACCAAAGCTTTCAAGTCGTCGAAAAGCATGGTTTAAGTGTCAGCAAAAAGTTGTGGAAAATTCTCACCCGGAAGATAAGGTTCCTTTTCACAGTTCTAGTCAAACTTATGGCTCAATTGCTGGTTGCAGTCAAGTTTTCAGATATTTTTATAAGTCATTCATATAGAATATTTCTTTGCAGCCTTGAAAAGGTCCCTTTGTGAATTTTTTGCTCCCCAACTCAAGTAATATTAAATGCAAATCTTCCCAAGATTCGTACTTCAGTAAGTTTTGCCGGCTCATCTATTTACATCATCAATTCCTCTTTAAGCTTTTTTGGGGCACAGCAAATTCTCTATCATGTGTCGGTATCGCATTCTAAACATTGTGAGCTTCCTTGATTTTATTTTCGAGCACCAATCCTTTGTTTCTTGAGGAATCGAGCTTCACATCCTTTAACCCCTTACGAGTAGACTATATGGGTGATTTTGGAACAGTAATTGTTTTTGAATAGCATAAGTTGCACTTTTTAGTGACAATTATTTACAGCATCCTTCTTTTTTTAATCAAACTTCCTTTCGGCAATGTTTGTAATTTTTCAACTTCTTTTGTGTTCTACATCATTCATTAAAAACTTCTATTTTCCTAATGCAATGGCTCAGATGTTTTTTGTTTCTCCTTTCATGACCGGCCTGGAAAAAGGACAGGGTAGCTATTGCGTCTAATATACTAAGAAGTCTAGATGCTAATTCCACTTTTGTCAAAACTTTAATGTAACTTGAATATGTGTTCTGCAGACAAATATATAACGGAAATAATAGAGAATATTCATTGATAAGATAATATAAACATCAGGAGCCCTTGTCGAATTAAAAATCCGAAGGTGCGTTAAAGAATCCTCTTGAGGATAAAAAAAAAACTTATGTTCACATCTAGAACTCCAACAGATTATGTTTATAAATTTTCTCCAAGAAAATCTTGGCAAAGTGGAAGGAAACTTCCATTCCTTTGAAGGGAAGAAGCTCCTAAAAATCAGGGAATGAGCATAGTCAAAATATTTAGACATCATGCTTGAATACCTGATTATCTCTTGGTCTTTTGCAGGCATCTGTAATTGAATCAGTGAAAACGAAAACACCCTTTAAAGTGTCCATAAGTTTTCGTCTTTCAGTAGCAAAAATCTAACTTCTTCACCTAGAAGTGAAGTTTTATGTGTATTTTGATTTTGTTCAAGTTTTTGTTTCGTGTTTTTGTTTTCTCTGATTCAATTGACTTAACATTTTTGAAGTTCTTAAATGAATTAGTGCATAAAGAAGTAATTCCTCCCGAAATTAAAAATCTGATTGAGTATGAGTTCTGAACTATTTGGAAAAAAGATTTTGAAGGAGGGGATCAGATCAAAACACTTGAAACAGTAACTGTAAGTTCTTCGTTTTATTGTTCTAAAGAATTACAGGTCTTGAACACTCTTTTTTGATCAACATGTTATACTCTGAAAACAAATCAAGCCTGGGATGTTTGTTTGATCAAGAAGAACATCATTACTTTAAACTAACAATTGGTAAAACAAAACGCAGAGAAATTGAAAACAAAATAAAAAATTGATTATTCCCAAATCATTTGCTGGATCTTTATTCTGCTGAGGTTGGAAGCAGAAGCAGGGTCTCAGAAAAGCGTGGAACTAGGAGGTCTACGGTTATTAAACGCACTTTCTTCAACCTATCACATTACATGGCAACTGAAACAAAAAACAATTCAGTTCAATTAGAAGTTCGAAAAAAAAACAGGCCACCAGAAATAAAATTAAGCCTTAAAGTTAAACTATCAAGAACTCTTGAAAAGGTAATTTTTCAACTTCCATCATATCACCTTGTATGAAAAATGTTACTACAGGTCCGTTCATAAAATACACAACTCTGAAAATCAGATTTTTGGACCCTCCTGCCCCTTGTAATGTACTCTCATGCAAGGTCTACAACCCCCTAAAAAGTTGCCACCTCGCATTGATTTTCCACCTTAGATTTTCGAAAATCGGCGCTACCGTCCATGCCAGAGAACGTAACGCACCTGTGATGCAGGCTCAGACCCTCTCTCCCGTTGAGCAGTAAGCATTTTATGGATGAAATGGATTCATAATAATCTCATGCTAGAATGATCACACTTCCTGGGAGGTTATTTTAGCGCTGAGACATGATTAAAATTCACTCCTACAATTTGAGAGGCCTTGCTTGTGGCAGGATGAGTGCAGTATTCAATGCCACAGAGATTTTATTAGCATTTCATTTAACACTGAGGAAGAAGTTGTCATTTCAAATGGAGCAAAAGATAAGAGAACACTTTTTATGATGACAAGTTGGCATAATATTTACGTTACTCAACAATTTTAGTGCACAATAATAATAATAAATTACCTAAGCAAGTCTAGGAGATGAGTGAGGCTCTCTTTCAGGTGAGGAGCGCAAAATCTCTTGCCAAAAACTGAATCACTTATTTTTGGCAACATTCTTGTTTGGCTAAATTGAATATAACGTTTTTCCATAAAATTCTAGAGGATGGATTTGAAAGGGATTTTTAAAAATTCACAAAAATAACCAAGCAAAGAATGCAACTTGTGCTTTGTCATCATCCAGATTATCATCATTCCAACACTTGCACAGTCAAAGTCAATAAACTCTGCCCCAAAATTTGACCAAAATTATTGCTTTTCCCTTAGGGGAAAAATGTCTTTAAAAAAATCAGACCTTTCTACTGCTAGAACACTGCAAAAGTCAGTGGTATTCCCCCCATTTCTGGAAGTTTCCCTATTTTTTCCTGTTATTGTAAGGGTTTCCTCACTGCTCATTACTCCTTATGATGTTGAGAAATTTAGGCACCCGTGTTAGACTGACCTATGCAGATTGATCTTGTAATTGAAATAAGCTGTTCTGACAAATAGAATGGACATTCAGAATACATTTGAGTAGTTACTTACCGCCATTGGCTTCCTTGCAAGCACGGATGGCTTCATTGAAACCGGAGCAGAGAGAGAGATCAGACTGGCTCTCAGCGCACTGGAGGAACTGCTTGATTTCCCATGAGCATGGTCCAGTTTGTTGGGCTGGCTGTTGGTACTGCTGGACTGGAGCAGCTGCCTGTTGCTCCGCTGGCTGTCTGTCACCTCCGCCGAATCCACCGACAAGAGCATGTCCAACAGCGTGTCCCTACACAAAAATGCAGTCATAGTATTGAACAGTTGTCTAAGGATTCCTTAAGGTTCAATTAGATTTTAGATAGAGATAATAGCGAGAAGTGCTTACGTGGAAAACACTGCTTTTCTCCAAGCATCTGGACTAAACAAAGAATACTTACAGAGAACTCCGCAATTTTGGAATACACTTTAGCAGAGTGCAATGCGCTACCATTTAAAAGTTCAAGTGTTAATTTTTTTCCCTGTTATTTTTTTTCCCTCTTTTCGATTTTCCACCCTACAAAATCATCTTAAAAATCCAATAGAGTACCAGTTGTAAATCCAGCTAGTATTAAGGGAAGTCCTTGTTCTCGATATTAAATCAAATGTATGCATGAATTTCAATTGCCAGTATGGCGAGCGTGCTTAACAGGGAGCACTGAGAGGATAATAGCTTGAGGAGGCAACTTACGACAGCTGATCCTACGGCAACTCCTCCAGCTGTTGCAGCCATTTGTTTGAAGAGACTAGGCTGCTGGGGCTGGGCCATGGCTGGTTGAGATGGGGGTGGTTGGTGTACAGCTGGCTGCGTTGGGGCAGCGCGTGCTGGGGCAGCACGAGCTGGGTAGGATCCCCTGCAAAAGAAAAATTAATATCAGACATGAGCAAGATCAGAATGGAATGGCTTGCTTCCAAAAGTGTGTTGTTCTACTGCAATATTTCAATTCTACCTTACATATTTCCTCTGATAAAAGAGAACCAATGGAGATATTCATTCAGTGATTTTTAAATTCTTTCTTGAGGAATGGAATATGAAATTAAGGAACTTTTCTATCAGACGTATAGGCTGACATCCTTTACAAAAATTAAAATACAAAAGAAGAGTTAGGATTGGACTGTTTACAAAGCAAAGCACTCATATATCAAAATGCTAAGTAAGTATGTTGGAGGGTAAAACTAGCTTTTTGGGTAACAAAAGAGCTTGTGAAACTGAAAACTTTTGGGGACAGTTTTCCGTATAAAAAGAGAATACTTCGGTTCAGATTGTTCAGAAACTTTTTCATCGTTTCTTAGTATGGTTCAAACAATGTCAGGAAAAAAATTGAATCAAAACATTGATTTTACGACTAGGAAAGAGCTCAAAGCAGTTTAAACCTGAAATTGTGAATGAAATTTCTCCATTTTCAAGAGCATGCATATTCATCAAAATGAAGTAGAACAGGATCAATTTGTTTTGTAGAACAGTGAGGTTATGGTTTTTGTTGTTTCTAAAATGGAAAATAGTAAAATCTCGAGACTACCACTGTGCAAAATTTATGAGTCTCCAATATTTAATGCGCTAAAAGATAGCAAAAAAAATGAATTATCAGTGCTTGCAGAGTCCTTTATGAAAATGAGTTCTGCAGCCTGATTGTTGAAAGTTATGTCGGCACGACAAGAATAAAAAATCGATATATTATACGGCGCAGATAGGGCTATGTCTTGTCTTATCGTGCCGACATAGCCAGTTAAGTTTCAACGATCCGGCTGCAGGCACTACAAAATCATCATAAATAAGCCTCAGCCTCACCAATGAGAGAGTACATAAAATTCATTAAAGGAAGGAAGAGGACAAACTAGAAGCGAATTGATTAATAAACCAGTGTGGCACTAGTAGAGCGACTACCATTACCACAATATAACCTCTTCCATAGGATATCACATGGATGATTAAATTATGAGAACAAGTTTACAACTGTTGGCCTTGCCACACTTTCTGAGTGCCTTCAATTTTGTTTCAGCATTGAAAGTAAACGCAGGAAATAAAAAAGCAGATCTTCTTCTTCACTCCAAGAGCTTGTGGAAGAACTTAAGTAACATGGACTTAACATTGAGCGCATGGAAATGGGATCATTGCCACTTTTTCTGTCAGGACATTCAAAAGCTTGAAGCGTAAGAGCCAAAGGTTCTGCTCGAAAGGAAATTATTAGGCGAAAATAAGACCCAATTTAGCGAGGCAGTCAGTTGAAGAGGCTTATTGAACTTTACATCGTAAGGTGAAAGTACAAGCTCACGGTCCCATTGAGCCTTATCGAACTAGGAGGTATCTTAATATCCCGCAACTTGGATAAATTAGAAAAACTACTGCAATTATTCGTGATGCACTAATTGAGAAATTCTATTAATGAGAATCGTCAAGGTTCCAGATTTTTAGGTAGAAAAGAAATCTGACAAAGCCATGCAGAGTGGCCTAGGGAGTGGGTCAAGGAAAGGCATCTAAAAATCGAGTAAAAAGTCGCACCTGGAGGGAGATGGAGATCGTCCACGTCGTGGCATATTGCACTAGGAAATTTGAAATTGAAAAAAAGCGAAAAAGCTCTTTAAAATTTCAACCGAGAACGTGAGAATCGCACGAACAATAAATTCACCTTGAGGCTACACTTATCAGATTATCAATGGCTTCCGATTCTAGAACAGTTCGCATGCAGCTGCGAATGGCGTGGTTGCCAAGTTGAAAAATTGAAAATATCTGATTACGTCAATGAAATGTCGATGAATCACACAGTTTCATCGCAAAATTTCGGTTCTACAGTAAATTAGTGGATAATAAACAAAAAAATTACTACAAAAAACCCAATAAAAAATGGCCCTATGTGAAAATGAAGGGGTAAATTGTTTGCGAAAACGCCTAGCTGACAACCATGGATATGACGTAGGTTAATTTTTGCGTCATCTGTGTTTTGGCAAAACTTTCAAAAGTTCGCATAACACCGAAAATTGAGGCGGATTACGCAAAAAATGCCATTTCCGCAAGGCGCCAGGCCACGGCTTATGATATTTCAGGCTTGTGTTCTAAGGGATTCAAAAATTCAGCAGATGTGCCAAAAAATACGAAAAAGATATGGCAAAATTTTTTCTCACTAATTTTCGTGATGCAATATCTTTGCATCATGCGGTGCACTTTATGATTAGGTAACAAGGTATTGCACTTGATTACATCAATGTCAAGCAAAACAACTTTAAACTCCGTAGGTAGTTTCGTCATGACACTAGCCAGTATTGTTTATTTATACAATCCATTCCAGTCAGAAGGGGATATTTGACTGGGAGATAGAGGGAGCCGAACACAGTCAAAAAATGACGACTGGTGAGTATTCGGTTGTTATATCAGCACAGAAATAGCTAGGGGATGAGGGGTACCAGTTGGGGAGGGCAAGGTATACCAATAACACCTCTCCACTTTCAAGAATCTTAAAAGCTGCTTTTGAAGGGTTAATTTGATTCAATTTAAGGAGATTCCTTGAAATACCCTCCAGGGAATTCTGCCTCCGCAGAGTAAGTCCTCCCTCCCACCAAGATTTGGGTGTAAGGAGGCTTCCTATACAGCGGAGAAAATGCATGAAAATAACGAAAATGAATTGTTGTAAGAATACCCTTGGAAGAAATACAATATCTAAATATTGGACAGATTATTTCAATGATTTTTTTTGTCTTTCTTCTTTTTTTTCATTTTCCCATCTCTCATGGTTGAAAAAGCTTCTGTCCGTCTCAATACATAAATTTTCACACCTACCAGCAGCCTGATTGTTGAAATTGTTTGTTTGTCGGGACGACATAGATGACATAGGTTAAAAGGCGAAGCGTTATTGGTCGGCTATGTCTTATCGCTGCTTTGTCGTGCCTATGTTGGGTTGACCTCTCGACAAGCTAACGGCACCTTTTAAGTTTCGGATGGTATGTCGATCATTCCGACAGTATGTTGATCATTCCGACAGTATGTCGATCATTCCGACAGTATGTCGATCATTCTACCCGACAAAGGCACGACAAAGCAGCGATAAGACATAGCTGACCAATCACGCTCCGCCTTTTAACCTGTGTCATCTATGTCGTCCCGACAAACAAAAAATTTCAACAATCAGGCTGCTGGTTGAAATTTACAAGGATAGGGTCTCATTTTTACTTTTGTATTGTATTGACAATCATTGGTAAGTATTTGAATTTTCTACTTGATGGCTCCTCATACAGAGATTTTCTTTTGAAGGTATGTAACTATTTTTTTGGAAAACACTAATTTCCATTAATTAAAAAAATTTTATTCATAAAAACTAATAGTACAATTATTTACCATTCACTGTTTTGAAAAAATTGAGGTTGGACTGACATACAATTGAAATACGCACTGGCTCAAATAACCAGTTTAAAAACTTTTGGTCAACACTGAAAAAGTGAAAACATTCCCATTGAAAAAAGAAATAAAGTTGGCAGAGAAAGGATTTGATGGTACCTCCATTAATTCTAGAATTGGCTATAAAAACCATCATATTCAGATGGATTACATTCACACATCAGATCAGAAAAACTTCCCATCTACTTCTTTTCTAAGCTGAATAGCTTCATTAACAAGAGGCAGTTATAATCACAGACAAATCAAAAACGGACCCTAACGTTTTACATATCGACTGAAAAACCTCATACATTTTCTAGTAAATTGACTGTGATTATTAAAAAGTACATTCGATATTTTCTGTAAAATTTGTGATAAAAATGAAACATGATGCATGTTTGCATGCGTGTGCAAATATTAAAGAAGTGAAAAAAATTGGACGGATGTTACCTAATTTTTCCTCATTTTTTTTATTTTTTTAACAGAAAACTAAACAACGTAAAGCCTTAAAACTTTCTGTGAATATAAGTCAAAGTGTTACTTTCAGTTTTCTGAAGAAAAATTAACATACAAGGGGAATCAGGAAATTTCTGATGTAGATAGGCTGATTCTTTTCAATTCTACATACTTAATCATGTAACGACTTTTACCTTTTTAATTTGTTTGAAATGTTTCAGTGCTTAAGTCATTAATTTTGATTCAATTATATTGTAAAAAATTCATTAATTTTATGGAGCTTCAAGATAAAAGCTTCTGAGAAAACAAAGAGAGTAGTTTCTGGCAACATAAGACGGATGCTTCTTGCAGGAATTCTCATGAGGATTTCATTGATTCCGACAAGAGGCAAGTTCTGTGTTTTTTCCTTTTTTCTTATACTTAAAACTGATGTTTTTTCTCAGAGACTCCATCAGAAAGCTGATACATAATAAAATGGACCATTGGACAAGGTACAGATTGAATTCATTTTGCAATAAGGAGCTACAATTTCTGGCACATCTATAAAAACACTCATGTGCATAGGGTAACTAATGGTTCATATGTTGTTTCTAAATTGAGCTAGATTTTGTAGTTCCGAGTTGCAAAATGTAGGCCAAATGTAAGCATTCTGGTAAGTGTTTCCTCTTCAAACTTTCACATAGAGTGAAATTCCCCCTTTAGCTTAATGAGATTAACGTCTAACCAAGATACATACTATCGTTTTCATTTAGCACTGGTTACAAAAAATTTGAATTGCCTGCTCACAAGAGGAACCAGAATTCACGTGAATCAAATCGCACACCACAGCAGTTTAGGCAAGTTTCTTAATTGATCAGTGATCCTTTTCTGCCATGTGTTGTCCAAAATTTAAAAACAACTCACAACAGCTGAGCCAAGATTGAGGTTGCCATATTAGCTGAAACTATTGCGGTAACGTTTAGTGTGCGATTTAACTCTAGTAGATTATGGTTTTTTCATGGGCAGGAAGCTTGAATTTATGAATCAAAAAACGTTCATACTTTGGTTAGAGGTTGCTTTCAATGATTTGTGTTGTAAGAGTTGTGTTTTACGCAAAACTTTGACGAGAAAACATAATTATAATTAACGTAATCATGTCATATGAAATTCATAATGCTTTGGGTGAAATGTCACGCAGTGAACTGTTGGGCAGTGAAAGGTCACACGGTGAAATGTGGCTATACTACTTTAATTTGCACCTTGTCTAGGGTCCATTATCTTAGAGAAGAAAATAGGAAAAGTTGCATCTTGCACTAAAAATTTAACTGTACACAATTACAAAGAGTCAAAAATGAGATTAAATTCAAAACGTAATATAAATGTAAAAAGAGCCTATCCATTGCATTGACGATTGTTCGCCTTCGATTCTGAAATTTTGTACTAACAAAACACAGATCAGTTGATAAAAAGTTCCAACAAGGTCTCTTGAGGCAGTCGGCAGGCGTGGCATACTTTCAATTCGGAATCATCATGAAGCCCCAGATGGACCAGCTTTGCAAGCTTTTAGTTCCCTGAGTCCATCACACATTGTTTTGATGTCCTCTCGGTCATTTTTATAGACTTCTATGAGTTGCATCATTCCATTTTGTTCCATTTGCAAGAACTGAAAAAGAAATTTTCAAAAACAACATTAGTTGACTTTGAAGGATTTTAAACACAAACGATGCATAAAAAAGTGGTATTTTATCACATTTTTTGTTGTGAATAAGTACAAGATTTATTCAATTGTATTACTTGTTCATTTGAAATTTATGAATTAATTTAAAACTTTTAATTTTAGAGGACCGCAATAACTGCCTGAAAGATATTCCAGTTTCAGTGTGCTTGCAACATAGGTTAAAAATTGCATTGATAAGGGTTAGTTAAATTGAATTAAATTCACTTTAATTCTGATTTACTAAAGTAAAAGGTTTGTTCTGAGTGGTGTTCCGACTTAAAGGTACAATTCAGGAGTTATTTTTGCTAGCAGGCCTAATTTTTAAGTCATCTACAAATTTTTTGAGGCCAAGATGATTTTTTGGCCTACGATTACCTATGATGGCACATGGAACTTTGCGAGGAGCACTGATTAATAGTTTGCTCCTTCAAGAATTTGTAGTGGGTTGCATCCAACTATTACCGACGCCACATTTGGCCAGTATTCCGAATTTTTGGGCGCCAAAGCCTCATTTTCAGGAACATTTTGCGCAAAAACGCCGAGTGACTTTTGAAAACTGGTTCTAAGTTAGCTGTCTGGTTTCTACGAAATTTATCAGTGAAACAAAAACAAATCTGTGTTGAGAAACAGATACATCCTGTCAGCATAACTCTAGGATAAGGCTCCTCCTGTGTATAATCCACTTCATTCTTGTCCAAAATAAATTATGAGAGTTTATTAGCTTTGTTTGGGCTGACTTCAATAGAAAGTTTGGGTGCAAAAAGCGGTTGACCTAATAATTTTTACCTTTCAACCGAACTTGATACCGGTTTTTCAAAAACTTCAAGGTTGAGAAAATAATTTTCTTACCTGTTTGATATCAGTTTGCATGCTTGGATCCATAATATAACGGCCAGAGGTGCCAGTAGACGCTGTCTCATCAAATTGCAATCGCATCATTGCCAGTAACTCATTCAATCGACCCTGCATCAATACATGTTAGTTAATTTGATGAATTTTCTAAGAAACACCTCTAGATGTATATGCCTTCAATTAAAAAAAAAAAAAAAAACCTTTGATGTATTCTTACACATCTTTCCAAGATGTTTGAAAACTTTTTTAAATAAAGCAAACTTAGGTGAGCAACGAAAAGACTTTGAAACTAAGGTCAAAAACTTTTGCTTGATATTTTTATGCAGATGGCATCAATTTGTCATTAGTTTCCCCACATGTTTGAAGTCAGTTTGCTGTTGTCAACCATATGAGCCTAACATGGCTTAGCAAGAACACCACAATGTCTTGCGCATTTGCCTGATGTGGCATTGAATAAGGAGGTGAACAAAAGATTTATGAAGTAATTAGAAGTGCGACACAATATGCGATTGACTGGCAAAAATGAGTCGAAAAAATAGGTAAAATCAAGAGTAAGTTAGGTACCTTGAACTGAGAGGGCATATTAAGCTGATGGTGAAGACTTTCTAACCGACTACACAGAGCCTCTTCTTCTGGTCGTAATGCCATTCCATGATTTCGTGTCATTTCTTGCTTCACAAGAACCTGGTAATACAAAATTAATGGATAAGTTCTAGGTATTTTACTCATGGTATAATAACAGATGCAGGGCAGGCAATGGGATAAAATTACCGAACATTAAACATCATCATTTGTAACTCAATTTTCTGAGATTGTTGGAGATTTCAAATTAAAGTCACCAGAGAATCAATATTTTGTTGTTTTTTGACCGTTTGATGCGATCTAACGGTTTTGCCTTGCAGACATATTTCCAATTTGCTTTACATCCTTTGCTTATTTTTGCCAGATGTCTATATGGTAAAATGTCGAATTTTCAAATAAAATGTGCAACATGCCTGCCCTCCTTTTTCATTTTCAGTACTAAAAAAGAGGGGTCATTCATTTTCTAAATTGCCTCTTGACCCAAGATTTGCCTCACATTTGCTTCAGATCTTGAGATCGGGCATTGTCTGCTCTGCTGGGCGCAAGTTCTTTTGGAAGGAAGAGATCATGGTACCAATGTTGAGTAATTTGTTCTGCATGCTTTACTATTTCCTTCGCATATGATTGTGCATTCAACTATTTCCTTTGAATAAAAGAGCATGTTACACAATTTCCTCCACCAAAACTAATGCGCTCAGTAATATTCTCCTCAAAAAATAACACATTTATTGATTGCCTTCACAAAAATGTTTCGCCCTGCACATTTCCCCCTCCCTTTTTTTTAGGTGCCTTCACATTGCACCTGCGATTGACCAATCCCGCACATTTTGCAAACCTGCTGTAATACTAGTGCATTTGCGAAGCACAGGAGAGGGGAGATAAATATTGCATGAAATGCATGACGATACATATAAATGCCTCCTGAGAGCCTCTTAACCATCAAAGGAGAAGGGTAGAGATAAACAAATTTCAATTAAAGTAAGGTATTATCATTATAAATATAATGCTACAGCAGTTTTATGGTATGACCCTTACCTTCAGCAGCCGGTGCTGTAGCTGTAACAGGCTTTGTTTATACTCCAATGCTTTAGCAGCGGTGCGGGTGTGTTGAGCCTGCAGCTCTGAGATATCCTCCGCAAGTCTGTCCAAAAACGCTTGGTGCATTTTGTTCTCGTGCTCTTGACATTTTGAGCGCCAGCGGATAGCTTCCCATCCAACCAACGGCACAGGGATGTACTTATCAGGATCTGGGTTTTCTAGTTGAGCTTGTTTCCAAATTCGGGGATCAATACCTGGAAAAAAAACCATGGAGTTGATCAGATAGTTTTTAGCAAAAGCGAAACAACTTTCTTCGCAAAAGAAGAGAGCTGCTTGTCATAGAGGGCTTGGCAAAATTCCTTAGTAGATAGACAGATTTAATGGGGATCAACTTCACTGCTTCCACATTGCTTGTGATTCAGTTTTTTTTTTGACGGAGAACTTAACTACTTTACGCCTTCAAACTTCTTTTGAATTTATCCTAGATTATGAGGAAAGATACATCGACTTTGTCCACAGACATTTTGTCAAAATTTCATGTTTCAGTGTCCCTCGGTTTTTCAGTTTGAAAAATAAAGCATCAGAGGAAATTGGGGAATGTCTGGTGTGATTAGGCTGATTTGAATGAAATCCAGTACAATCATTGAAAACTTCCTTGGCGTCAATAGTCTGAACTGAATGATTTTAAGGTTGGTTTCTATCAGGCGCATTTAGTAGCAAGAAGATTGAGTTCAGTCAAAAGATGATTAATTAATGAATCTGTTTTGTTGGTCGGTTCCTTTCTGTTTATAGGGAAAATAACTTAACTTGATCACGAAAAAGAACTAAGTGACCAGTTGGCTCTAAATTAGCTTATTTGGCTTCAAAAAATATCCAGCTTTTTGGTTTTTTTTTTTTTTTAAATTTTAAGCTTCATTTACCTCTATTTTTTCTCTCTCTTTCTTTTATGGCTAGATACAGCAAACTGATGTTCCACAAACTTTAATTTTGAATTTGTAGCTATCCAAGTAACTGATGTTGTGTATAAACGAGTAAAAAAGAGAAAATTATAATATAAAAGAAGAGCGCCAAACCTGCAGGTGGATTTGCTAGATAATTTTTAACAGATTCATCATCAAGTGGACTAAAGGGGAAAAGATCTTCTACTCCCATGGTTGTGAGCTGTTGCTTCGGTACAGGTTGCATCATGAATGAAACGATTTCTGAGGAAGGAACTCTTCTGGTGGCACCTAAAATCAACGGCAGCTAATTAATTAAAGGATTACATCTTGCAATGTGTCTGTCTAGATTTTATGAAAAAATGGTTGAGACATGTACTTTTAGGCAAATGAGAGGCTCCCTAGAATCTTACTACTTGTAACATCCGTCAAGCAGAGACCACCATTAGGGTGGAGCGTTTTTGGGCTTTTTTTTTATTTTGAAAATGGACATAGCACAGTAGTTGTGAAATGGTCTAAAAGTAACGCCTGAATTTTCCTGAATTTTTTCGTCAACGTTTAGGCCTCCCGGATTGACGTTGACGTCAAAATTAGCGGAAAATCCGGGTTTTTTGACGATAACTTGGCAACAATGGCAAATACGACAAAAATGCATAGAATCAGAGTTGTTGGAAATTAAATTTCCAACAAATCACTTTCTTATCGTTTTTCTGTAAGTGCAACCGTTTTAGTGTAAAATTCGAAAACCCGTATTTTTCCGGAAATTTAGTACAAATTCTCGTTCAGTCCGGGAGAAATACGGGAGAAAGAGGGCTAACTCGGAACAAATTGCGTGATAGACTTTTCCTACAAGAATATCATCATCGGGTTGGCCTGAATAACACAAAACATACAAAATTTTTTCCACGGCTCCACCGCGGAACACCCCTTAAAATTCCTAAAATTCAAAAAAACGGCCGTGTTTAGATTATCAAGCATCAATGTAATTTAGAATGTGCATCTCGTGTGGTATGAGGTGTCGTTTCCTATGTCTTTTTAGTCGTAAATTTCAAATATAGTGTTTAAAATCCTTTTATTCCCCCCGAGAACCAAGACTCTTTTTATTCGAAATGTGAATAAAGCAAATCAGGTCACGTGAGAATCATGGCGAAATAAAAAAAAAAAATCAATTTTCTCTAAAATCAAAAGTTGACGACACCATTGTTCAAAAAATATACTGAGGAACATCATCCGGTGGTATGAATCATCAATGTTTTCATTTTTTCATTCTTTTTCTTTTAGTAATACGTAACTCAATTGCATGTAAATATCGCTTATTCAGCAGTCTCTTTTTGAATTGTACATTTATTTTGTAGTGTCGTTTTATTGATTCTTCATATGGAGATAGTCACCATCCTCGATTTCAGCTCTTATTGAGGAGTAATATTAATTGTGAACATTTAAGAAAACTGTTCGATTTATTTCAAAGATTTTTTACTATCACACTTTGAAATTTTCTGTTCTGTCCTTCACATTTAGAAGTCATCCACTTATCCCATAATCGGGAGACCCTGCAAGATTATGGGGCAGTTTCTGTTGTAAATTTAAAATTTACAAACAAAATTATCTAAATTCACCGCAAACATTGCGGCATCTCAAACCCTAGTAACCTGCGGATTCGGCCTGGATTGCCAGTTTTACGCCTCCTGACCAGGTGTCATTCATCGGATCATAGATGAGGTCTTATAAAAGACAATTTAATTTTGAACCTCTAATCAAAATGCTAAACCAATATTATCCAGAGATCGTTACCTTACTCTCAATTTAAAATGTAATACACTAATCAAACTTTATAAGTTACCCTCCCGCTGTTCAAAGTTGGCCGCCGTCCTGGATTTGATGCACCCCGTTTGACCAGGGGCTTTTTTTAACACTATATTTGAAATTTACGACTAAAAAGACATAGGAAACGACACCTCATACCACACGAGATGCACATTCTAAATTACATTGATGCTTGATAATCTAAACACGGCCGTTTTTTTGAATTTTAGGAATTTTAAGGGGTGTTCCGCGGTGGAGCCGTGGAAAAAATTTTGTATGTTTTGTGTTATTCAGGCCAACCCGATGATGATATTCTTGTAGGAAAAGTCTATCACGCAATTTGTTCCGAGTTAGCCCTCTTTCTCCCGTATTTCTCCCGGACTGAACGAGAATTTGTACTAAATTTCCGGAAAAATACGGGTTTTCGAATTTTACACTAAAACGGTTGCACTTACAGAAAAACGATAAGAAAGTGATTTGTTGGAAATTTAATTTCCAACAACTCTGATTCTATGCATTTTTGTCGTATTTGCCATTGTTGCCAAGTTATCGTCAAAAAACCCGGATTTTCCGCTAATTTTGACGTCAACGTCAATCCGGGAGGCCTAAACGTTGACGAAAAAATTCAGGAAAATTCAGGCGTTACTTTTAGACCATTTCACAACTACTGTGCTATGTCCATTTTCAAAATAAAAAAAAAGCCCAAAAACGCTCCACCCTAACCACCATCCACCTTAAAGAAAGTTTAAAGATATTGATTAGCTATAAGGCCCTTGATGTCTTTGCTTAGAACAAACTTCCAATTCAGTGATTCTTGTGGAGCAATTAATTTCAGGCAAAAAAAGTTTTAATCTGTTGATCATAGAATAATTTTTGCTAGAGCTTTAACTCATGAGGTAAGACCAATATCACAAAAAGTGTACGAAACCTCAAGAGTGTTAGAGAAGCTTGCAGTATTAGTTAAAATGATAAAAGAGAACACAAAACTTACCAGTTTGTAATTTTTCTTCAACATAAAAAATGACTGTGCTCTTCGTCTCTGAGATTGGTTTGATAGAGTCAAAAATTATGCTAAGGTTTGGCTTGTTTCCAAAGAGAGCATTCAAACTTGTTTGCAATTGATTCTTTTGATTCCTGAGGGAAAAACCAAGAAAGAAATATAATGAAATGACCTGACGGTGAGGACTTATGCAAATAAGTGAACATTTTCTTGAATATATGCTTATGAAAATTATGTTTAATTGTTGCAGAGCTTTTTTATGCTTTGGTCGCAATGAGCCAAAGAACCCTTGGGCCGATAAGCCTTGATCACAATTGGACAACATTTTGCAATTTGGAACTATAAATTCTGGCTCTTCTGGAAAAACACTTATGTGCATAGGGAAACTAATGGCATATAGGTTGTTTTTAACCCGGGCTGGAATTTATAGTTCCAAATTGCAAAAAGTAGTCCAATTGATCTTTTAAAATAATGACTTGGTCTGGATGAGTTTTTAAAAGCTTGGCAATGACACAAACAGCAATTTTTCAAGGGTGAGGTGGGATATACAGGTCCAGAAATAAAATGTCCTTAAAAATCACTAAAAATGGTGTTCTTTGAAATGTATAGATACTTGAAAACAATTAATAATAAAATGTTTTTTGGGGGAAAAAACCGGAATATCAGGAATAGGAATATCGGAATAGGAATATCAAAACATTACAATAATTAGGAGGAGTTTCTAGTTTCACAATCAATGTGTTGTTCAACGATAGTCAAGGGTGACTTACCTAATGTCTTCATCTGTTTTGCTAAACTGAAGGATTACTTGACAGTCTTTATTGGTGTTTGATGTTTTGCAGCTATAACCAATCGCTTTAAACTTACACAGAGGATTTTGGGGAGTGTATTCAACGGGTGGAGTATTTTGAGCGTAATATCCTGAAAGAATAAGAGATCATTTACATACGAAGTCTTAAGCAACATAAACAAATTTATAAGAATTTCTTCCGCCATAATTGAACTGATTTCATTATTTCATTTATATTAGATTTCTTTGAGGTAAGGGCCCATGCGCCAAAATCCAAGTTTCAAGAAAAACAAAATACCATGCCACTCATCACCTGCTCAATGGTTTCAGCCCTAAAAAATGTACTGAATTGCTAATTTAGGCCATTTTAAAACGAATTATGAGTCTATCAGTCCAGCATATGATATGTCTACTCCTGTAGGCGAAGACAGCAGGACCTTAAACATTTCATTATCTTTTAAACAAAAAACCCACTGAGGTTCATGTACCACAACATGTACTGTTAGCGTAAGGCCCATCAAAAGGTACTTTTGATCCAACAGTAGTCTAACTATTTAAATTTTCTGAACTGAAAACTACAGTGATCAAAGTCGATAAATATTCACTGAAAAAACGGCAATAATAACTAAACAGACGAATTCAAACCTTTGCCAGTTCCCCAGAATGCTTGAAGGAGGTTCCACTTGGCTAGGACTTGATCACGTTCATCACCAAAGATGTGACAGTTGAGGATAGAATTGACAACCAGTTCACTGTAGCCGGACGTCTGCTGCTGCTGCTGCTGTTGTTGCTGCTGCTGCTGCTGTTGCGGCTGACCAAAAAGTGATCCACCTCCAAGACCTCCTGTGGTTCCGCCACCAAGGGCCGAACCAAAACTGAAACTTGGCTGTGTGGTACCAAGGGGTTTGTTGGCACCAAAACCTCCAAACCCAGAGAATCCTGTACAAATAATGACAATGCACAGGAGTGAGATATGCAAAAAATTGTTGCTAAGCTCAACTCGCAGGAGAGATAAAAAAATTTGGATGATAGGAATTTAGAAAGATGTCAAAGTAAGGCTGGAAAAGTGTCCTGTTTTAAAGTGTCGTAAGAGTTAATTATTCAAAGCAAAGAATGTGAAAAAATCTTTACACCCATGCAATGAGGATAACCTTCTTCCCCTCAAAGTTTCATCAAGTAAAGTAAGCCTCAGAAAGATATTCACTGAAACATGGAGCGTCATGGACAATACACATATTGGACATGCACTTTGACACACGAAAATTTGAAAAGCGATTTCCGTTTTTCGCTGTCATCAACATTACATGGTCTGTTTCTTTCAAAAACTCCCCCCCCCCCCCAAAAGCACAAATTATTTTCAACTAGAAATAATGATTTTTAAATGCCCATCTTGCTTTTTAACCTCATTTCTTATACGCGCAAAAAGAAATAATTTAGTTTACTTTAAACATAGGTTTTCCACAAAACAAAGAAATATTTTTTTCATCTTGGATTCCCCAATAAAAGAAATGCCGGTGTTTTACTGGTCAAATTGAATTTACAGAGCTAGTCAGATCTTCTGAAGGGTAGAAACTATGGCTTGGGCTTAAAATTGAACATCGATCATTCGGAAGAGAAATAAGAAAAGGAATCCAAGGCTCAGAGATTTTTGTCCTCACCAGTGGTGGTTGTTTGCGTCTGACCAAAACCAGAGAAAAGTGATGCAGTTGTGGTAGCGGTGCCAAAGCTTGTTCCACCGAATCCAGTGTTTTGAAAACCAGTAGGGTTGCTTCCAAAGCCACCAAACCCAGTGGTTGGAGCTCCGAAACTTGTAGAGGTGGCTGTTGCTGGTGCTCCAAAAGTTGTCGTGCCAAAAGTTCCTGAAAGAAAAAATGTACTTTTCAAGATCAGATTTATGATCAGACTACATCAAACTGTTACTGAATTTTACTTCAGTTATTACTTACTGATGTTTTGACTTTCCCCAAAAATTTTAGAAAATATTTGGCTGGGGAGCCTAATTTTAGGGGGATTTCATCATTTTTTGGGAGCCATACAATTTTAGAGTGTAACAGGAAATGTTGAAATCAGCAAAATTGCAAACTATTTTTTCGAACACAGCATTGGGTCAACACCTCTTACTTTTAGACACATTTGTCTCATGCCATCTTGCGGAGTTAGCACAGTGCTGGGTAACCTCCATTGCAAGAGGTTTTAACTGTTATCTGGTAGTGTACTCTGAGAAAAACTGAAATCATTTATGTTGTATGCACTCATTCTTTACCTGTTCCGGTTGTTTTGGGTTGGTTAAAACCAGAGAATAAAGATGGAGCAGAAGTGGTGGTCGGTGCAGCTGTGCCGAAACTTGTCCCAAAACCTGTGCTTTGAAAAGGACTAGCTGTGGATGCTGCACCAAATCCAGAGAACCCAGTCGTTGTTGTGTTCCCGAAGGCACTTCCTGTGGTACCTGCAGTTCCGAAACCACCTGCTGTTGATGCTGCTGGTGTGCTACCAAAGGCACTCGTTCCAAAACCACCTGAAAGAAACAAAGTCATTTACTTAGAGGAGTTAAAGATTTGTGAGTAAACTGTAAATACAGAGAATCGTAGCTTGTGATATGTCAAGGCATGCTTTAGGGGAAGGACCTGTGAAAATCTATACTTGGCGACATCCGAGGTTTCCGTATGCTACCTTGCGCTCAGGCCCGCCACAAGGGGGGGGATACTGGGTCCTTGGTACCGGGGCCCGGGCCCTGAGGGGCCCGTGACGCAGGTGACAAACCACTACGAATTCATGTGTAACCCTTGTCTCGTAGGGAAAAGTGAAAAAATTACCCTAAAAATTCCGCAAAAGATGAATAAAGTTTCAAAAACACGCTAGGGCACTATAAAATTTTTCTTACTTTTTTAGAGATTTTCAAGATTTTGAGTATATGTAGAATGATATTTTTAGTAGCAGTGTTTCATTTTCTTCCGTTGTCGGATGCTAAGAGGCTCCTTCCTGGGCATCCTCGACTTCAATGGCTTAACTCCCTTGCCATAGACGTACGAAAGGGGAGTCCAGGGGGGCCCGGCTCCCCATAGAATTGTAAATTATCATCTGCCCTCTCAAAAAAAAATTTATAGATGTTTTGAATGCAACAATTCGAAAGTTTTTGGTGCTGAAAGTAAACGAAAAGGCATAATTATTCTGCAGAAATTGATGGAAAATCTCCATCATAAGAGCTTCATAATGCGTCCAAATAGATTTAAAATTTCAAAAATTTCCCGGGGGAGGCCCCCCGGCCCCCCCCCCCGTGCTAGGGGCCCGGGCCAGAAAATTGGTACCAGGGCCCGAGATGGGATGTGGCGGGCCTGCTTGCGCTACTACTGGAGCTTGGGTTAAAT
Organism: Bemisia tabaci; assembly: GCF_001854935.1. NCBI lineage: Eukaryota > Metazoa > Arthropoda > Insecta > Hemiptera > Aleyrodidae > Bemisia > Bemisia tabaci. Next base: position 746,048 of record NW_017547116.1, read on the forward strand.
AATTTGGCAGCTTCTGACTCTTTGATTGCAAAGTATTGCTTTTTGGCTGTTCTATAGCTACAAAGCATTGATCCCAAGGATGACAATATTCGACTTTGTCCAGAGGTGGCTACCGCCACCCATGATACTGTCAACAGTCAAACAGTCTACTGTACAAGAAAGTCAAAAGTAAACAGATGCCAACAAATTGAATGCTAGTTCTAATTAGGGCTTGCTTGCTCTGCCAATCCAGGTTTACAAGTTATATTTATCACCCTCACGTAGCGAGAATTCTCAACTAAAGCTACCAGACGGTGAATGAGGTAACGGCCCTTGCTACATGAACTTTGAGGACTTTAAGTGAGAGCTTTTGACCAGAGGGTTGACTAGTAAGTAGAAAATAATAGATACAGAGGAGCACAGGAAAAAATTTCTTACCAAAAGACATAATTATGAAAAATTAAAGACAGATAGAGTAACTTCAATTCTACTGAGTCAAAGAACATGTGAGATATCACAGCAAAGCCGAAGTTGCGCTGATATAGATTTTGATCAAAAATTTGAGAATTAGCGATTTCAAATTCTCCATAATTGCAGTGAGATAGATAGAACAGAAAACACTGGGATAATTTAAAACTACTGAAGACTGAAACTGAACGTTGGAAATTTCAAATTCAAATACACGCTTCTAGGACAGTGAGTTATTTACTTGTTGAGGTTAGGTTACACTGATTACTTCTGACATATTCTGATGAGTCAATGATGAGTTCTAGTTGAGCTGATTGAAACAAAAAAGTCAACGGATCAGCACAGATAAAGAAAATGTCATCATCGTTACAACCATCGTAAAAACCTGTTGAATAATCGTTTACTTCTCGATGTTCAACTTTTGTTATCACAATACCATCTAATCATACCTGGCCATTGGAGAATACGTGTGAGAGTGTGTGAGTAATAGCTCCCGACGTAGACATAGCGGCCATAGCGCTAACGGTCGTTTCTTTCGAGCTCCAAGAGATACTCTTATATTCAGCTTCTTTATCTCTACCCATTCTAAATTTTTCTTGTATGGAATGTAACAAAATGTGTTACAAAAAAAAATTTCTACCTTTAAATCATAAGAGTTGAAGTGGTCCCCCCCCCCCCCCTTCAAATAAATACTAACTTGCACCGAAATAAGGTGAAAAAACCAATTTTTCTCAAAGGGGCATGTATTCAGGAGTCTATTTTACTCGCTACTTTGCGGTTGGGACCTAAACTAGCATCACCTAGCGTCAGGAAGACATCTCGCTTCACGAACCAAATCTTCTGGATGATCACGTGCCTTGTATTCCCCATATGACTTCACTACCATTATTAAATATTTTTTTTCTTCCATTAAAACGCAATTCGGTCGCATATATTTAGCTCAAACGGTCTACCTTGCTTAGAGCCTTCGTAACAAATTTTTTTCCCCGCATTCAAGCACTTTTTATGTAAAAAGAATCAATTTTTGTAAGTTCGCCCTATACAATCCCGTGTATTCTCGGGAGTTACGAACATTTAACCTCAAACCCATGGCCAGGTATGATTAGATGGTATTGGTTATCAGCATATCAGTGAACAATCAGCTGTGCTTTTATTTACCACTAAATTTGCCATGTTACGTCGTTCGTGATTTGTTTGTGTTCTTCCCAATTAATTTTGATTTCTGCATGCTTTTTTGAGATTTATGGGTCTAATTCGCCTCACGATGTAATCTGTCTTCAATTGAACGCAGGTAAAGCAAGTACAATCGAAAAACCGAGTGATGTTCTGTGTTGGTTCACTCATGGTTCATCTTCAACCTCACCATGATTAAGAACCCAGCCTTTGACATCAAATCAAATCTCAGGAATCTTAAAATTAATGAATCGATTCCCAGCGAGTCCAGTGAGGAGAGCGAGAGTGTAGCTGTTGTGTCAGGCGTTCAAAAATATCTGTAAGTATCCAGGCATTCTCCGCCTTGTTATGTCATCTGAATTTACACTCGCTCGAACTCTTTGTTGCCCTGCTTGCAAGGCCCACCCCTCTGTTTTCATTCCACAAGGTATGGTTCATTAGAAGATCAACTGGAAATACTATTGAAAGACGCTGGTGGTTAAACGTTAATTACCTACGACCTTATTCATTGTAATAAGGCTGTAGTTTTTAAATGTCAGAGCACTTTAAGTGGTCGCAGCTTACAAAACAAAATAATGGACTCTTAAGAGTGTTGTCAGATAAATTGGCAGTTTTTTACTTCTGACAGTAACGCTCAGTTGTTAAACTTAGCAATATCCTCTCGGAGGCAAGTATTGGTTTTTCGGGTCTGCGCACAACAGCAGCACAGCATTGTCATTGCTTTTGGTCAATCCTTGCTTGCCATTAGACCATAGAGATAAAAAAGGAGGTGTTTGCATCTTGAGGATTGTGTACCCTGTGATGTAGGTTGGCACAACCTGGTCAGAGAAATCCGGAATTCGAAGCATGTAAAACAGACCATAACGTCCGATTTTTTTGCTCAAATCAACTCATGATATACTTTCAAATACTTTATGTAGAATGCATTTTTTTTCATAGACTACACCTAGAAAATCGATGATGAAAGTAGCCGCACCGACCTAAGTACGTCATCAAAAAATTTCCCAGTTGCCCAAAATGCAAACACCTCCTTTTTTTTCTCTGTGCCATTGGACGGCAGTAGCACAGTTGCTTGCAAATGGAAAGTAAACAAACGCCAATTTTTCAGATGACAGTGCCACAGAAAATTGACTACTGAAACCATCACATTTGTTGACTGCCGCTTCTGCTTAAATATTGTGAACCATTTTGAAATTGGAATTTGATTTACCAACTTTTCAAAAATATTTGTCTTTCTCTCAGGCTAGAATGGGAAAACTTGTCTTCTGGTGATGAGGCCAAATGGAAACATCTTTGTGCCTCTGCAAAATGTGGTGGATTACGTACATCTTACTTCCGAAGTGTTTGCTGGAGACTGATGCTAAATATCCTACCAGCTAGTAGGCCGAACACTTGGTCTGGAATAATTACAAGCCTACGCGCTGATTATGATGCCCTAAAAAAGGAGCATTTTGTTTCTCCGCGGGAAGAGGATGTTCCAGTTTCTGATCATCCTCTGTCACAAGACACTGAGGTATTTTAAATTATTATCAGACTTTATAAAGATTATAGTTTCTCTTTGAAGGGGGCTTCTTACAATTAAGTATATAGTCATGAGGCTTTGTATAGTGAATATGAACCTAGAGCACCTTTTTCCGCCAAAAATATGTCCCAGAAAATGTATAAACAAATAATCATGGTTTTTTTTTGTACACTGTCACCAGACAATTTATGGGAAAGCAACTGTCAAAACCCAAAACTGCTTATTTATACTTACAATTTTCCCACTTCACCTTACTATTTTTGGGGAATACTGACCATCAGCATTGCTTAAAATTTTGCAGGAATTTTCCTCGCCCCTTTAAGAATAAACTCCGAAAATGTCACACAAATGTTACTGGTAATATTCTGTTTGAAAAATAAAATTGGAGCAGGTTGTTTTAAATGCTGCAGTTGAAATGTGCGGTTCACAGCTCATACTTGAAACTGACATAAATCCACCAAAAGATTTTAATTGTGATACTAAGGAAAATAATAACTTATTCGGACTGAGTTTAACAAAAACGTACAAAGTCGCATCAAGTTTAAATTAATAATACAATTTGCAAAGTTTTGTTCTCGCTCAAGACTCAACCTTAAGACTTAAGTGTAACAACTAATTTTATTTCCAAAGTATTTCGTCTATACTTTAAAGTTTTGCCAGGAGAAAATTCATGAAAGTTCAATTCAATACTACCCCTAACTCATTTGTTTCTAAAATGCAACTTGGTGCACTTTTGTTGAACTCAGTCCAAGTGCGCTCCTGTCTGTAATTAATATTAATTTTTTATTATTGTAAATATTATTTTTGTTTTATTTTCCAGCAAAGCAAGTGGCACAAGTATTTCTGTGATAATGAACTAAAAACAGTCATCAAACAGGACATCATCAGGACTTTTCCAGGCGTTGAATTTTTCAGGGATCTGAAAATTCAGGAGCACATGCTGAATATACTTTTTTGTTATGCAAGGAAAAATCCTAAAATGTGCTACCGACAGGTGAGAAAAGCTGTATCTTTACCCACACCCATTGAGTTGCTCTGTAGGCTCACGGCGAGAATGATAATCAGGAAGGTCTTTTGCTCATCAAATGAGTCAGTTGAGTCCTTTTTTTTTGTGTCATTCAGAAATATTGATTGAACTTGTTTGCCTTTCGCTCAATTTTGTCTCAAAAAGTTTAAAAAAATTCATTCATAGACGGATGACTAAGCAGAATTATCATTTTATCATTGATGACTAATCATCAACTGTCTTATTCATTGATTCATAATTAAATGAGAACATTCCAAAGCATCTTCAAAGCCCTTCTAAACATGAGAAGGGAGCTGCTCAAAAATTGAAATGTTCCGTTTCATTGGTCACAACTAATTTTCATAACTTTATCCATGAAAATTCTGTTCTGCTGTAACTAATCTAATCAATCTCTGTGCTAAAATCTGATTTGAAAGAATCTACATCTCTAAAACTGCATGTTGTTTTTACCTCTGTAGACTGGAAGTAATAGTTTTCAGTCACTTACTTACTTTTTGTCTATTCTAGGGTATGCATGAAATTTTGGCGCCAATATTGTTTGTCTTGAATGCAGACACAGAGAATTTTTTCTGCGTTCGTGAGACAGAAGAATTAAGGTAATACTTTCTTTAGTTTCTGTCTATCTCTAGTTGGCCATTAACATTATACACTGTTTTGTGAAGCTTTTTATGGAAGCTTACTTTCTTTATGAATGAAAGTCTTAAATGAGGGAATAAGCAAATTTATGTCCTTTAGCATCAAATGGAGGAATTTTTTGAGATGAAATTTCCATGGTGTTATAAAATTTTATAATCATGGAATGCTGAAGAAGCAAAATCATAAGTCATCATAATTTTTTTTTGCAAATCTATAAGCTGTAAACTATCAAAGACAATTCTTTGACTTGCACAATTGACCCACTCTGATATATTTCTTATTTTACATGACATTTTTCTATTTTCGAATATTCTTTTGGTTTCAGTGAAATTATCAGTCAGTTAATGAACCCAGACTACCTGGAACATGATAGTTTGTGAGTATTTTTTAAATTTTATTTTTATCACAAAAATTTTTTTTTGTGAATTCACTTTTTTCACAGATCCTTTTTTTTTTTCGCTTCTGTTAATATGGTTTTGATATTTTGATCTGTGTGAAAAGTCATCGCTTCGAACGTTAATTTATGTAACATCACTCATCCATTGATTTTAATCCTTAGTCTCTGAATAGTTTTCTCAATTTGTTAGTATCTCTTAAGAGCTCACAAAATATAACTAATTTTTAGTGAGGAGAATGTTTCAAAATTATTTATAGCTTACACCAAACCAGTTGGCTGATGGTGCAAGTGCAACAAAAAATCTACCACCTCAATTCTCGCTGTTCATTCTACTTGGAGAATGAAGAAAGATCATCTCCTGTTGATAATGCATTCACTCAGTCTCCTTTATAAAAAATAGGCTTATCCAAAATTATTTTCTCTGTTGATTTTGACAGTTCAGAAGTTGGATTCATATTTAGTGTATTTATTTTTACATTTTTTTCTCTAATTTTTGTTTTCAGTTGCATATTCAGCACTCTCATGCAGTCCATTGAAATATACTACCAAACAGCCGGTCCAGTGAGTTCCTCTGGATATTTTCCTACTCGTATCCATGTGAGCACAGCAGTCACTGAAAATCCAGTTATAACGCAACTAAATTTTATCAAAGATTCAATATTAAAACCTATTGATCCTGATTTGGAAAGTCATCTATCTGAACTTAGTATTCCCTTTTCAACATTTGGCATGTAAGTCACATATTCAACCAAATTTTAAAGAGTTTTCTGTACAAAGCTTTCATGAGGCTTCGGAAGTATTTTTAAAGAAGAACCATTATCTCATGACCAAAGTGCAAAACCACGTATCTCCATTGTGTTGTTTCTAAACTGTTATTTTTTCAAAGAGAAACAAGCTATATGTGACTTGTTTCTCGCTAGTTGTAGTTACCTTGATGTCAAGTTGTAACATAATTATACTTACTGTTCTAATCGTCTGGCGGATACATATTTGTTGGTACATTGCTATAAACGAAAAATATCAAGGCTTCCTCTGATAAATATCTGATAATCAAATTAATTATTTATCTTTTTCTTCCAATACAATGTAATAAATTCAATAATTGATAAATGTCTGATAATCAAATTCATTTTTTTCATCTTTTTCTTCCAATACCTACAATAAAATGAATTTAACAATTGATGCATCTTGAAACAGAGGTAAAAAAATTAAGAAATTTCAACCTCATCAAACACTCGGTCAACTGTGTATGACCAGGTCTAGAAAATTGATGTAAAATCTGGTATTTATACATTTACCTTCTCTTTCAGACGGTGGCTCAGACTGTTATTTGGGCGAGAATTCGAGTTCGAAGATTTGCTAGTTCTGTGGGATGCGCTGTTCTCGGAAGGTCCTCGCCTGTCGCTGATCAACTTCATTGTCGTGGCATTGCTACTAAGTATCCGCTATAACCTGCTACGTTGCGATTACTCGGAATGTCTATCTTTACTCATGAAGTTTCCGCACAGTGTCAGTGTTGTTGACATTGTGCGTGTTGCAATGCAGCTGCGAGATGACAGCCAGAGTGAACGTGGCCTCTGTCCTATTTATAAAGTCGCTCCTCCTGTAGAACAGAGCTCGACTCAGGGAGCACGTAAGAAAGAGACTATCAAGCAGCGCCCAAAAACTAGACCAACCTCTAATCGTAGAACTGTAATAGATGGCATTGCCTTCAATGTAAGTATGATTTAATTGATGAAGGAAGTAAATTTTTTGATTTTTTTTCAACCAAGCAATTGAAGATTACGAAGCACATGTGTAGTATTTGTAAAAATATTATTACTCTGTCTCAATGTCTCATTGATAGCTAGCAAAAGCCAAGAATTTTGTCTCTTGATAGTGATATTTCCAAATCTTTACCGTTATTTCATTCTTTATAAGTAATCGGATGAACACTATTTTTAGAAATCCTCTCAGAGTATTCTGTGCAAGTTGAAAAAAAATGAATAAATGTCAAAAAATAGTTTTCACTGGTGCACCTTTGAAAAAACATGATTTAACAGAAATTTTGTGATGCTGCAAACTGAGGTACATATTTTTTCCTTCCTGCAACATGTTTGCCATTACTTGCATTTACTACAAAGTATTCACATTTATAACTCTGTATGTTGAGAAGGATCTGAACTACAACTTCAGTCAATTTCAGAGAGAGTGTGCTCTGTTTTGCTAGCATTACAACTGATTTACACTGTGGGGCAAATGCATGCAGAATCTAGCCTGATAATGAATAAGGGACTAAGGAATGAAGTATTGTAGGAAAGTTTAAAAAAGTTAATTCTCAAGTCCCAAATTTTGAGAGTAGCTTACTCCTTAAATTTAAAACTGATTTTTGATCTGTTAATGTTTACTTAAATGCTTTTCATGATATTGCCCAAGGACAAATAGCCTCTGATCTTTATTTTTAATAGACAAACCAAAAATGTATTTTTGAGTTAAATTTTCAACTTTTTTGAGCAGGAGATTTTCCTTCATCTTAAAATCCTCTCCTTTATTTCCTTGTAAATCATTTTTACTCCATCCCATCCTGCCCACAGATTTTGAAAACTTGTACTTTCTGTGGTATCATTTTGACGCTGATTCAAGAAGTGAAGACTGTTGAATCAGTATGCTCTCAGTGTCATTTGCCAGTTGAGAAAAAAAGGAAAAAACGACCCAACTGTTTCCCATGAAGTACATTTCTTCTTGAAAATTTTTAGTGCTTCTCTGGTAAGCATTGCAAAAGTCCAAAAGGCAGCTGTTATTTAAGTTGTGAAGAATAAGTGGAGTTTTTGTTTGGAGAAAAATTTTGTATTTTGATGGAAAAAATCTGTCTGAGTAATTTATTGGAAGTAAAATGACATCAGATAATGTTCAAACTATATTAGAAGATGTAAGATCTCGTTAAAAAAAATAAATAAATAAATAAAAATAAAAATGCTTGCCCATTGAAACATCAGTCTAATAGGACGAATTCATTCTTTGCCTTTTTGGTTCACAAGATTTATCTGTCAAGCCCTCTATTTTCTTTATTTTTCTCTAGAGAATATGCAATGCAAAAAGTTTCTTTTTCTATCTTTGAAATTCAGATGAAGAAGTAAAAATTGACAAATTTTTATCATACTTTGCAGAAAAACAAGACCTTAAAGAACCTGCAAGATGAATTGAGTCACATGCAAATGCTCCTCACAATATGCAGAGATAAGTTGGCTCAATATCATCCAGTTCTAGATGCAGGTGTGCTCATCGGCAACACACCAGCGCGCCAAGCAGTCGAAGGTCTCTCCCAGGTAATTGTTCCTCCGTCATGGAGTTGAAATATTTATTACTTCATCAGACAAATGACTGAAAAAAAGATGCCAACTTTGAAAATTGAGTTATGAGCATCATCCTTATGTACTATAGTGATTTAAAAACCATCATACGAGGGTTGTCCAGAAAGAAAGTTTACCAATCCAAAATCCCCTAAACTAAGATTGATAAAGAAACTACTTCAGGGACTGCGGTTTCAATATGTTGTAACTGATTTCTGTCTTTCAACCAATCAATCAATCAAAATCATTATTTCTTATTAAAATGACTGCTTTAACTGACTTTTCTCTGTTGGTCAAAATATTTCATTAGGAGCAAGGGTGCAAAATATTTCAAGCTTTGACGTTTTAACGTACCTACCAGCTGACTTCCTACATATGAGCTGGTTATTTTCTTTTAGTTCCAGTACAAACAATTACACAATTTCTCACTCGAGTTAAATAATAAGCAGGAATTTGATTTGCAGATGAGTCAGGTACTGGTGGCTGACAGAATGCCTTCTTATGATAATTTTTGCCAAAATTATGCCTCTATCTCAACGTTTTGAATGTCCTACCTATTACTTCATCACTATCTGCTAATTTTCTGAAGACATATTTTTTCTCAATTTTAGTTGCACCTTCTTCTGGACGATTACTTTGCCAGACTAGAACCCAAACCAGTTGATCCTGTTACCACAAATGAGATTGAAACTGCTTATGAAGCCAACGAAGGTCCAAGTATCCTGAGCAACTCGCCCGCACCCATGAGTAAAGCTGTCAATCGAGGTGATTTAGACCGAGAGCTGAAAGAACTACCCAAACGCACATGTACGGAAGAGACACAAGAAAAGAGTTCCGTTAGCGAATTTCCCACCGTTAATCCAGTTGGTTACAGATGACCGTAACTCACTGTTATTTACCTTTGTTATTTTTACATTTTTTGTACGTTGTTGACTTTTACCTGTTTCCATGAAATGAGTGGGAGGTGGTACTTTGATCAATTTCATAGAATTAAACCTAACCAATCACCACTTATCAATGTGAGTACTTTTTCTAGCAAATATTATGGAAAGCATCAAGGAACATTGCAGAAAAGGTCTCATCACCCAATCTGTGAACTACCCAATGACATTCTAAATTTTTCAGGATTTTTCAAAATTTGTTTATCTCTTAGAAATCTCAAGTCTTAAAATTTGAAATTTCTCCAGTTTTTTAAAATTTGTCTTGAATAGACTTGCTCCTAAAAATGTTCAGGGATATTTTTCTACCAACATTTGAACTATATTTTGTTATAAAAAACTACTGTTTCCGGCCCAATTCAGAAACAATATATGTGCCATCAGTGTTTCTATGCAGACAGGTCCTTTTTTGGATGAGCCCGAAGTTGTAGTTTGTCATTGCAGGATGAAGTTCATGCATTCATTTAATTATAATTTTAAGTTCATCACAAGCCGTATAAATTCATTAATTGCACTATTTTATTACTGAAGGCTTAGTGGAAGTAATCCCCTTGACCTTTCAAATGAGATCATAATTAAACCTCTATCTAGCTTAATTTTGAACTACAGTACAAGTCTGGGTAATTTTTGGGCACCTTGTGTATTTTATTTTCTTTGATTTTTACGTTTTTTCACAATAGGTACGATAAGTTTACTCCGTTTTACTCTATTTACTAATTCATTGCAAAAATCAAATAATATCAAAGAGCCTTTTTTTTCTTCTATATTCTACCAAAATGAGGCTGAAAGTCTTGCATTAAATGTCCTGTTTTTAGTGTTACATAAATTAGGAAGTGATAAAAGAAGCAATTTTATTTATAAAATAACTCATTGAACTGAAATATCCTGCCAAGTCAAATGAATTAATTAATTTATGGAATTAGAAGTTCTCCAAATTCTGACCAAAAATTCACTTTGATATTTGTTAATAGTATTTCAAGGCGGCTTATCATTCTAAACAAAGGAATATCCTATTATATTGTGATTATTAAATTAAATGCCTTTGCTTTATTTCTTGTTTATTAGGGCGGAGGAATTTGATACAAATTGCTTGTTTTTAAGCATCGTTTTTTACCACCTTTTTCAAGCGTGACAAAATTAGATTAGTCTTATCTGGCTCTCTCTTCTTAATTTTCTTGGTGAGGATGCATCCCAGAATGACTTTAGGATAGGCCATATAAAATCGATTTCTTGAAAATTGTAGAACTTTCTTACAGCGACCATAAAAGTCCACTTTTTTACTCTAACATGGCAGAAGAACCACATGAATAATTTTCCTTTTATCATGTCCCTCAAAAAAGGAGTTCTGTTTTATGAAAATTTTGTTTCAGATAGACTGTCAGAGTCTTTTACATTCAGTTTGAAGTAAAGTCGACCACATTTGCAGGTTGTCAAGTTTCTTTTCAATAAATCCTTACTTTTTTCAACATTTTTGAATTTCAATGGTGTTTCGAGGCAATTTCATATCTGTTAAAAAAGGCCGTACATCATCTTGATCCCAATATTGGAACAGTTTCATTAATTCCGCTATGTGTCCCTTTTCACGATGTATCTTGAATGGTGCTATTTTTTTTTAAGGAAGAGAAATTTTTTTTACAATTTAGTTATTACAATTCTTTAGGGATTTTTTTTTTTTTTTTTTTTTTTTTTTTTTTTTGAAGTTTTGTATATAAAGTCTGTGAGTACATTTGTCTCGAACTGAAGCCAGAAAAATGAATTTTTTCGGCGGTTTCTGAGTTGTTTAATTGTTTAAGGCTTCTCAGAAATTGCGTCAGAAATATTTCTCATTCTAAAATGAAATTATTTAAGTATTTAACTCATTTTTTGAGTGATGAACTCACTAAAAACTGAAGATTGCTGAAAACTCTTGGTGAAATTTTCAATTTTTTTACTGGGCTGCCAGGGATTTTTTGTGTCTGCAAGCCCCAAAGTATGAACGAAATATTCTCTCCGCCCATTTTGTTTAAAATACCAGATAATATCTCATAAGGAACTTCATTACAGTCCTTTAAATGAAGAGTTAAAAAATCCCTTCTTAGCCTTTCAGCACAGCAACATACGAACAGCAAGTTCAAATAAGAGGGTAGATTAATAGGCAACATAGTGAGGCAATTTAAAAATCAAAGGAAAAGATCTCGTCTTATTAACTTTTAAAGGCATAATCATCATTTTCGTTTTTGCCTCTTTTTACTTTCTTCCATGTGAGAGTAGAATTAATATTGCCATTCAAAAAAAAAAAAAAAACTTTGTCATATTACGACTGTTTTTACACATTTTTCTACGCCTTTAATATTCTACGAGGCTTAGTGCCATTTTTCATTGAGTTTTATTCTAGTAATTTCCTCGGATACAACATCTTTTTGCTTAATTCACTGTGTTTTTAGTTTGAATCTTTTCATTTTTCAATAACACCTATCTTCATTGTCATCTCCTTGATCCTTTGAAATAAAATGATTCTTGTATTTTATAAAGGTTTCATTTTTTGACTGATTGTCCGTAAATAACTCCGGTTGCATCTCTTTCCATCATGACCTTTGATGTGATTCGATTTTTAAGTTGAAATGTTCAGAGCTGAATCTAAGGTTTTGCTACCCGTGGCTGACAACAGTTTGCTGTCCAGAGATTTCAATAACGTTAACTTTTCAACTCTCAGAAAGAAAAAAAAGGGTCATAAATTTTGGAATCTGCCATGTTTCCATAGTTTGTTGCCCCCAAAAATTAGCCTCTGTGGGCCGCGGCCCATACGGTTCTCCCTTTTATCGGACCTTGATAATATTACAAGAAGTGAGAAAAGAAAGAAAAAATTGAATGAGGAAGTAAAGAAATCCATTGATTTCTTTACTTCCTCATTCAATTTTTTTAAATGAATTTTTTTTTTTTTTTTTTTTTTTGAATGATTTTTTTTAATTTTTTTTTTTTTCATTCAATGTAATTTTATGATTTGGAGGAATTTTACACGTTCATGTGTGTTGGCATAATTTCTTGATTTGTTATTTTTTGAAATCCACACTAAAACTTAACAAAAGTACCTAGTGCTTTTGATTCCTCATCCAAATATGAAGTGATTTTATCCCTTTAATCAGTAGAAAAATGAGCATCATACAATCCTCGAAGCTCCTAAAGTACAAGGTTCAGAGAACTTCCAGAGTATTATTTTGTAACATAAATATTGATATAAAATTGCAACTTTCTTAGGTATTTTAATTGTAATCCTTCTACCTTGAAATTGCAATGCTTCTACCATAAAATTGCAATGCTTCTACCATTAAATTGCAGTATTTTATCATTTAATCCATAAATCCCGATTTCAAATAATTACTGAGTCCATTTGAATTTAATTGTAAAGAATCTCAAAGAGAGAGGCCTCTTTTCTTTATTCAGCAAACAATTCGCCGTCATTCCTACGCGATGCAATTGTTATTACGGCAATGGAAGGGACGTAGTACCAGTTCGTGCAGCGCTCTCTGTCATTCAATTGACAAAGCCATTGAAACTCGTGACACGTTACCCAGATTGCGCTAGTTTCATGTAAACAACTTTTTCTTATCACTAGAGTGCCTACCTTATCACTAACTTGCGTAAATGATAAGTTGTTGTTAATGTCAAAACTTGTTGAAAGCAATTTTGATCTCGTATGAGATACAACAGAGGAGATCCGCGGAAATTGTATGAACCGGGTTGAAATACTAATTTGCTGGTGGTCTCGGATTCGTAGAAAGAGGACCTATGACTGGTACACACGGAATCACTGATAACACGCCCAAGCCAAAGGACTTCAGAAGTTCCAACTCATCTTAGGGAGGTAAAGTGTATTGATCATGAAATTCCATGCTTATTTTTGAGCCGGGATAGTTTTCGCAAGTTCTCTTACAACTTCAGTCATTAATGAAACATTTATGTTCAGTTGTCATCACACTTCTCCGTTATGAATCTTACCTTTTTTTCATCTCGATTCAGCACCACTCCCTGCAGTCTTCAGTCTCTTTCAAATCCACACCTAGGTACGACTAATATTTTATTTTTTCCAATTACTGAAAGTGGCTTGATGTCATTATATGCGTAATCATACTATAAAAAGATATACAATATTAGTTTGCAGGTTTTCAAACTGCTTGTTGCTCTCTTTAGATTTCCTTTTTATTCACTAATTTGAACTGGTTTACTCAATATTTTTTTACCTAAATCGTCCTCACATCTGCTGATGCTAGAAAGATAGAAGAATAATTATACCTGTGGACACATTAATTAAATAGCATAATTTTTCAAGTACTCTTTGATCTGGCGATGTTAAATCAGGAACAGGTAGCAATGCAAGGGTCTTTTTTAGACAATTTTTGTGGATCCTCCCAAAAAATTGTTCAAATTTGCCCACTGATAATCGTTTGCTGTATGAAAATTGATGGTCTAGGCTCAAAATATTCAGTGCTTGCCCACTGGCAGAAATGTCTCAGGCCGGATATTAATTTTGAATCGCCAAATTCAAATTTTAGTAATGTAGAGCGTAGCTCATACCTTTAGTAAATTTAACTGCTCCTGTGCTAAAATGTTCAGAAAACACTTCTTTACACACCATTACCAATAGGTATCTCAATTTTTAATATTTGGTACTAAGGTCACTTTTCCCCTTGATGGCCATAGCCTCGTATTAGATGAGGACTAATATTATATTTGCAAATGTGTTTACTAATTTAGCATGTTTTATTTCAGGTCAATTAGCTGCAAGAGAAATCTCTCCTGGCCTTTAAATATTCAGCCCACAAGTACCACTGTTGGGCAATTCAAATCACATTTGGATGCACAGAATTGATTAAAACGAGGTCCCTGTCATTGTCCTTGCAAGGAGTTTCTTCCGTTAAAATGGCTACCACTGATAACTCAGAAAACCCCATGTGCGAGGAGAAACGCAAAATGATTGCAGGTGAGATGTATATTGCAGAGGATCCCACCCTTGTGGCTGAGCGAATCAGAGCAAGACGATTGGTTCACAAATATAATCAGTTAGGGCCAGATGATGAGGAGTTGCGTCAAAAAATACTGACTGAACTTTTGCCGCCTTTCAAAAAGGCATTTATTGAGCCTGACTTTCGTTGTGACTACGGATACAACATCTTCCTCGGTGACAACTTCTATGCTAATTTTGGCTGTGTTATGTTGGATGTATGTCCTATCCGAATAGGCAAGAATTGTATGCTCGCCCCTAATGTGCACATCTACACTGCTACACATCCTTTAGATCCTGTCGAGCGAAACTCAGGCAAAGAGTATGCAAAACCTGTGACAATTGGTGATAATATATGGATTGGTGGATGTGCTATCATAAACCCAGGTGTCACCATCGGTGATAATGCTGTCATTGGTTCTGGGGCTGTTGTGACGAAGGATGTGCCAGCTAATGCTGTTGTCGGTGGGAACCCAGCAAAAGTCATTAAGATGGTGCCTGTACAAAGTACGAAGTAGTTATGTCATTCAGGAAATATTTCCTTTTTCTTTAAATCAATGAAAGGCAACTGAAGGGAGCATTGGTGGCTGTGCTTGCATTTAAGTTACTTTTCTTGCAGAATTTATCCCATGAAAGGCTTTAAAATTTCTGCTCATATATATTGCATTAACAGGTTGCAATAGTCTTTATTTTTCTTTCTTAATGTCCTGGGTCCAAATTGTGATGGCAGGTATGTAGCCGGCCGCAAGTTGAGGCAAGAATGTTGAGTATGCTATTCAACATTGAGGAACTGTTGGCGGCTTGGGCCTGCTGTAAAAACAGCTCAGCTTGCTTACAGCTTGAGTTAAAATGTACTTAATTTTCTCCATTTAAAATAGAATTCAGAGGTTCCTGAATTAGACATATTTAAGGCCTCTTGCTGGTTAAATCATGCTCTTATGGCTCATTGTACTAATTCAGTAGGATATAATTTTGTGTGATAGATATGCAATACTTCTTAATTGCTTCAAAAGTAATATAAAGTACCATAATTCACGTTTATGTGTGCCTACTTTTTTCCTCCCTCTAAATAATTCTTAACATGTTCATTGACTCATTGGAAAGAATTTTATCCTATAAAATTAATTTAATCAACAGTTTGGAAAGACTTATTGTTAGTATTCTTTCTTGAACTTGATATTTTTAATTTCATTCTTCTAGACACATATTTTTTTCTTCTAATACTTACTGCAATTGGATTGCATTTAGCAGAAAGGAACCAACGGGATTAAAGTGTTTCTAAAATTGTGCAACATTTTTCCCTTTAAAATATGTTAAACATAGGTACAGTACATAATTCAATTTTGATAACCATTTTCCTTTAAAATGAACAACTTTCTGATAGGAGAACAAAATTATTTGCTGCTCGAGGCAATTTTTTATTTGAAGATACACGATTTTTACTTTGTAAACACGGTGATTCCTTTCTGCCTGGGTGCTGAGTGTGAGAAGGGCACCTCTCTGTTGTTTGAAGTAAATAAAACAGAATTTTGAGAAATTGAAATACATTTTAATATGTAATTGTATTATTGATATGACAAATAGCTGCTTTACAAGAAGGAAAAGAGATCTTACCAGATGAAACCATGAGTGATACATTAACATGATTTTGCAGCCAGACTACAGTGTAAAGAGGAGAGACAACACTCCTCCACACTGAATAACCATTGTGAATTTGTATATGGAGGGAAATATTAAAATTGCAAGTCTATTGGTGGAAAATATTTTAAAAAATACCAATGATTATAAAAGAAGGTGCTAAAAGCCATAAAAAGTGATATGGTTATAAGGATAATCCTGAAAGAGAGTATAAACAATGATTTGGGCTCTAGAAAGTTGACAGTTCATATGTCCTCACTCATGAGATGAAATTGCTTCATTATTAATGGCCTGCATATATGGGTAAGGTCAAGATTTATTTAATTTATACCTAAGCTTCTAAGATAAGAAAAGAGAATATAAGAAAGTTCACAGCAGAGTATGTGATGATTTCATAGAACACTAGCAAAAAAAGAAAGAAAAATGACTTTCTACTATCCTAAGGATAATTAGTAACTTCTTATTATAGATGAGATTTGACTTATGTGAGGAAAAATTTAAGACTGATAGTGAGAAGTCTTTATCTTAAAATAAAACATTCAGTCAAATAAAATACAAATCTTCAAAGGACTAAAAAGGCTACCAATAAATTAATTAAGAGAGGTAACCAAAAATTACTAATCAAAATGAACAGTTGGAAGTTTAAAAGCTAAGAACTATCTATTAAATTTTTTTGTAGAAGTAACGAGAAACTCATTAATTATAACCAATTAAACTAGAAAAATTTAAAAAAACAGGGCCCATTTAATGAACCGCTTAAATAGCAAAAAAACACAGTACAACAATTTTAGTAAAATACATGAAAAATTCATTTTCAGATTGTCATTGCCATAAGAACGGGCCTAAATTTTCCGTGAGAATGTAAAACCTATAAAGATAGCTTTTTCTCTACATTTCATAGTGAAAAAATTGCAAATAAAAAGTGATTATAATACCTCTGAAAGAATCTGCTTATTGTGAGAGCCCAGATTAGGTAGCAATATTACAACCAGAGAGGCTAATGAGTTATCGATGGAAGAGAAACGAGCCCTTTTCTCAGTTAATCGGAGGCATCTCCGTTAGTTTCGCTAGCAGCTGCAGCTTTTCCCTTGTTCTTTGGAGGACGTCCTCTGCCTCTGCCTGATGGAACCTGTTAAGCAAAGAGTAAAGGGGTCAACTTTGAACCAAACAACAACAGGGGCACAAGAACATGTTTTTGATGACTTTCAAAATTTTGCTTCTCGGTGTTGGTTCTCATGAAAGTTTTCTTGAAAAACGATAATACACCTATACATATCAAATAAAGATTGTCTTTCAAGGAGTTTTATATGACATCCTTGAAAAAATTTTCAATAGATGCTTTGAGATTCAATGAACCGTTTTAGAGGCATCGAGCGCTGAATATAAGCACAAATAAGATGTGTTGCCTCAGGTTAGAATGGATTGGCTCTAAGCATCACTTGGCATGGAGTGACCTCATCGGGGAAAAAACACAAAATGAATGCGTCTGTAAAGTCAGTGAGGAAAAAAACAGTCATATAGATAGCAACAGTTTTGGACACTCTCTTCGCCGATGCTTGGAAAAATTTGGATATTGGTGCTTTAAAGTCATTAGGTGACTGTAGGTACCTTCTTTGGAGCAGGAGCAGATGTTGTGCCTTTCTTGGGCCTGCCTCGACCTCTCTTTGGTGGTGAAGGCTCATCTTCTTCTTCTTCTTCCTCTTCAGGCTCTTCGTCTTCTACCTCCTCAGGCTTTGATTCTTTCGGAGGAGCCTCTTTTTTCTCGGCTGCAGGACGACCACGTTTCTTCGGAGCTGCTGCAGGTTCATTCTGAAGGCATAAAAAGAAAATTGTACATCTAGAAACACGAACAATTTTCCATCAAGTCTGCTTACGAAAAATAGTGGCAGGTAGTCCGCTTCAAAAACACATAGCACATTTGTCATCACTTTGTAAGTAATGATGGAGTTTTTTAGCCATCGTGCATAAAAAGTTCAGCTTAAAGATGATATCTTATTACATATAGCTGTAAAGCTGATATCTTATACAGATGACTTTGTAAGTAGCTCTACTGATTTTGAGACCTCTCTCTTCTCTCTTAATAACACAGGGTCTGTTCAATTTTAGGCAGAAAAATAGTAATTCAATTTACTTCAAATTTTTTATTTCCATTATAATACTTCTTATTGGCAAAAGAGTAAGCATTACACGATTCCTGACTTTTATTCCAGGTTTCTAAAGTACTCTGAGGGACCAAGACCATGAAAATATATACTTAAACAAAAAATTTAAGTTTCAAATTTCATCACGAAAATAACGAAATTGATTTTAAAAGTAAAAATTTTCAGCACCGACTTATCCCGGTGAAAATATATGATCTCATACTAAATATCCACTTTTACTATACTACTCCAGAGTCTGACTATTCCTATTAAAAGTTGCCTTAAAAATCACATTATATTAGTCTAATAGGCAACCAACGGTTGCTATAAAAATGAAAAGAAAAAAATGAAGACAAAAAAAAAGAGAGAAAAACTTAGGAGAATTCCAGAGAAGGAATGAAACACTGAGTAGAAAAATTAATTGATAGTATTGAATTGTCGACTAAAAATTACAGACACTGTAATTTAAAATTTGGGGTCTGCGTAAGATTAGTTCACTTCATTGAAATGGAACCTATATATCTTATCCATCATCATACTAAAAAGACCTCCCTGCGAGCAATTCAAATCTTTTTCCTGAGTGAAAGAAGAGCTTTGTTGGCGAAAGAATCTCGACTGACAAAGGTTAGTACAAAGCTGAGAAGAAAAATGTGAAAAAAACTGTGAAACTAACAGACGATGTATCTTGGTATGCAATGTTGCAGACTTCCTGTACTTAATGGTTTATTTTTAAATGAAAAACTTCTCAACATCAATTCTTAAAAGCTTCCATGATTTTCTTTCTCTGTGAAAACTTACTCCAAAGAGTGAAATTGAATTGTTCTCCTTTCGAAAAATAAAATGGGAGAGGAGCTTTTTAAACACCGCAAATGAGAAACACGGTCTGGTAGTTTCACCATCAATTTGTTAACTTTACAAATGCCACTTATAATTCATCGACAGATAAATTCCAAAAATTAGAAAAAAAAGTATGGAAGACAAAAAATTTAGGGTGAAATTTAAAATAATTTCAAGATGTCTCTTGACAAAAAATATAAGCTTAAAGGGCACTTTTGATATTTTGACAAGAAAGAGATGATCCAAGGACTGATACAGTTACTTCACATACCTCCTTGGCATTGGCTGTTGCTGCCTTGCTCGCACCCTTCTTCTTATCTTCAGTGTCGGACATTTCGCAGGACACTACTTTGCTTCAGCAGACTGTAAAAAAAATTGAACTCAAAAATAAAGCGAGCTTTTTGTATTGCTAGAAAATTTTCTAAAAATTAAACATGCATACTTCGCTGGAGAACTGAAATATTAAGGTGATTCGATGGACACCATATTTTGTGTCAGAACGACATGCGATATATCGCATCGATTGGTTTTCCATTTAATTAGCAACTCAAAATTTTTCTCGAATTTTGAAAGCGCAATCCTGTTGTCAGGAGTCTAAAGAATTCACTTTCCAATTTTGACAAACAAATTCAACGTAATAAAAAAGTGATTTTTTAGAGGAAGAATATGGCATTCGAGCGCAGTTTCAATATCAGTATCGAATGCGATATTTTTCCTCTAAGAAAACCATGCCTTTAATACGTTGAATTTGTTTGTCAAAATTGGTACGTGAATTCTTAAGCCTCCTGACAACAGAATTGCAATCTCAAAATTCGAGAAAAATGATGAGTAGCTGCAAAAATGGAACCAATCGATGCGATACATCACATGTTTTCTTGACAGAAAATATGGCGTCCATCGAATCACCTTAAGCCGCAACCTTGTCAGTGCCCAAGTAGCGCAGATTGCAATAAGAAGCGATTACATAGTAAAAATAGGTATTGCAATTCCACTAAGTGCTGTGTATGTTGCCTAGCTCCCATTTGAAGGGACCCCTCCTATTGAAATTTATTGCAATACAATTGAAATAAGTTGCAATTTTTCATTACATTGCATATTGCCTATCTCTCTAACACATGGCGAGGAAATTTTTTTGATGGATAGCAATCAGCATACATCGACTGAATGATGTACCTAAAAACATTGCAATTTAATGGTAAAAAAATTACTATTTTAATGAAACCAAATTGCGATTTAATTTCAATCTTTTCGTTGTAGGTACTGTGCTACTTGGGTGATGATGCATGTGTACAGTGAGCAAATGTGGTTCCTACAACATTCAGGATCTGCGATAAGGATTGGGCTCATCTATCCAATCAACCATAGGAACACACAAAAAAATATTATTTATATGCTGTCTAGGAATGCATTCAACAGTCATATATGCACTTCCAAGCTAAGAGCAAGAAGTGGATAACTTTCTGTCTTCCTTACAAATCTGACACAAAATAAGGCATCTTCTTACGCCACTCACAGGAAAAAAGAAAGAAATTATTATGAGAGAAGGTATACCCTCAAAAATCACATCATACAACCAGACCTACAGACTACGGAAAGCTGTTTGTATTCTGGAGGATAACACATCATGGGAGCCTTGGACTACAAATTAGATTGGATAAGAATGAAAAAAGTGGGAATAGCCATTGCTGCACTGTGTAAAGGTTCATTTAGCGAAGTCAAGAAGAGTCGGTGTGAACATCAGAACTCGCTTGAGTAAAGGTAGAATTACTCCATTGAATCACAGTGCCAATTTGTGAAAACGTGATTCTTGGAGCAGGTGAAAGGAATTCGGATCAGGAGGTAAGTAAAGTCATTTCAATGAAAGCTTTGAAACTCGCAATACATACTTACAAATAGATGGAGTGATGAAGGATGAAGCGGTGTTAGGCTGAGGTAGAAAAGCGCGAGTTTCCGTGAAAGGAGAGTGATCTGCTAAATAGATGCACGCGCCGTAAGATTTCCAACACCAGCGAGGTGATGAGACGAGAAGACGAGATAAACAGGATTGAACAAGATTGGTAAATGGAGGGAACAATGAACAATGAGAGCGTGCAATGATCGAAGGAAAACGCGGGTGTTTTTCTGGTTTTCTTCCTCGTTTTCCTGTTTTGACGTCTCGGTTTCGGCGTTTTGCCGCTGTTATCACTTGTGAGCTGTTGTTGATAACAGTCGAATAGAAAATCGATATCAATAATATCGAAGGTAGATTTTCTAACCTCACTTTAAAATTGCTGGTTTGTTTACTTTTTACATTGTGACTTCGCCGTCCTAGTTAGGTTCTAATTATTTTTAAAAAGTCTCTTCATATTTCATTAGAAGGTTTAATTTATCTCTAGTCTCAATCTTCCGAGGGCACTTGTGTAATATCATGACATGACATGATTTGATAGCCTTTTTTTGTCTTGGCTACTACAGAAATTCTGCAAGAAGAGGGTACCCTGGACGTGCAAGACTTCTCTTTGGCTTCAAAGTCGTTCTATCATTCCTCTTGGCATTCTTGAATACAGTAACAGGTATTCATGCTCATTTCTCGAGATGCCTAGTATCCTACTGCTGAAAGCTCAATCTGATGAAGCCAAAAGTGAAACAGAGGATCCATACGTCTCCACCCTAACTCATCATAATTTTTATGTACGGCTCATACATTCACTGGATTTCCAATTTCATAGCTTAGAAAATCTTGCAGAGAGATTGAATGGCCCCAACAACTACTCAGGTATTTACCTCCTTTGATTACAGCCAAATTTCCGCAAAAGTATTTGGTTCATTTCTTGGACCTGATAGACAGGGTTGCTAATGACAAAGAAAAGTACTCGGAGAACCAATTTGGTGGTTTGATGACTTACAGACAGCAATTCCCTCCGTCCACTTTTAAACTCCCTTGGGGAAGTAAGTCTACAGCATAGCGCCCGAACCAAACAGAAACCGAGGCTCTCAAACTGGCACTAATTCTTGAATTTCTCAGCCATTTCTGCACGAAATTCCTTGAAAATCTCATGATCTGAATTAGGTATAATGCATCCTAAACACATCAGTTACCTATAAACAATGTTGTGCCTGAAATCGTCTGCCGGATGATCTTTCGAAAGGCAACAGTTGAAATTTCCATCATTGAGCCTCATTGAAGCTGCTAGTTTATGCGTTGAACGGGCCCTATACATTCTCAACATAGTTGACATCGCTGCTTTTATGGAAAAGCAAAATTTGTAGCTGTTTCAAAGCTAAGAGATATTTTGTTTTGCTATAACATGAGTTGCAGTGAGTTAATCAAGAACTGGACCAAATCCTTCCGTTGAAATTGGACTTATTTTGCATATTAAATTACTCATTGTGACAAACTACACAGAATGTTTTCTTCCATGCAATAGTAGCATCAATGAAGAGTATCCCATATCTAACATGAATCCTAAGGAAATTGGTGTCTTTCAAGTACAGAAAAAAGTCTCCAATTCCATTATAATTCTGAATTACTTTACCTTAAGTGAAAGAAACACCTAACAGAATCAGACTGTAAATTTCATTCTCTGCTTTTATTATTCTCACCAAAAATCATGCCATTTTATTTCAACCTCAAAGAAAACCTATACCATGAATTTGAATTCTATGCTCTTGACAAATCTATGTTTTGTGCAGTATGAAAAACTATAACTTCTAGGTCTTTGAGATTTATCAACACATATTTTTTTTCTTTCATGTCTAATGTATCAGTAATTATTTCAGGTATGGTTTTCACAAGCCCTCGCTGTGTTAAAGCTGTTTCTGAGGCTTTAAAATCAAACCTCTTACCGCCTGGGTGGGAGTCCCGAAAAGTTTTCGTAGTCTCTGAGAAAACAGATCAACTAGTGCGGAGTGTATTGAATTTTTCAAGCACTGTCGGTGCCTCTGCAGGCAATGAAGAATCTTTGATTTCTGTCATTTTGGAAGGTAAATTTCATTAAAGTTGAAATGTCCGTAAACTTAAAGTTTTACCCTGTGACCTCTCGTCAGCTCTTATCCAATTTCAGGATCAACCCTCTTTTTGTGTTGAGGTTTGAAACTTCGCAGAATAATGCTGCCACTCAATAGGTAAGTGGTTGACACATGTTCGGCCAGATGAAAACACATGATGGACACATAAAGCAGTGCTGAACATTCTGCCATGTTATTATGTTGTCTCACGTGGCAGCATGTTCTTACATCTGTCGTATGTAATATCACCTGGCTGAAGTTATGCAACCTACTTCCATCACAAGTCACATTTTCAGTCCATAATTTGCAATTTTCTTGGTTGAAATAATTCTTTAGGCCCATGAGTAGGGGCTATCTTCCTTTCTTTGCTTGAAAGTCAAACTTACTAATTTCTTGTTCTCAAGAGACTGGCTAAAATTCAGAATGTTCAACTGTGAAATTTAGTAATCCTACTCCAGCTGTTTTTTTTCTTTTTTAGGAACCAAGAAGAGTGAATTTGTTTTATTGTTGTTTCGAATATTTTCAGAGATCATACCTGGATCAAAACCTCTCTTACTGCCAATCGGTAGTTTATCATCCCACAAGATCCATGACAAATTAAAAGAGAGAGGTGTTGCTGTGGAAGAATTAGAGGTGTACAAAACTGTTCCACATCCTGCACTGAGAGAGCAAATGGAAGAGGTAGTGAAACAGAATATTCCTGATGTTGCCGTCTTCTTCAGTCCATCTGGGATTTCGTTTTCTAAGCCCATCATGACTGAAGCCTTCATCAGTAAAGTGAAGGTATGATACTTCAACAGTTGTCAGCATGACATCACTAAATCTAAATCTTCATAATTCAAAAACTTAATTCAGTTATCTGTCATTTTACTTATTAAATGTATTTATGAACTATTTAAATTAAATAATTATTGTATTTGGATTAATTATAATTGAATCGAAAAATGTTTTCCAATATGAATTCATTTAATCAGAGCTTTAACTCACAGTCTTGTATGAAACTTTTGAAGTTCTTTTCTCATGAAGTAAGCAAAAACTGTCCGAAACCGTCCAAAATAGTAACATTTGTTTTCCTTCCACTTGAATGAGGATGACAGGAATTACCTCTCACTCTAAAGTACATATCTTCTCACAATCTTTCATTTGAGGGGCTTGGAGGACAAGGCCCATAAGGGCAGTCTCTGAAGAAATTGAGGTATCAATGATTTCGAGGGAAACTAATCTTAATGCATATTCTGTGACAAATTCGCTCCCAAATTCCAATTTTTAAACATCAAAAAGTTAGTTTGAACTTTCTTTTCACCATAAGGATCCATCTGATTTCGAAACTTCTATCACGTACTTTTCAAAATTGTAAAAACTGCACGTACTTATGCACCTTGTCCTCCAAGCCCCTCTTTTATGCATTAATAATTTTCATCGCCTTAATTTCTTTTTCAACAAGGTCCTTATCATTTTTTTTTTCTTTCAGTTTATAGCGATTGGACCAACAACAAAGCGGGCCCTGGAAGATGCAGGTCTACCTGTTGCTAGTACGTCAGCCAAACCCAATCCAGATTGCCTCTTAGATGCAATCAACTCTGCCCTTAAGGAGGAATCATGACCATTATTCATAGTAACGTGAGTTATAAATTTTAAATGTCTCAAATTTTTTGCACATATATTAACTAGGCATTTCTCCTTTATTTTTGGTTCATTCATATCTTTAGGAGAATTCTAGGATTAAATATCATTCAATTTTTTTAATGAAATTCGGTCAATGCCAGATTGGCGAACAAAGCAGGTGACAGGAGTTGAAATTGCTTTGTTTCGTCGACTCACATGTATGTGAGACAATAGACCTTAGTAGAGGCAGGTTGGCTGCCTCACCTATAATCAATCTGAGGATTTCCTGCGAGAATTTGTGCGGTAATCGAATATAAACATGAATAATCCTCGAAATAAAAGAACAATAATCTGTTTCTCTAAATTATTGGCTCAGTGAATATTGAGCAGAATTTGAATACCTTGCTTGTTACTGGTAGGTTACAATTTCTGTTTTTTTAAAAGAAATGATGAATCTCTTGAATGATGTGTCTCTTACAATTTGTCCTGGTTATCAAAAAATTTTTTTCCAAAATTAAGTCACCATAAGAGCAAATCAAGGAATTTTTGGTTTTTAAGTATGGCTTGAGAGGTTTTTAAGAATATTTCCTTTTCTAAAGTAAGAATAATATTTTACTTTCAATTTATTTCACAAGAAACATAAAAATAAACATAATTCTCATAAAATTTCTGGGAAGTCTGGCTAATTATTACTGAAATATCTTTACAAATTTCCTCTTTGCGCCTGGGCCAGCTCAATAGCTTCAAACAGAGCCTTGAAGTTTCCAGCACCAAATCCCTGTAAAAAATTAAAAAAAAATTATTTTAAATAATCTAATTTTTCAGATAATGATTCTTCTTCTTTCAGTGATTGGAAAAAGAATAGAAAAATACTTATCAAAATTGAAGTAGCCATGAAAAGGAAACCTTAGTCTCTATTAAAAACATCCTGCTACGATTTGGGTGGAGAAAATTATATTTTATTGGCCGCTTATACCAAGAAGTAAAATACAGAATAGGGTTCGCTTTTCTTAAAGTAAAAATTTTGAGCTGAATCCATAATTGTTTCTTCAATAATGAGAGGAAGAAGAAAAAAATTGGAGTCCTGTCAATGAATGCATTTCTAATATCCATACAAAAAGGAACCATAGGATACCTAGATTTTTTGTTTGAAATCTAAAATTTATCAACTCTAGTGCTAAACAAAAACTGTATGGTTATAATAATCAACCAAAAGTTTCATGTATCAATCAGTTCACTAACTCTAGGTACTTTTCAGTGGAAATGATTGCGGAGTCGCCAAACTGTCAAGCACCACTTTTTAATAGCGTCTCCAAGTGAAGTTTTTTATTACTTTTGAATTTGAGTTGAAAATTGTATAAAGGTCGGAACTATAAAATATTTTCTTGAGTTTTTTTTGGAACTACATACCTTTAAGATTATGTAGACAAATAGATACATCATTCTACAGTCTGATATTAACTGACAAGTTTTAGGTGCCTGACGCTATCTTAAAATTGAATATGCATATCAGGTGCTGTGCCAAATGTTCGATGACAGGTGAGAATGCTTTCCGATCAAAAGTCAAATTTTTAATATTTTGCTTTTAAACTCAAGATCTTGAAAACTACAGCGTGCAATATGAGCCAAATCAAGTTATTTGAATTTGTGGTGTAATGTTTTCTTTTTGTGTTAACTTTTGATTGGAGATTTATAAATTGTTATAATAAAATGTCAATCAAAGGATCCACTGTATATTCTTCGATATCTCACTACTCCTTGGTCCTAAAAATATCTAAAACAGATCGTGAATGTAATATGCAGTGCAAAAACTAGAAAGATTCCATGCCGAAAACCCCTTGCCTCAATCAAGAAAGCTTGCTGAATTCAAGTCAAACTAATTTTTTTTATCCAAAACTTCGAACCTTGATGGTCATCAGGGAATCTTTTCAATCAGATAGGTAATTCAGAACACAACCAGGCCAATTTTTTTGTCGTAAATATGTTTCACCATCGAGAAATTTTTTGAACCATGAGCTATCCATTTTTGGGCTGTCAGATGGTGCTGAACTTTTCTGCTAGTTTTTTTATAGGCTTTTGCTTCAAAAATATTCTGTGTCTATCTTACATTATGGTTGTGTCGTTGTATAACCTCCAAGAATAGTGTCGGTCGATCTTGCATATTTTCTGTGAAAATTTGAAGAAGGTATCCATTTTCATCGTAATCAACAAGAATCCGCAGCTCCTGAAAAATTTTAACAGTAGAATAAATTATTTGACACCTGTAACTTTAGCAGATTTTAACAAACTTCAAACACTTTGGAAATGAATATTTTCTTCAAATGTTGAATTTAATTGTTTTAACTTGATATTTGTGATTCAATGACAAACTAGCATTTCTTTCTGCATATTTTCTGGTGTTACTGGACAAAAAAATTTTACTACAAATTTGTAGGCGTAAAAATGGGGGGAAAAATTAGAAAGAACTTCTACCTGTAATGTGTCTAGATTTTCCTTTAGTTGTACATTATCAGCCTTCAGTCTTTCTCTAAGTGAGTTGTAGTATGTATCTGGAACTTTCAGGAACTCCAAACCTCTGCTGCGAAGATTTCTTATCTGTGAAAGAAAATATTTTTCCATGAATTACTGGAAAAGACATTATTAAAATGTATGGAAGAGTGTAATGAACTTATCAAATTCTAAACAATTAGCATTGGAATTGAATTTAGTCTACATTTATAGTTACTAAAGATGGATCCTGAAACTTGACACAATTAATGTAAATAGATGACACTCAACCAAAGGGAACCAGCCGGATTCCAATGTTTTCAAAATCGTGCAACTTCTTCTTTGTTTTAAAAAATAGTAGGTAAATATACGTACACCGACAAAATTTAAAAGATCATTTCCTAAGACCAAAACTATTTGCTATTCTAGACATTTTTTTTTTTAGATACTCTAATAGTTGTTACAATAAATAGAACTCATTTCGTGACTCCAGTTATAAATTTTGGACTTTTTTGGCTTTGATTGCCCTGCAGAATAGCATGGACTCAGTATTGTTCTTCTTCTTTCTTTTTAAGTTGGGTGAATTTGAAATATAAATTACTTAAAAATTACTAAAATAGGATTAGATGGTGGCTTTATCATGTTCAACTTACAGATTGGATAATATCACTTGTGTTAAGAGCAATGTGCTGTATTCCAGCTCCTCCATAATATTCAACGTACTCTGCGATTTGACTTTTTTTCTTCCCTGGTGCGGGTTCGTTGATAGGTATCTACAAAATAGACAAGAGTAAATGTCAGCTAAAGTTTTTCATCAGATTCAAAACTATTTTAAACATAATTTAAATTTTTAGTATTATTCTTCCAGTAAATTAGCATTTGCACCATTTGCATTTGCAAAAATTAAGCGCAATTTCAAAATGTATTTGTTTTTCATTTGGGTGCAGAAATCAAAGGCTCAATGGTTTTATGAATGTTTTTGATCGTATTGATAAACATTTCCAAGACACTTACCAGAACTGAGGTGTCTTCAGTTCATATCAAAGAGGGTCGCATGTAGCCCTGGAGGCTGACCATTTAAACAAAACTGACCAATGGATGTATAAATGTATGTCTTTTTGTTGCATTAAATATGTAAAGAGAAAAAAAAAATATCAAAATGTCTCAAAAATAAGATATTAGGGTGTTGCAAGCCTCTTTCATATTTTGACAGGTCGATAGAAAATTATTTACTGGAGAAGACAAAATTAGAAAAATGCTCCCTGAATGAAGATGCTGTCTCTAAATGGATTGCATTTTGCAAAAAGGAACCACTAGCAATGCAATGTTGCTAAGATTGTGCAACTTCTTTTGTCTTGGAGGAAAAACCCGATTATCCATTAATAGTTTCTATTTTACTCGCTAAAAACTGTAAATTTAGGACAAAAATTATCATCTAAATTTCATAGTTTTTCACGATTTCCGCAATTTTATTGCAAAAGATGAAGTTGCACAATCTTAGCATCATTGCAATGCTAGTGGTTCCTTTTTGCAAAATGCAATCCAAATGTAGCTCCTATTTTTGCCTTTTGTGCTGCATTGAATTGGAAAGTTGCTGGCAGCATGTTCAATTTTGCCATGTACACACCTTAACTGTCTCCTCCCAGTTTGTCATCACAATTGAACGAAGGGCGGAAAATTCTGTGTGTAGTTGCGTGTCATCAACAGACCAGAAACGATGAAATTGTAGATTTTTCTCATACCTGTGGTGAAACAGAAACGTACGTTATGAAATTGTAGTGCTGTTTGCTCATAAGTTTTCATGCAGAGAAAAGTGGAAATTATCATCCCTCTGCAACCGTGATAAAATTCGCTTGAAGCTTTGCCTCATTGTAGGTCCCTCTTCTCTCCCCGTTTTTTTGTGGCTTAGTTATCATAAGAGCAGCTTGGTTATCTTAGTTATCTCAGTTAGCTATCCTAGTTATCTCACTTAGCTATCTTAGTCAGCTCAGTTAGCTTTGTATAGCACAAGAATGATCTTGGTTAACAAAGTTTTTGTTCCAGATATGACATCATATTTCTCTCCATTATTAATGAATGGCTTTCAAAATTTCTGTGACTAGTAAACCCAAGACCTGTTTGACCCAAAAGTTGACTGTTTATGCTAGGCACAATGTTTTCAAATCGAAAAGAGCAAAAAATTGACAGATTTTGTTGAATTTATGGAAAGAAGACGATAATTAAAGCCAATCGCTTACCATTGTGCCGTTGATTCCATTTGTAAATCTGGTTGATTTCCAACAACGTGATCGATGAAGTCAAGTTTGCCTGGTGATCTAAAAATCATTCCCAAAAAGAGAAAAAAATTTCAAAATTATCAGTATTTGTTCTGTTACTCATATGGGGTCTTTTTAAAAATTTGAATTTCGTGCAACTCTGTTGCACTGTTGTTCTTACAATCAGGGCCGGATTAAGGGGGTGGCCACATGGGCCGCGGCCCATGGCGGCAAATTTAGGGGGCGGCAAATTTTGCAATTTTTTTAAATGTAGCTATAAAGAAAAATCGGATTCATAAAAAAAAAAAATTACGAACGAGAAAAGGTGACAAAATCTCTCATTTCCTGAGAGTATATCTCTAATTTTGTCGTCCTTCTGTGGTACAATAGACAGCACCTTTAATTAGTCGAGTTAAGACTAAGAGAGAAACCGAACACGGAATTTGGCCTGGAACGGCGCGGCGCAGAGAGCAGTGATGACGATAACGTACGAGATGAAAAGGAGAAATACCCTCGGCGCGGCGGTCGGCATGTAACACATATTAGCGCCTACAAGACTGCATGAATACTTCACGCATTGCGCCAAAGACAGTGCGGTCGCTGCGGTCAGCAGCGGGCAGCGTGAAACGCATAGCGCCTGCAAGACTGCATGAATACTTCATACGCATTGCGTCAAACACAGTGCGGTCAGCGCGGCGCGCCGGCGGAAGTTAAAATTATTAAACCACATTTATGTTTGTTCTCTCCTAATTTTTTGGTTCATTTTGTTGTTATTCATGAATATTATGTGTACAAGTTAGCAACATTGTGCGAAACCAACCCACCGTAAGGTGCTGCCCCCTAGTGTGACGCTTCTCTCTCTTCTATGTTCTTCAAGTTTTTTTTTTTTTTTGTCCTCTCGTTGTTCCGTTCATTGAATCATCATGAATAAATTATCGTTCCCAGCTTTATAACCATGTTTGATGAGTTCCAAATCCCTCTAACAATACATTTCTTATAAATGGAGGGCCTTGTCCATACAGAGACAGGTTTACGGAACTTAACTTTCGCGCCAGGTTCCGTGAACTTTTGCTAGTAGTGTTGACAGGGCTTTCGCAAAAACTGTGATCAACACGAGTAAACGCGTCTTTTACGCCTCTCCCCCTCCGGCACGTTCACTTGATGGTTTTTATTGATGTTGCAAAACGAATGAGAAGGGTGCAGCAAAATACAAGCGGCCCATGGGCGGCAAGTAAGTAAATTCGGCCCTGCTTACAGTACATTTTTTTTAAAGTTTTTTTTTTTTTCAAACCAATAATCTGTGAAATATGGAATAACTGTTTTAATTGAATGATTTACTAGAATTGGATACTTAAAATATGTTTTATAGTTAGGGACAGTTGGAGGGATTTTGTCTTGTACGGATTATCAGTAGTCGTTCTTGATTCTGTAGTTGGATCACATGCTTTGATTTCGTTTCTTTATCTCTTTTTAAAAGCTTATAAGGAGGATAGAAATCTTTGTATGTACAACAAACTTATTTACTCACAGTTTGGAGCTAAGACAGTCGCTCGTTAATGGTGGTTTGTATCCTGGCAAAAATAATCCTTTATATCCCGATCTTTCAACAAATGTGTGTGTAGTGTCACCAAACTGAAATAATTAAACAAGACCATATAGGTAACTGATTACATCAGTAATTTCTTCGGAATCGAGCGCTGGAGAAAAGAGCTTACTTTGTATTTATGATTGCAGTTTCTTCTTTTTATTTCCTTATAATGCTTATTTGAAAATTTTGTCAGAAAATATTATGGTTCTGTGAGTATAAACGAGCAGTGCAACTTTTTAATTTGGCTATACTATTTAACCCAGGGGTGCAGATAGTTCTAAGCCTTAGAAATTTTGAAGAGACCTCTACAACTTACTGGAATGCACTAGGTCATCGCAAAAAGACCAACATAACACGCCGATCAAAACTTTCTCAAATTCAGTTGATTTACAATTTTAATTCTGATGATTGTACAAATTGTCAAATACTTTTTTTCTCAGAAGACCAAAGAATACCAACAAACTATCAAAAATTATCAGTGCCCACAATTTTCGGGACATGTCCTCCATCAAGTCTCGATCGGCCAGGCGTGCAGTCAAGGACTTTATTTCACCCTGATTTAACCTTAGAATTTCAATCAGTGAAGATTACACTCACCGTTTGCACTGTAGCGAATTTCACCGTGCCATACTCATCTTTCTCCTCCCAGATATCTCGAACAAGTTTGACACCACTTTCGACAGATTTCTGTAATTAAAACGTATCAACAAATATTATGATCTAACCAGGCATAGGGCCTCTCAGTACAGGATAATTGGACTAAATTTTGCAATTTGGAAATGTAAATTCTAGTCCGGTTTAAAAACAACGCAGGTATGTGCCATGAGTTTCCCTGTGCACATAGATGTTTTTCCAGAAGAGCCAGAATTTATAGGTCCAAACTGCAAAATGCAGTCCAATTGTGAGACTGTGTTCACTTTATTTCGACCTTATGAATGAGATTAGGCACTCGGTCTCACCAAAAGCGTAAAAATGATTGTTCCATCCTGCTTGTTCCGTCTTTTTTCGAACCTTTGCTATTACTCTTCGAGTATTCCCCTCCCGCCCTCACTAATCGCTCGATGATATTCCCGCGCTAATTTTGAATCCACCAATTCTTGAAAGTTCGCCCACCGAACACCGGAATCGTCAGCGCCACTATCTAGGCGTGTGAGAAAACCCGCGAACTTCAAAGTGAATCTGTGCCAGAAGTCAATGAACATCGAGTTTTCGGACAAATCCACGGTGAAACTCCCAAACCATGTATTTCGTTTGCGCTGTTTTAACATCTCCACTCTCATTTTATTTTATTTTTTAATGAGAAGAATACAATATAATTTCTTGAATTTTGCATAGAATTTTCTTCGCTCAGAAACGAAAATTCACGGAAATATTAGACATTGAGAAGTTTTCCATTTAAAAATAAAACATGACAGGGAGTCTGCGACGTCACAAGCCGAGATGGAGGTTCGGGAATTTCTCCGTCCATGGATAATTATCGCATATTGCCAGAGGCGGATCCAGCAATTTAGCAACACCGGATTCCCTCCATGTAAACCCATGGTAAATAATCGATTCTTGTCAGAGCACCTGGCCCCTCCAAGAATCGATACATTTCCATAGGGTTAGTCGGAGAAAAACAACGTTGCCAAATTTCTGAATCCGCCAATGCATATTGCACTTATTGCAGTCATCATCAAAACCAAAATCTGCCAAGATTTTTATTATTTTACCTCGATGGAAGCGTAGTTTTCCATGGAAAAGGACTTACTCAGCGTCTGTTCTCAGAATTTTAGGATTTGAGTGCTTCAATGGATTTCAGGGTATAGAAATCATCGAACGTCATATTTTTTGCCTCTTTAATATTATGATTGCTGCAGGTCGGGGAGAAATGTGCTAATGGGCCTGTTGCATGCAAGAGATACAGCCGCGCGAATAGACTTTTAAGAGGTTAAATGATACGAAAATTACGATGGTCACATTAAAAAAGTCTGAAATACACTCCTTACTGCGCAATTTGCGTTGTTAGGAACGCGCTTTTTCAAATTTCCCGCGTCTGGGGGCAGTTTTCTAATCACCGGAAACGAGCAAACGGCGGGCTCGGTGATTTCCGGAAGATGCCGAGTCGTTGTTGTTGTTGTTATTTTATCCTTCAGTTTGTTTACAAACCCAACGTAATCTCTAATAGTGGTCCATATACGCTTTATGCGGTAACCAAATCGATCAACTTTTAAGTACCCAACGCAATCCTTCTACATTTCATTTCACGATATCACGAGCTCCGATTTTTAGGTTATGTTGTCAGTTTTAGTTGACCGGAAATAGCCGCGAGTTGCCGTTAATTGTTTCCGTTCGAAAACTGCCCCCAGACGCGGGAAATTTGAAAAAGCGCGTCCCTAACAACGCAAATTGCGCAGTAAGGAGTGTATTTCAGACTTTTTTAATGTGACCATCGTAATTTTCGTGTCATTTAACCTCTATAAAGTCTATTCGCACGGCTGCATCTCTTGCATGCAACAGGCCCATTGAGGTATTTTCCTTACCTTGACCAGAGTTTGGATGTCCTCAACCGTAAATGCCACGTCTTTAACGCCGTCACCGTGTTTGATCAAGTGATCACCGAGCTCTTTCTCATATGGTTCGTAAGCGGACACAAATACGAAAACAATCTGTAAAAACAACCATCACGGCCTTCTTGATTACTATGCGTATGCAGAAATGAATATTTTAAAGCAGGTTTGATGTGCCTATCAATTGATTTACCCAAATTTCTAACGTTACGATATTACCCTAGTAGCAGAACCATAGATCCCTGGTAAAAATTGGAGATAAGAGCTGTGTTTCAAAATACCATAGGAATTCTCATAGCCGACTAAAGAAGGCTACAGAAAATCATATAAGCTGGCTGTAGAATGCGGAGAAAATCATACGGCCACGGCCGGGCTATACGAAGCGATAAAAAATTATGCAGCCGGGCTATGGTTCCTTTCGCCGGGCTTTACACTTTATCGCCTGGCTGTTGCTTTTTCGCCATCGATTATAAAAGGCTATAGGAAATTGTGTAGAAATTCGTGTGCTTTGGAAAGTATTAAGTTTGATACGGAACCACCTTAATATTGACAAAACACATACATTATATTTTCCTTTATACATATATTTTACATGAATAACGCTGACTCCGCCAGATTAAATATTAGAGCCTAACACAAAGCGGAGCGGCGACGCACTGGCGCCTACAAACCTAACAGGGATACTTAACGCATTGCGCAACGCGTGAAGTATTCCTGTTAGGTTTGTAGGCGCCAATGCGCGTTTTGCAGTGGCTGCCCGCCTGCCGCGCCGCAGCGTGCCGCGCCGCTCGAAGCAACTATTTCACACCAGAGGTATTGCACAGTATCATACGAAACTGAAGGCGTTCTATTAGTAATGGCGGGCATCTATCAAAAGTACGGAGCTTTCCTTGCAAAATAAATCAAGATACTACGGCCCAAAAAGAGAGCAGTATTGTCCTAGCATCCGTAATTAGTAACGTTTAGCATACACTTTATCGCCTGGCAAATTTGGATTCCGTGGGGTCGATTCCCTATATTCAATAGTGGCGTGGCGTGAATGATCGATTATCTATATCTCGCCATTTGAAGCTATGGTAAAGAATCGATTACTAAGGTGTTCGCTGCGACCGCACCCTGATAATCGATATTTTCTCATAGGTTTGAGTGGCGTGTCAATCCATGTATCGCAAAGCACGCCACGCCACTGCTATTCAACCCCGCGGTCCCTGACTTCGCACGACCTAAACCAACCAAGAAAAAGGCCCAGAACGGGTGGTCTGGGACACCTTGTATATAGCCCACTATTTGGTTTTTGTGGACAGCGAAGCCCCTCAAAAAATATGGAGAGATCAATGGGTCCGTTTTTACGAGTATCGAACTCAAGGAGTGAATACGCATTGAGCTTCATTTCGTTCTTAAGTGCAGTGCTAAATTTTTGATCAAGTACTTACGCATTCACTCTCGAGGTCGAGTGCTTTTCAGTGGCAAGGTGTGAATGATCGATTATCGATATTTCCCCATTTGACGCCATGGTAAACGATCGATTTTGCAGGTGTCAGTTACGAACACCCTGTTTATCGATCCTTGTCCATAGGTTTAAATGGCAGATCAATCGATTAATCGCAAAACACGCCACACGCACCGGTGTTTTTACCTATTATGTTGCTACAAACCTTGTTTTGTCGCACGACGTGGTAAGCGTATTTCCGTGATCCCGTTTCCAGCCCTCTGTAAGCCAGTGGCTCAAACCCGAGACGTGTACAGTAAAAACTCGCCGCCTGAAATTTTATGATAATACTCATTGTTAAAAAATACAGGACATTTTTGGTTCATATTTTGAAAGTTTTCGGTCGCCAACGTAAATCCTCGGAGGTAAATGTGTTTCAACTTAGAATTCTCACTTTGATTTTTCAAGAAATCACCATCATCGTTTAGGGATGGATTTTTCGTGAATGCATAGGTAAATCATACATTATAAGGTATGGTAGGCCTAATTAAAGGGGGGTGGGGGAGGGGTTATAGGTGTGCTTCCTCGCCTCTGCGCGGTCCAATACCAAGAGGACATTTTCCGCCCTCAAAAGGCGCCTATATGGTTTTTTCAAAATTTATATTAAGTCGGCCTAATGGTTTATTATCTAATGATCTCCGCACCAAACGAAAAAAATCGGCCCGGTAGATCACTGGATTAAAGTACGTGAAAATAAAAAAAAAAAAAAAAAATGAAAGAATACATTGGTTAAATGCAATTGGTATTTGCAATTTAGTTGGTGCAACTTGGATTTCTAGTTCGGGTTGAATAGGCAACTAAACTAACTCTTCGGCGAAGCGTGAGTATCGCGCGGAATTGAAGGCACCAGAGCCGAAAGCGTACTCTCTCGAAGGACCTCTTAGAATAAAAACCTCTTTTCTATGTCCATAGTTTAGTGTTGGTCAGAGTTACCTGAACTGATTGCGTATCAAAGCGTAGATTATCACATAGAAAAGAAGGCGCTTCAAACCGCGATCCAACTTTGAGAAGTCTTGCGAAAAAAACCTTCATTATACGCTCATTATCGTGAAAAAGTCGTACGATCATACGGAACTATCATGCCATTCTACTTTTGAAATAATTAATCTGAGATTGGATCTCTCGAAACGTAGACGCAAATGTACTCGTATTTGCCGCTTTTATGAGCACTTATAAGTAGAAAAGAAAATGATTTATTTTAATTCAGTGTAAATTATCAGTTCTGTCTAAATGGTTTATTTAAGCAAATTTTTGTGATCACATATGATTTTATGATGAGTTTTCTGATATTTAAGCTCTCATTATCTTTATCTAAAAATAAATTAATATGTTAATGTGTGAGTGTGCACTGACCTGTTTCGCATTTCCAACCCAGAATGTAACGTGATCGAAGCAGTTGAATTTTCCGCCCAGTGGCTAAAAAAAGACAAATTTTAAAGTTAAAATTTTTGATTGACAATGCTGAAAGTACCTTGGATGGTTATATCTCAGCTTACGATGAGGAGCAAATGCAAACGAATCATTTATTTCTAGAAGGGCTCAAGTGCCACAATTTTTAAAACCTTGCTATTTGTTATCCATCACGATTCACGCGATCTATCACACAGAGCTCACAGGTTTTTGACTCGTGGAAATTTCGAGCGTAACCGATTAAGTTATCATCACGACAGAAAAGAAAAACAGCGGGCCAGCATAGACCATAGACCCATGTCGCACATTACGAATGCGGGTTAAACAAAGCGACATATTTCGTGGTCATCCTAAGATTTTTAAGAGGCTCCGGCAAAAATGCAGGCATAACTCTACTGCGCTTAAAGTTGGTTACCACTTATAGTGCTATGAAACGACGTAAGTGACAATATTCTTACCTTTGGTCCTTTGTCCGTGTAGGTCGTCTGGAAAATAAAGGAAAATACAAAAGTATAAAAAAAATCAATAAAAGTTAAAGTTACAAAAGTACGTAAAAATTCTCATGATTGATTTCAAATGAGACAGATTTGGAGAGTTGCTGGATTTAAGGCTCAATTTACGAGGGTCCCAAAAATTAACGTTATGTATTCTGGGCATGAATAGGTCGAATCAATTAGCACATTAAACACAATTATCATTTTTGAAGCAAGCCCAAGTTTTTGAAAATCAATCAAGAGGTTTGCAAGGCCTCAACTACGAAGAGTGCCGAAGTTGAATTCATTTTACTCCTCATATTCTCAGCATCGATTTGGTATATTAATTTGACGTTTTTGATTATTACCAGCCACCCAGAAAATAACTTTTTCTTTGCAAAGATTTTCATTAATAGTCCATGTCCACCTCACGATGCGCCTTAAATGGAAAAATTGAGGGGCTTGGAGGACAAGGCGCAAAAGTGCGGTTTTTGCCATCTCGAAGACTACGCGTTTGAAGTTTCAAAATTGCATGGATGCTTCGTGGCGGACAGAAAGTTCAAACTGACTTTTTGATGCTTGAAAATTGGAATTTGGGAGCAAATTCTTTTACAGAATATGCATTAAGACTAATTTTACTTGAAATAATTTATATCTCAAATATTTAAAAAAACTGCACGTATGCGTCTTGTCCTGCATGCTCCTCAATTCTGATGCAAGAACGCCGAATTTTTCGAAAAATATTGAAAATACACCAATTTATTTTTCAAAATGTATATTTTACTTCTTTATCGGAAGTCTAGGTTGAAAATACTAGAACCGTAACCAAACGCCTTGCTCTTCAGCTCTTTATTCATCATTTATTTTATTTCTAGAAAAGTCATCAAAATTATTCGGTACACGCTCCGCTGTGCATTGATGCAGTGGAGGTGGAGTCGGACCCACGGAGATAGCAGCAAAAAATAGGTGAGAGGGCAGGCTCCGAAAAATTGAGTTTTCTCGCTCAACCGTCGACCGATTTTCAAAAACTTGGGCGTGTTTTAAAGCTGAAAGTACGTCTGATATATGCCCTTTTACTGATTTGATTCTTCTCTCTCAATTAGGCGGGAATTTTGAACTTTTTGGCTTCACAATGAGTGCCCCTGAAACCTATCGGTATAGAAAAGGAACAACTCACCATATTTTTTAGTTCTTTCCAATCAGTATATCCGTTAATAAATCACAAAATCACAGGTATTTGTCGTCGGTTAATACACCTCCTTCTCGGCCGAGAGAAACTGGTTCTGATCAGAGGCAAAGTTTCCTCCGAAGAACAACACCCGAACATAGTGACTCTGATTGGTCAAACCGGGTAGGACAAACATCCCCCTCTTGCCAGATTTCCGTTATTCATCCGGTTGTTTTTCTTAAGCTTCTTCGGGAGAAAAAATAAAGATTGGTGTTTCAGCAAATAATTGCCGCATTCGCTTCTTAGCCCTCTATTCGAAATTTTCGTAGCAAGAACCAAATCGGCACCACCCAATGCCA
Organism: Bemisia tabaci; assembly: GCF_001854935.1. NCBI lineage: Eukaryota > Metazoa > Arthropoda > Insecta > Hemiptera > Aleyrodidae > Bemisia > Bemisia tabaci. The sequence goes on from NW_017547116.1 coordinate 784,481, forward strand.
GACAATTTTGTAACATTAGGCTGGCAGAACAGCACAGGAAATGTCCCAGGGTCTTCTCAAATTTTTTTATTGCATAATGCTCGCTCTTCTTTCAAAAAGAAAGAGGAGAGGTTTTAAATGGTCCTGGCAAAAGTGCCCAATGGGTCCCCTTTGAGTCACATTTAACTGTAGTTCAGGAGTGTTTGTTACCGGAGTGTCGTGCGTGTTGTCTATTCACTGATTGAAGGGGCTCCTCATACTGAATTTCAATGCAATGTAATTGAAATAAGTTGAAATTTTTTGCATTAAAAATTGCCTACCTTTTTTCTTTTATAGAATACATTTTAAGTACATTAAGTACAATGTACATTTCGTTTAAAATCGGCATTTATTGACCAAATGATGTAAGAATTTTGCAATTTCATGGTAAAAAATTGCAATTCACTGGGTAAAAATGTAAAATTATTTCAGAATTTTCGCCGCAATGTGCTAATCGGATAGTAGGATGGTCTAGAGATTATTACCACGATCATTGAAACACCATGGAAGTCGGTGCGATAGTTCTCCAGACAATGTCAACTATTACAAAACACGAACGCACTGAAAAAAAATATCGGTGTATTTACTAAGAAAAGGGTAAAATTACCAAGAATTCAGGGTTCTATTTGATCCCATTTTTTTCTTGGTAAAATTACCGTTTATGGAATTGGTAATTTTACCGAGAAATCTCGGTAAAATTATCGAACTTTCTCGGTAATTTTACTGGACCTTGGTAAAAACGCCAATATTTTTTATCGACTATGGTAGAATTACCGAGATAAAATGGCAAAGTTACCGGGAATTGATTATCAATAAAAGTGGTATTCTTACCTGAAAAAAAAAACAGTAAAAATACCGGTTTTTAGGTAAACTTACCAGTCTATCTTGGTAAAATTACCAATAATTGGTAAAACAAGTGAGATGGTAAAGGTACCAACGGACCTTGGTAAAAACGCCGATAGTTTTTTTTCAGTGCGTTTAGCGAGTCGAAGAGCTTGCATCTACCATTTGAACGGTTTTTCTGAGCATTTTTCAAAAAATCTCCTCGTAACTCGCTGTATTTGCTAATTGGATTGCATTTTGCAAAAAGGAACCACTAGCATTGCAGTGATGCTAAGATTGTGTAACTTCATCTTCTGCAATGACATTGCGGAAATCGTGAAAAACTATCAAATTTAGATGGTAATTTTTGTCTTAAATGTACAGTTTTTAGCGAGTAAAATAGAAACTATTAATGGATAATCGGGTTTTTCCTCCAAAACAAAAGAAGTTGCACAATCTTAGCAACATTGCAATGCTAGTGGTTCCTTTTTGCAAAATGCAATCCAATTTATAGTCTATGTGAGGAAAAACGTGTGAGGAGATTGTCGCCTCGATGGAACGGGCAACAGTGGCCGTGGTCATGCGTATTGTTTTGGCTCTGGTTCAGAATCCTGCCAGAGGCGCTGGAGGCTCGTCCAGTCGCAGGCTATTTAAGTAAATACATTAATATTTTCTCGTGTTGTCGCGTTTTTTCTCCATTCCTCCGGAGCTGAATCTTCCCTTGCCTCACCCCCCCCCCCCCCCCCCCNCCCTCACTAGTCCGGTTAGAATCGGTGATAGAGCCAGTTAATTGAGCTCCGTGATCGATGATCACACCACCCAAAACGTGATACGAGCAATGACTAAAAAAAGTACTCGAAGATTCGACCAGGGCTGCTCTGAATAATCTAATCACATGATGGGCTAGTCGGGTCAATGACGTCAGATTAAGTCCTCCCATTGGTGAAGGATTTTAATGAACTTTTCCTCTCTCTTCTACTTTTCAGGGCTTCCATTCTATGTCCGTCAAAAGTTCTGAGATTCTTTGTAGATTTTCTCAAAAGAAAAAAAAAAGTTCCGAGAAATTTCCGGAAAATCCTGGAGGTCCGGAACATTTCGGGAATTTCAAAAGATCCGGGAAAATTCAGGAAAATCTCCGGGAAATGGGAGCACTGCCACTTCTCTTGTTTTTCAATAGGTTTTTGTTGACCTAAAAATACAATGCATCAAAAGGAGTGCTTTGGCTTTTGTTTTATTGCATTTTAAGCTTCCAAAACATCGCCTATAACTTCTCATTTTTCAGTGTCTATGCGATGCTGAAAACACAACATTGGTCAGAGAGGCAAAATTTCGTGAAAATTTTTGAAATGAAACTCCGTGAAATTGTTTAAAACTTCTGCAATGGACTCAGTATGCCATGAAACGCAGTTAAAATCTTAACTTTTTTAATTTTGAAAAGGAGGGGTATCAATACGGGCTATTTTAGGGTCCATCCTGCAGGTTGAATTTCCTCAATTAGGATTTTTTGCTCATCGAAAGTCCTTATGCATCATGATTTGGTAATTTTCGGTTTCTTTGCAGGTCTACCTCTGGCTTAAACATGGGTCGATACATAAGGCCAATTTAACCGATAAATGCGGATTTTTCGTCATTCAACCGCACACCTGGAAAATCCGCATTTTTCGCCATAGTCGGTCCTCAGACCCATGTTTAAGCCAGGAGCAGACCTGAAAAGAAACCAAAATTGACCAAATCATGATGCTTTATCCAAAATATAGACCTTAAATGAGCAAAAAATCGGAGTTAAGGAATTTCATCGAAGGTGAGCTTAAAAACGGCCCTCTTGCCGATACCCCTCCTCTGGGAGTAAAGCATCATGAGTCGAATTTCGAATAATTATTACACCGTGGTGGACTTGAATAATCATTGCGGGGTGCATACTTCATACCCAGCCCTCGAAAACTCGTTGCTATTACATCGAAAATTAATTTTCTTTCTTCAGCGAAGTGAAATTTCATTCTGCGAAATCTCATTTTGCATCTCGGGTGACAGACTGAGACAAAATTGGCTATTTTTTCTACCCTGGCGTTAAAGTCTTCCAGGGCACGTACTCAAAGCATGTGTTTTGCAGTTTAATTTTAGCTTTTTATATATTTATATGGTGGCATTTTGTGTTCATCTCCGACGGTGTACACACTCCTTCCTGAGCCATTCCACCTTAATTCCACCTCGTCTGCGGCTGACCCGTAGAGTCATATGGCGAGGATTTCTTGGCAATCAGACTTGTTTCTCGCCGGCTGCGACTCCCCTCGTGGACCGCGTCACTGTCCAAGCACTTGAATAAATAATCTCATGCCTTTAAGCTATCTTCGGCAGCAGAAAACATCGTCTCTACTTTGTAAACACAAAAAAAAGGAGGTGTGTCATTCAAATCAACGATTACACGTCGGCGCACGTTGGATCGAGGACGAGGAAATGGGAGAGGTCGGACGAAATTTGGAAACTATAAAGGCTTATAACTCTATGTTTATACAAAATATTGAGGTTTTAAAAATGATTCCACGAGTTTCCTTGTGAAATTTATTCCAGAAGCACCCCTTATTCTTTAAAATGTGACGAATTAAACATCATAATTTGCAGTTTTAGTTAAAAATTTCATGTCCGATCTCTCTAATTTACTCAATCCACTGTGCGGCGCACGATGGATCGAGTGGATGGAAAAGGCTGGACATGATGCGGAAACTTCAAAAGCTGATATTTTCGTTAAATCTAAAGGAGGATGTTTAAAATTAGCCCATCGGTTTTTTAGTCAAATTTCCTTCAAGAAGCATCCCTTAAAATGTATATTGGGACGAAATAAACATCAAATTTGCAATTTTAGAAAAAAATTTCTTCTCCGTTTTCTGTGAAAGTCTCGACCCATTGTGTTACGGATCGGCTCAGAACGGCTGGACATTATGTGGAAACTTCAAAAGCTGATGTCTTCGTTAAATCTAATCGAGGATGTTTAAAATTAGTTCCATTAGTTTTTTAATAAAATTTTCCTGAAGAAACATCCCTTAAAATGTATAATGGGATGAAATTAACATCAGATTTGCAATTGTAGTCCAAAATTTCTACTCCGTTTTCCGCAGAAGTTCGGCCCATTGTGCTGCGGATCGACTAAGAAATAAACGAGTATGAATATGAATACGAGCGATAATGGTTGCGGTCCTTGGGAACAATAGGATTTTTTATTTGTAGTCCGGGCTAAAAATATTTTAGTCAAATTATTCTATGACAGTACGTCAGATACCAATAACCCAAATATCAGTGATAAGTTGCGATTTGATCGGAGAATGTATCACGATTTCATTGTCATGGCTTTATTGCAATATTATCGGATAAAAAAGTGTGATATCATCGCATTAATTTGCAATAAAATCGCGATTCTGTGGACGGCGATTCATTGCAATATTATCGAACGAAAAAACGATTTTATAGAGATAAAATTGCAACAAGATCGAGGATAATCGCTCAGATTTTAATGACCCTAGTGATTTTATCGCCAAAAAATCGTAAAAATATCGCAACTTAATCTCAAAATATGGTATATATTTTTGGTAAGAGGGTCGTAACAAGAATCTAGCGCGTTCCTCTCTAATAATAAAAAATAACTGTTAAAATAGAAAAAAATCTACTAAAATCCATGGAATATACATTAGACATACTCTCGGTGTTCATTTAAATCCAAGTTAATTGAAATCGGGTAAACATGCAATGCATTCCTCAACATCTCCAGCCGGAGAATAAATTACGCCTTCAAAAATGGCAAATGCAAGTGTGTATGCAAAGCAGTACAGCGCTCTCTCTCAACCAGAGCATGAACTATGATTCGTTACACAAGTTGTTCATAGAGTCCGCTAGTGTAGCATGTAATAAGAAGAACCATGTTAGTAAACAAATATTGAGCTGATTTGCGAAATAGCGACGTGCCGCGACGATCTTCTCTAATTTTCTGCTTGTTTTACCAGTTTTTCAGCATTTTTCCACGTAACGTCGGATAATTTTCCTAGATTTTGGCCTCGATTTACTTATTTGGTTTTTAAGTATGGAGAAATTAGGCCTAGGTGGGTCGGATTTGATACATGTGCACATATCAGTTGCTGGTTCTAACAGTGCCTGCCCATTAGAAAAGTCTTTTTCAACGAATTTACTCGTCGGCGAATTAAAGGTAAGCAAGAAATTCTTCATCGCTCATTCATAATCACTAAAATTTCCTCTTTTCTCTGTCAACCTTTCTCATCAATTGAGGTTCAAAGTCACGGCTGTTAGAGGTTAAGACCTCTAGCGAATCTCCATCGAAGCTCAGAGGTTTCATTCTGGGTACAATCCTCCTGTAATTTCACCTACCATTTTACATCCAGGATGGATTTCGGCCTTTTGGTCCATCAGGCTTATTCTTGAAATCTTGGTTTTTTAAATGAAACATGATTCTTTCAACTGGGTGTCAGCTGAAATGGAGAGGCACTAATGATTCAAAGATGGATTTAGGGGCAATGCCACTCAGTATTTGCCATATTCAGTTGTCCCACCAAGTCTTGCTTTTCTCTACCTCACTCCTCTTTAAAATATCGATTGCTTCACCATGATGAGAGCAGTGCAATGCGATGACAAAATCCGGCGCAGCCACCAGTTGGTTGATTAGATCAAGTGATTTCTATGCTGTTTTTTTCTTGTTGCGAGTTTTTGTGGAGTTCTTATTGATTTTTGATCACCATTCAAAGGGCGTCTTACATATCCTTGGTCTGACATGGTTCGTAAAAATCTTTTGATTCTACCAACCACCAACACGCTCATTTCAGTTTAGTTTTAGCATTTTTCATTGATGAGGACACTTCGAACCAACAAGCACTAGAAATATGAGGGCTGGTCAATAATAACCGTTAATAGTATTAAATTCTTAAGTACGACACAAATAATTTAATGAAGAAGAATGATTATTTTCTTGACTCTGTAGAAATGCCTTTGATTTTAAAAGTTTGCCTGCGTCATACTACATTTTAGCAGCTACTCTGGAAAATCTTGATTTGTCGTTAGAAAAATCAGATGATAATTTTTTTTGTGCTCATACATGCCTGAATGAAGATCAGCCTTAGAGAGAGAATTTAAGAAAGAATCTTGTAGTTCTGAAATAATGAGAACAGTTAACTGTGAAAGATAAAGGTCTGAACTTGCACAGTTATCAAAAGCAGGGTAAAAGTAAAGGGAAAATTCATACATCTTTATTTAATGTACTAATTAGGCTGTCAACTTAATTTTTTCATTATTTCAGAGGAAACTTGAACCATTGACCGGTGCGAATGCTGCAACTATGAAAGTGAAAGTGTTTGACTCCAGGAATGCGTTTAAATTTGATTTGACTCCTGATGACAAGCCCTTGAGTGAATTTTCATTTGAAAAAGGAACTTTGCTTCTTGTAGAAGACCTTCATATGCTCACTTGTCAAGAACTAGAAGCAGAATTGAAAAAAATTGAAAAGTTTGAGCTTACAGAGGAAGAATATGCCTCCAAGCCTTGTAAGTATTTGACGTACTTTGTAGAGGTTTTTAAAAACAGTTTGATTTTGTTTTTCACAAAAACTAAAGGAACAAAGTAATTACATTTAACAAAAAGAAAAAAACCTGAAAAAACCATCCAAGGATTCCAATGCACCCAGGCGACCCCTGTGGCAATAATGGTCTATTTGCATTACCGTGTATTAATATTTACTTCAACCAGTTACATTAAGCTTTATACACATTTTAAAGGAAAGATGATTAGTCTCTGATTCTTGGAGCAGTCGAACTGGTGTGTGAAATATTGTATCAATTAGGTCCTGAGTCTTGGCATATTTTGACATTTCAGTAAAAAAAAAAAACGACAACAGCTCCTGTTAACAAGTCTTAAAAATCAATCGCAACAGAAAAAATGCAAAATTCAGAGGATTGAAAACACAGTTAGTGCTTGATAATTGTTTTGCATTGAATACAGAATTAGATTGCTGTAATGAGTGGGATATTTTTTTTATTTGTAAAAAAACTCTAGTTTTTCTTTTGAAAAAAGTTGGGAATTTTCTTATCAGCGAATGAATCTTTAGAAAGTTACTAAAAAATACAGAGATGGATTTCTCACCGTATCAAATTGAAAAAAGATTTTGTAGATAAATCCTGCCTCCATTTTTCTAAATTTTGCAATTTTATTGGTCGAAAATGATTCATCAGACTCTACACAGGGGTTATCCACCTTCTTTTGATTAAAAAGTCAAAATTTGCCAAGATTTTTGACTTCATCGATGCAATGCATTGCAAGCCAAGTGGACCATGCCCAGAACCGAGGAAAAGTTATCTTGAAAAGCCTTCTCCAAAGAACTTACAATATTAGAGGTCAGCAACAATCATTTCAAATAAAAGAAGGGCACAATGTAATCAATTTCTCAATACGTTACACATGGCTTTTTTTTTTCAACTCAAATTTTCTAACTCAAATTTCATAGATTAACAAGTTGTTGGTTCAACTGCACAACTCAGGCACTTTTACTGTAAACCTCCAGATGTTTCATAAGCAGTTTGTGGAATTCTTGTCGGAAAATTGGCCTCCTAACAATTCATCGATGAATTACCTACACTATTTTTCAGTCAAGTTGATTACTTTTCAGGTAAAAGGTACCGGTTCTAATCAGATTTTTTTTTGATTGCAGATACTGTCCAGTCATTTTTAAAAGCCAACAAATTAGGGAAATACAATCCTGAAGAAATTCAAAGGACGAATGAGGAAATGAAACAATTCGAGAAAGAGGAAAAAGAAAGGATGGAGCAGATGAAGATAGGAATGCGGTGCATGGTGAAAGCACCTGGCAAAGCCAAGCGAAAGGGCACCATCAAATTCATAGGTATGGCTACCCTTTCTTTATTGTATTAAATAAATTCAATTGTGAGAAGCTCAAAATGAGGATTACAAAGGCATCTTGTTTAGAATCTCAGACCAGATAGTTTTCCCGAGGTCACGGATTGTTTATCAGTAATTTTTCTTAGATGAAACTTATCATCCAAAAAAATATTGACCTTTTAAAAATATTGTTTAGCCACGAGAAAAAGTTGCAGGATTTTTCTTGTTCTTTATATGGATGTCCAAAATACAAAACCACATACCTCTATTGTGTTGCTTTAAAATTTCTGATCCTATTTTATTTTTTTGAAGAAAAACAAGCTAAATTTATAGCTTGAAATATATACCGAATATTCCGTTAACGGAGATAGGACGAATGAAGGAAGTTATCTAGTTTTCCAAAGGAAAAATAAAGTATGGCAGGAAGTCTCCATTTCTGCAAACAGAGATCTGTGATTTTGCCTTTTGGCCATCGATATAGTCTTTTTGTTACCCCTTTCTCACTACAAGTAGATTATTATGCGTGCTGGCGCCTGGTTGTTGAAGCCCTCCGCCTCCCCCCACTTTGTCGTCATCAATAGCACTGAAATGTCGAATACATAGGGTGTTCAAAAAGTTTTGCACACCTCCGGATTTTGAACGAACGAAAGCAGCTATCAATTTGCGGTTTATGTGTGCTTAAAGTAGACGTAATTACCAATAAAACAAGACCAAGAACAACTCTCTAGCTTAAAAAATGACAGAGATTCAGGGTTTTGAAAATGACATGTAGCGTGACCGCCTCCAGGATTTTTAGCTACAAATATGTTTATCAAGGGAAAAAAGTTAATTGAGAATTGAGTGTTTTTATTGGAAAAAGTTACAAAATCTTACCGAAATTGACGAACTTCAAGTTTCTTCATCAAATGACACGGATGACTCAACATTCGGCTGTTTTTCGAAGTATTCTCCACCACTTTGAACACAAAGCTTCAGTCGCTCTGTCCAATTCACAAAGATTGTCTTTTCGAAGTCTTCTTGACGGAGGGTTTTGAAGCATTTTTGAACAGCGGTTTTGATCGAGGCTTTGGAATGGCTCTTTTCTGAGTTAAAGAAATTTTTGAGAGGCACACAGTTTGATTCCATAGCCTAGATCAAAACCGCTGTTCGAAAATGCTGAAAATCGATAGCTGCTTTCATTCGCTCAAAATCCGGAAGTGTGCAAAACTTTTTGAACACCCTATGTACTCCAATCAAAGATTCTTTCATTGTGGAGTGCCTTTAACTCATAATTTTTCTAGCAGCTTGATTGTTGAAATTTATGTCAGCTTGACAAAACATAGAATATCAATTTATTGTACAGTATAGAAAATGGTATGTCTTGCTTTTTTTTGCGGAGAAAGTCAGGTAAAGTTTCAACAATCAGGTTGTTTTTGATTGTTTTTATATCGTCTGATTTTTAATTCTTTTTTTACAATAGGTACATTAGCTTCAAAGTCTGGCAATTGGATAGGCGTTCAGTATGATGAGCCACTGGGATTGAACGATGGAACGTAAGTACACGCTGAACATTTTTCAATCATAATGGTGAATCTTGTTATCACATGGTAGTTGAATAACCCTTCGGTTCTATTGCTGGAAACTTGGTGTGAGCTAGCTAATTTATTTTGGATTTAATGGCACCGTGTTTCTAATACACCCTTTTGGGGATATTCGCTGATGCCAAAGACAACATTACTAGGAAAAACAAAGTTGCTTGGAAGATGAGAAAGCTTCAAGTAGGAATGGCAGACCAGTAAAGATAAGTCCTTATGAACTTTTTTAATGTATGGTAGGGTTTAATATCTTATTTAGACTTGAAAGCACTCTCATTAAAATTAAAGGTAGAACTCGCACAATTTCTAAACATCACAGACCTTAACTAAACTCGAACAAATGATTGGTAAAAGAAACAATGAATGTAAAATTATTTAATTTTCATACTCTTAAATCATCATTACCATAATTTTGCGACTCCTCTTTTCCAAATTTTCTTTTTTTATCTGTATCGTTTCTAGACATTTACGTAGCCAATCTTTAAGACTTATTGGCTTTCTACTGTTAGCAATACTCGAGTGTGCCTGCTGTCCTCAAATATATTAATTATGATCCAGGTCCTCGTTTGCTATGAAACAACTCTGCAAGGTCATAGAGGGCTCATTAGAGGTTGTGCAGTGTAGTGGTTAATGATATCCTTTAGTTTACCCAGAGGTGTTTTAACACATCCTGTCTATTGGTTAGTGCTTGTTTCGAACTATTGATACAATTTGAAAAAGCTGCTTTTGTTGGGCTACCTAAGCTCCAAGTTAAATCATTTTTGGCTGGTATGTCTTGCCTATCATGTTGTTTTGCCTGTAAAACTGAGATGTGCGGCAATAGTTTATTTTCGTCAGATCTGAAAACTTTGATAGCTATTGACAAGGGTCCTCTTATTGTCACTAATTTTCAATGGAACGGTCTTGATATCAACAGAATCTGATAGGACACACTTAAGTTTACCATATTAACCTCAAAACAATTATTATTACTCTTACCTTCCATTTGTATCCTTCTTCTATTTATATCCATCTTTCCTAGTAGTTCTTTCTTCTTTTTTTTTAGCTGTGGTGGCGTTAGGTATTTTGAATGTCCTCCAAAATATGGTGGTTTCGTCAAACCGATCTTCATTGAGGTTGGAGATTTCCCGCCAGATGGTGAAGAAGAGCTTTTCGACGATGAACTGTGAAAACTGAATTTCTCTCGTTCCGGTAGGACAAGTTTTGTAATTGTTAAATATTCTACTTATCATGTACACTAGTATTATTTTGTACGGACAAATGCAGTCCAAGTTGATTACTTTTCTCATGCAAGCAAAAATATTTTGGCGGAGGATTTCTTTTCTCATTTCTATGAGACGTTCTTTAGAGATCCACATTCATTGCCAGGTATTTGAAAGATTTTTTGAAAATTTTAGTGAGGAAGGTTTTCATTTTGCTATTGAACTAATGGTTTTTCCACATCTGTCTGTTCTCACACCGCAGTCAAAAATAAATCTCTAGAAAAATGAAAAACATGAGCCCTTTAAAGCACAGTCAAAACCTAAATATTCAATTAATTTATTTTTAAATGACCCAGATGCTTCCTCTGGGGCAAAAAAATATCTACATTTTATTGCTGTAGTAGTGAAAATGTCTTGTTTCTTTGAGGCGTGTGCAGAATTGTAACTGTTGTGCAGGACAAAAACCACAAAACTCTACTCCAGATTTTATATTTTTTTTACTTAAACCCTCTATTTAAAGAAAATGTATGCAAAAAATGTTTTATTCTTTTAGGATCGGTACTTCATACCCTATAGTATTCATTTAAAAAAAAAAAAAAAAAAATTTATGTAGTTGCAAAATTTGCTGTTTTCTAGGGTAATACGTCTGAGAAAAACTTTCAAGCAGAAGACTGTGGTTTTTGCCTAGCATTGCAGTTTAACAATGGGTTAATTTGTCTAATAAGACATTTTTGTCACACTGATTAGATTTAGCAGATTGCTGAACTGCTTAGTTTCAATTTTACGGTTTTGTGTGGAATCAGCAGAAATGATCCTTGTTAAATTAAAAATTCTAATATGCTAGTCAAATTTTGTGTTGAAATTTCATTTCTCTCCTAATCTCCGAAATATTTTTAGTGACCGTTCACTGTCATCCTAAACTCTAAAGATAACTTGGTTTTGTAAAATGAATGGTACATATATTATTCTATGCTTGCCAATTCAAGAAACAAAATCTGTGGCTCTAATGCAATCAAAATTTCATGCTGTGACAGGGGCGTAAGCTAATGTATGTTATGAAACTATAATGTTTCATTTAAGGTTAGCCTCAAGTTAACAATGCTTGAATGTGATAATTTAATATCAATTCATTGTTCTCTTTGCCTGTCTCTGTTTCAAAACCTATTCTCCTCCAAGTTTTTTTTTTCTACAGAGATTTTCATGTTTTTTTCATTGCATCATCAACTTGAGGCGCTACCGCTAATTCAGAGTTCAGTAAAAACTTGGATAAATAACTATTTATTCGTGCAAAATGCTACTTTAAAAACGAATATGTAACTTTTTAACTAACTATTCATTCTAGAATTATAATTTCAATTCTTTTTGCTTTATATAAGTGGGAAAATGGATGAATGGAAAGAAGTGCACTAATCAATTCCTGATCTTGATCAGGTCTCTGAACAAAAAATAATTTTATTCATTTGGTACACTCATAAATTATTTGTTTTTCGTCTCATAAGATCATGTATCTCCAAGTATGTTTGTAAATTTTATTTCAGAGGAATTTTTTAGTTTTTTAGTGCAAGTCCAAATGATACGTGATGCAATTGGCGCACTTTGTTGTTATGTTTTTACAGTTATGTCACAAAGTCATAAACTTATTGCTTGATTTCTTTGAATTTTTTTTTTTACATTTACTCACTTAATGAATGCTTTAATGCACTTATTCTATGCAGTCAATTATCTTACACCGGAGCAAGTAAAAAATCAACTTGCATCATTAAATGTTTGATTGCCTTTAGGATTGCGACTGAAGTTGTCTTGTGAAATTATTTCTACATCACCGTCTAGTTTTTCATGATATTCAGGTTAAAAGACTGTTCCTTATCTACGTATTAGTTTTTGTTTCTTTTATTAAGATTCATTTTAGGCATAGTTAACGTTGATACATTTTTGTAATCTCATCGATAGAAAAAATTCTTTCAAAAGCGATGAGACTTGAGTTTTCTTGGGAAATTATCTTTTTGAAAGTTTGAAAAGATTTTTTCCGGGTTGATCTACTTTTTTAGATAAACTTTGAAAAGATGATGAGGGANGGGGGGGGGGGGGGGGGGGTTGACATCCTGCCCTTGTAATTTAAATTCTCAAACTGACTGGTAACACTAGAAAAGATAGGAACATGGACATGACACCTGGCTTTCTCTTTCAAATATAGTATTCAAATTTTTAAAATTTTCGTTTTTCAATCACCAATTGTTCAGCACTGTATAATATTTGTGTGTTGTCCCGTTTTTTCTTCCTTCTGTTTTCTTTTTCTGTTATTCAGGTTTTTTTTTTTTTTAAATCCAATCTCACCCTCTGAGCAATTTTTTCGTTAGATTTTAAGTATATGGCTGTATTTCTCCTCGGAAACAGAGAAAAAATCTCTATAAATACTTAGCTTTGTTTATTCACTCTTCAAGAGTATTTCATCATTTAATGTTATCATAATTTAGTTTAATTTTATTTTATTTAATCAAATTGATAAAGTAGGAAATGAACCTCGCACATTTGTAATTAGGATTAAAAATTAGGTTTTTTGTACATTCTAATAAATGCATTTCAAAGTTTTTTCAATGATGAACATAGTCTCATTTCCTTTCGCTTGTTATTACTCAGGAGCAAAATTTGCCGTCAAGAATGCGACCCTCAATCAGCCTCCAGTTTTAAAATCAAAGTTTCCTGTCAAATTCAAGCAATCCAAGGTGCCCAAATCATATGATATGTAGCAGATTCATGCATCGTTTGATTCAAGTTGTACTCCCTCAAACGTAAAATGAATTAATCGTTCTAATTCATTCATATGAATTTCAATTGAATTTATTCACTCCTTAAACAATATTGGAAGAAGTGAGAGCCAAAATAACAAGTCTGCAAATCACATACGAAACATGCCTCTCATTGCATGAGTCCTAGAACATAAATTACAATAATCGCTTAAATACATTCAAAAACCATAGGATAAAAATAGATCTGTTATTATTTTTTTCTTATTTTAAGTTATCAAAGTCTTCATACAACTTAAAGGAGTCAGGTTGTTTAGGTCTATTTTTGTGCAAAGTAACATTTTAGTAAACATTCGCAATTATGTTGATAATATGCTTTGGTGTAACTATTGGTACCTTATAGACACGCGTCTTGCAAATGACGAAATGGAAGGCACTCTAGTCACTCCTTTTTACAGGGTTGCCACAGTCAGGGAATACCGGGAAATGTCAGGAAATTTTAAAAAGTCAGGGAAAACCGTGAAATGTCAGGGAAAATGACGAAAATATCAGGGGAAAATTATCAAGTCACCTTTATTTGCTTTTTAGAATGGGTTTGACATTTCAAACGACAAATTTAGCCCGAAAACCATTTCTAATTATGTTTTTTTACCGTCTGGCATACCTTCAATCATCAGGGAAATCAGGGAAATGTCAGGGAATTTTATTTTCTACATTTTGTGGCAATCCTATTTATAGAGCAATGCACTCAGCAGTGTATGAAGCGCCATATTGCTAAGATTAAATTCTCGCATTGAAACTAAGGCTTAATACAGGAAATGTTTTTGCACTATTTTACATATCAAGGTATGGTTTTACCTTGCCACTTGCCGGAGCGCCTTCAACTTTTAGTGTATGCAATATGGATGTCCATAAAGCACGAATAGTTTTACGTAGAGTACCTAGAGTCGTAATCTAAATGGGAGAGCCATGTTCCGCCATGTTCTGATCGACGAGTCCCGAGCCCGGTGTGCGTCGAGCTTGGGTCACTTTTTCGATACATGTTCGATCCAAAATGGCAGTGTGGAATACGTAGTAATTCCTATCTTATATGTTTACATCGGACGGCCGGGTCCCCCGAAGACAATCGATTATGTATCGAAAAAGTGACTCGGCGTCACACAGGAGTCTCGGAATTCGAGACCTGGAAAATGCCTAAAAGTGGCGCCAGCTCCCCCACTTACATCACGATTTATGCACTCTATGTAGTCGTATCAAGGAGTCATTACCAATATCATTGTCCTGCGCTGGATATCAATATTGGAGCGTTAAGGAAAAAGGCCGCATGAACTCTTGAGCGTTGCCAAATTTCCTCCGATCAGTTACGAATTTCCTGGGAAACGTGTGAGCTCATATTTTTAAATTTTCAGGAGTCTTCTGCCCAATGCATTCTGCTTTGTAATTCTGCAAATTCCAAGAAAGTGTATTCCTAATTTTCCAAAAAATAATGTTTTATCCGAATAAATTTGGTAACTTTTGGATCTTCAAACGCATTTTTCCGCCGCGGCAGCCAAGCCTGGCACGACTGGTTTGGAACTCCTTGCGCGTAAATTTTGTAACGCTCTATCACGAATATGATAGCTAGGTCACAATGTCAGCCACAGTCTTAATCTCCAAACATAATATAAACCGATGAAATATGACCCCAGAAAATTAAAATAAATAAATAGAACGATATCAAAACATTAGCATTTTTAGGAGTAAAAAATAAAAATTATGCAATGTTGCATTGCCAGAATGAGCTTTGAACTTAAACGAAAACTTTCCAGGGAGTATCTTTTCATCATAAAGTTTTGTTCGGAAGTTTGGGACTGATTTGGACGAAAAAGCTAATTTTCGGGGTCAAAATCGAAAGTTCTTCGATCGGGATGAAATGGAGCTAATCCCATTAGAAATGAGCAGCTGAGTTCGATTTATCGGTTTAAAATGCTCCAAGAGTTTATTGGAGCTCACAACTGTTTGATAAGTGGGTGAATCTTCGAAGACGGTCAAAAGCAATCGCTTCTCGGCTTGGAAAGCCACGAGGAGCTTCCAGACCAGGTGCAATCAATTCTGCGCCTCCAATAACGTAGGATTTGACACTAATCTCGAAACTTTTTTCCCCGGCCAAAATTGAGAATAATCAACAGAAAAATGGACCAAAATTTTGGGGTCAAAACCAGAAGTTCTGCAATCGGGCTGATACCAAACGAGTTCGCTTGGAAATCTCCCGAGAAGTTCGACTTTCTGGTCGGAAAACCTCCACGAGTCCGCAGGACCGAATCTAATTTGGTTGCAATTAATTGCAATACCATGGTAAAAATATGCCATCGTGCCGGAATGTTGTGTATGTTGACTATTCACTGATTGAAGGAGCTCTTCTTGTTGAAATAAAATTGAAACAGGTTGCATTATTTTTTGCATCGCAGATCGTCTACCTTTTTCACACATGGAAATTATTTTATTGATAGCTTTACAATATTTACACTACGATTACACACGATTTACACTGGCAGTCCCTCATAATATTAAAATGAGACATGGGACAATTGTGAAACGCCTCCAAAACCAAATAGCACAGATTGCAAATAATCGCAATTACATGTTAAAATTATCGCCATTATGCCGGAGTCCTGAGTATGGCGTCTATTCGCTGATTAAAGGGGCAAGAGACGAGGTTTTTATTGAATAAACATAGCGTTCGAGCGAGGCCGCGTATACAGAACTAAAAGTAAAGCCTACACGCTTTGAGCTGCTTCGCAGTTAGAGGAATTTTGCTGACGCTTAAGAGGAAATGACGCTTGCAATCCAGTCGAAGCGTAGATGCGACGATGCGACGGTGCCACATAAATTATTTTTAAGTCCTTTTACAACACCCTCCCTTAATTTTTGGGCATTTTGTCGCCTTTTCTGCTCTCTCTCTCAATTTTTTATGATAACCCCCAAAAAAATTATTATATTTTTTCCGCTCCCTTACGAGGAGCCCTAACGTTTTTCCATCTTTCAGGAAACCTGACCATCGCTTTACAATGCAATCTTAATCTATATTGTCTGTTCCACTGAAAAAAATGAGTTAGCGTCAGATGACTAAAAATGGTTTCTATACACTAACTCAAATTGTGTGATTTGGACACACATGATTTTTGGTTTCTGTACACTAACCACTATTAGTGCTGGAAACTAATTCCGCTACTCTAATTCGCATTCGGTAGGGTTGGGTCAACCTAACCTCAAAACTNAAGGAAGAAACGAAGAGAAACATCCATGCCACTCCACGGTGACAAGATCTGAGACCATCAAATCTTGCCACCGAGGCCGGGATTCGAACCCGGGACATCTAGGTCTGTGATCAGTTGCGCTAACCACTGGACCAACCGATGTCGGCGTCCGAACACTTGAGATATTCTTTTGAAATTACGGGAGAACACGAACTATAGAAGTAAGCAGTAAGTTCACAGATTTTCGTAAAAATATAAACTGAACGCGGAACGCTTTAATCGCAATTTAATATAGAAGATTGACGACTCCAACGAATATCATGCTTGTTTACGTTTTGAATTGAACAGACGATTTCTAACCTTAACAGGTTTATTTATGTTGCTTTCGAACGTTTTCAAGAAAGAGAGGACACTATAAATCATACCGGGAGTATTTACATTGTCAAACGAGCCCGAAATTTCACATTTTAATTTATTTTCACGAGCTGACGCGATTGAGGCTGTTGTACCGACGCCACTTTTTCGAAACTAAATAAATGTAACGGACAATGTGGCAGTTAGTGTTGAGGGCGAATTAGTTTGACCCGAAGGTAAATTTGTCTTACCACAGCGCTAATTTTACAGCTAGTGCTGTTTTCCAATTCTGGTTCGCGCTCTAGTAAAGTCAAGTCAGCGTATGAAGCGAATTGATTGGTGCTTCAGTACAATAAATTAGTTCTGAAGCCTAATTTTGATTCTACTTGGCGAGAACCAACCAAATTAGTTCTCAACGCTAACTACTTTTTTTTCAGTGTCTAGTCAAAAAAATTAGTCATTCTTACAATGTAGTCCTTTAGTATAAAAAATATCATTTCTTAGAAATTTTCAAAGAATATTATATATGAATATATTTATCTTTATGAACTTCATCACAATGAAATTGAAGTCGCTTGCAATATTTTTTTGCATCGCAGATCGCCGACCTTTCTCACATATGGAGATGATTTAGGTATCCAGGGACGGATTTAGGGGGTGGCCACATGGGCCGCGGCCCATGGCGGTGAATTTAGGGGGCGGCAAATGTTGTAATTTTTTCAAATGTAGGTATCAAGAAAAAAATCTGATTCAGAAAAAACATCACAAACGAGAAAAGGCGCAAAACCTCTCATTTCCTGAGAGTTAAAGTATAGTAATTTCTAATTTGTTCGTCTTTCGGTGATACAGGAGACAGATCCTTTCATTAGTCTAGTTGAGAGAGAAACCAAGCACGCAATTTGGCCTGGANGGGGGGGGGGGGGGGGGGGGGGGGCGCAAAGAGCAATGATGACGAGGACTTGAGATGGAAAGGAGAAGCCCTCGGCGCGCCGGTCAGCATGATACACGTATGAGCGCCTACAAGACTCCATGAATACTTCACACATTGTGCCAAACGTAGCGCGGTCAGCAGCGGTCGGCGGGAAACGCATAGCGCCTACAAGACTGCATGAATACTTCACGCATTGCACCAAACACAGTGCGGTAGACGCGGTGGCGGAAATTAAAATCTTTAAACCACATTCAAATTTATTGTTTCATAATTTTTTCGTTCTTTTCCTATAAATTAAATGCCTCGTCGACACAGAGATAGGTTTACGGAACTTAATTTTCGCGCAAAGTTCCGTGAACTTTTGCTAGTGTTACAGGGTTTTCACAAAAAATGTGCTCAACACGAGTAAACACGTCTTATGCACCCCTCCTCCTCCGGCACGTTCACTTGATGGTTTGTATCGATGTTTCAAAACGAATGAGAAGGGGCGGCAAAATACAGGCGGTCCATGGGCGGCATGTAGGTAAATCCGACCCTGTTGGTATCTGATCATTTATTTCATTGATCTTTTAAAATTGGCATTTACTGGCCAAACTACGTGACAATATTGCAATTTTATTGCATTAAATTGCAAAATAATTTCAGTATATCCGTTGCATTGTGCTATTTGGGAATGAGACAACTCTAAGTTTTATCATCGATTTGAGCGGCACAACGCTTCTCCTCTCTCCTAGCGTGCACTAAAAAACAGGAGCTTAAATTTGCCGCCAAGAAATATTTTTTCTTGAACCAAGAATGTTTCTGCTTAATTTAAGCTACTTTTGTGCTTAACCTAAGCTTTTTTTATCCTTGTTCCTAGAATAAAAATCAGCTTGAATCAAGATACAAAAGTGTCTTGGCGGCAAATTTAAGATTTTTATTTTTCAGTGTGCATGCATAAGTTGAAATCGTCGGGTCACACGAACAACATAACATGAGGGGAGGAGCGAAAGTAAATTTGGCTTTTCCGTTTCCCGTTAAATTGTCTGAAATTCAATAGAGGATGAGGTTGATCGAGATTGGGCGTCATGTTTCCAATGAGTTTTGCTCCTCTGGCGTCGGGCTGTGTAGAGAGGATGCACTGTTGCTTCTTTTCGACATGCTCGACCGGAGGATTCGAACCTCTTTCTCCACCTCTTCTTTCCTCTGGAAGATAACAGGCATAGCAATTTTTATATTATTCTTTCGGAAGAAAAAACTGACAAGTGCCCTTCTTAAACGTAATGGGTCAGTTTTCCCGCAAAAAGTTATTATTTTAGCAGAAAGAATAAAGAAAGACAAAAAAAGACAGGTTGATCGCCTGTTTTTGGGAAATCATCCAAGACTCTCGGACGATGAGCTTTTGGACCAAAAACTCATCAAGAAAGATTAACGTACGGTTTAAAAAAAAAAAAAATGATATCTACCAACTACTTAACCATGAAATGAGCAAGAACAGTGTGCTACCCTTGATTAGGTACATTATTTTGTCCATAAATTTACAGAAATAATTCAAACCGTGTAAATTACACAAACAGAGACGCACTATTTCTAGATAAATTAATTTTTAATTTACCCAATTTTTACAAGTCGCACGACGGCAGATTTTGCTTATCAAAACGAACTTATTCAGGAAACATGACTAGCGATTTGTGTCTAAACTATTCAATTTTAGTATATCTTCAAAAACATGTCGTTGCTGGACGCAGAAGACATTTTCAGATGACAAAACTATCGGAGAATTCGAACGAGGCACCTATTTTTGTGAAGCAGCTGTTTCTTTACCTAAATTGTTTTCGAAGATACCATCAAGTTTTTGAATTTATGGAAAATTGAATTGACAAATGAAATCCAATCAATTCCTAGTGCAATTATAGCAACTCAAAATAATCTATTGGAGTTTAAAGCTGTCTCCGCGCAGTGCATCGCATTCGCCGTAAGTCGCCTTCAATTCAGAATATAGGCAAAATTACTTCCGTCAAGCTCGAGGAGTTATCTGCTCGAGGTTTGAAGGAGTCTAAATTTAATCCGACCTGGTTTCCTAACCACAATGCGGTCTAATATTTACTACTAAACCGAAACGAAAACGAATTGATTTTGTCTATTTTACAATTTATTAAGAGGATAAACTTCTCCAAACCTGTCTTTTCTTATTTGTAATGTTCGTTTCGCTTGGTTAGGCCATCTATAGATAATTTTAGAAACGGAGAGAGAAAAACGGAATCTGATTAAACGTACCTTCATTTCAGAGAGTAACTTCAATTTCGTTTTATTGAGACGTGTTCTCAGGACTTTGATTTCGTCTTGGAGACGACTGGCGATTATTTTATAATTAGCCTGAAAGTACAATAGCAAAGAAAAGGCAATTAATTAAGGAAAGTTAAATTGAGTCCTCGGAGCGTTGGCGCCGAAAAACCGCTTAAATCGTCTTCCTCATTTGATCTTTTGAGATTTGGAAGCCCTTCACGCAGGTTTTCAGCTCTCTCAGTAGCTTTGAGAAGATCCTCAGGCCTTTCCCAATCACGTTTCGTCTTTGAACATTGCGATAGTGCAAATACCAAAACAAGTATCTCGGTTTGCCATGTTGCGAATCTATAATCACATTTTATTTTTCTGTGGAAGGTCGATCAACGTTTTTGCAAAAAAAAAAAAATGTATTTAATCGCTTTACGTCGTTCCAAGAATATCCCCTAAAGATTTCGCGCAAAAATGTCGACCAGTATTCTTATGAAAAAATTAAGTATGAGTGGAAATTTCCAAACGCCGATATGATGATTTATGGTTTGAAAGCTTCACAAATCGACTATAGTCTCTCCGCAATAAGTGAGCAATGAAAATTGGCCGGTTACATCTCGTTCCAGAATCGTGCAGCAAAATCGGTTTCTGCTTTTAGATGTCCATGCAAAAACTGATTAAATCTTTCAAATACCAAGTTTCTCTGTTGAACATCACCGTTCGAAATAAGCAGTTGAAGATGGCATGGGTAATACCTAAAATTTAACATCAGAAGGTAAGCTAAAACTCAATTGAACAAAAATTATGCAGGAAAGCATTAAGATTGAAATATTTATACTTATATATTAATCATCAGATTTAATATGCATTGATTATACATATTCATGTTATATGTAAATATTAAAAAGTTAAACAAATTATTAAATTAATTAAACTAGAAAATTTTACTAAAAAGGTACCATTTTACCATTTTTTCCATTAATACCACCACGCTAGTTTGCATCCGAAAGTTTATTTTTTACACTCTCAATCAATTACATTTCATTCTCTAAATTTCGTAAACTTTCACAATGGTTAACCTCTGAAATTTTAGCATAAGCACCTTATGAGTGCTTATCCCCATTCAAAAGTCCGAAGAAATTCTCACCTTTCTGGAAGGAACGTCAGCCTTGTGCCTAGTGGAAGACTCATGAGCTAGGTCGTTGAGTTTGAAAACCTGCCCTTTGCTCTGCTGCTCTACAGCTTGGGCAATCTGATCTCTCAGCCCTTTTAGTTCCTTTTCTAGCGTTAGGTTCTTCTCTTTTAAGTTGTTGATATTCTCCTCCCATAAGCTTTGTACCTAACAGTCAACACACTTGTAACTTCACAGAGGAACAATAAGAAATTTTAAGTATGAAGCAATCATCTGGAAAGAAATTAGGATATTGAATCAAAGTGCCCGCATCAGATAGAATATTTAAATTAATATACAAATCTAAATATTTTGTTACTTAAGTGTTTTATACTTGAAATTAAAAAGAGTAGTCTGATTAGTCCGATCTTGGTCGTTAAAAACGTGCGTGACAACTTCTCGACTTCGGAACGTTTGTTGAACTGCCCTTGCTATTTATTTCAGAGCCTGAGGATGTTAAATAAACTGCAGGGACAGTAGTGACAAGCTTTGAGGTCGTCAAAAATTGTTATATTTACTTTAAAATCGACAGACATTTCACTGCCAAATTAAATGTGCACTGGAAGATTATAGTATCGCATGGAATGAGATATTCTACCCTCGCTTACATAGCTAGCTCGATAAATGCGCCTTCACTTTCTTAGTGCCAACGTCTGGATGCAATAGTGCATACACACGAAATTGCAGGCGCTCTGGTTTTCCTAATTTCAATGCCTAGCCCTCGCTTCAAATTTTTGCGTTCAAGTGAATGTACTCGTGTTGCTTGTACAATCACGTTGACCATTGAAACACCTCTGAATTTGGATGAGCCAAACAGTATCGCTGTGGCATTGCCAAGTAGTACGCTTTTTAGAAATTTTATTGTCAACAATTTGTGGAGGTGATATTTGTAAAACTGCGTGGAACCGTTTTCGCTAGAACATTTTTCAAAATTTAAGTGTGACCAAAAAAAAAAAAAAAAAACATTCAGCCATGATGTGTCGTTTCCTAGACGAAAAAGAACATTCATCTTCCAACTTGCAAGTGATATTTTTACTAGGGAACTGTTCGGCATTTTCTACTGATACTTTCAATAATGTTTCCTCCGATTACACGCGAAAATTAACCTCATCGATAGAAATGACACACATACTTTTCAAACAAAATTGACTTGTTTGAGTAAATTTTTCATCTCTTTATCCGGGAAACGTCGAATCCTTAAACCAGGGGCGAATCCAGCAATTTAGCAACACATGATTTCCTTCATTTAAACCTATGTGAAATAATCGATTCTTGTCGGAGCACCAGGCCCCTTCAAGAATCGATACATTTTTTTCAAAGGGTAAATGGAGAAAAAACAATGTTGCCAATTTGCAGGATCCGCCAATGCCCTGAACACCACATTACACAAGTATTAAATCTTATCACCGTATTCTTCGTTCTGGAAAATTTATCTCTCGCCAACTTACAGCCTTTTAATTTTCATAAATCGATATTAAAAAAAAAGAAAAAAAGAAGAAGAAAAAAAAATGGAGCCAAGATCTAAGTATTTGTTAAAACTTTAGTTGCTTTTTACTAGGACGGAAGTTTTGTCTCCTTCCTTGAAGCGTAGCAAAACGAGGATACTAGAGTGCACGGAATGCAGCAAAAACCCTTAGTAGCTCCTTCCGGCAGGCGCACGTCAGTTGTTTTAATGCAGCCTAAAACTGTAAGTAATTGAAAGCCTTGATCCGTATTTTACGGAAGCCCGAAATAATAATCGTGAAACATATTGGCTCCAATGCGGAGCGAATGGAAAACCCTCACGATCGCAATTCCTTAGCCAGCATGCAAATACTGTATCGAATCACGGCATCAGGTCTAAAAATATTAAAAAGGAGCCCAAGATGATGTATCATTGAGACACTCCGCGATTAGCACGACAAGGAAGTTGCCAGTTATGCGATAAATCCGTCTTTTGCCTCCACTCTCTGACGATTTGCTTAACTGTGCTAAGATAAAATTATTACATAGAGATTATTTAATAGGTATACTACTTGGCATTTAAGTAAAGGTAGGTTGTATGAAGATCGCAACCTTTTAATCTCCACGCCACCCCACCTTTATCGTCACCTTTTCATCATTTGAACGTATTTCTGCCAAACAGAACTATGTGCATTAAGACACGAACCCTGAGACCCATAAGAATACATGCATAACAGGGCTCACTTCATAATGCACATAGTTCCGTTTGGCAGAATTCCGTCCATTTCTTTCTTCGCCTAGACTTAATAGCTTCGAATGTCGTGTCACTGAAATCAACACTGGACTGAGTATTGAAGTATAGCTCTGACAAAAATCTTTACTTTTCATTTCTTTAGATACTTGGTAAATTTGAAGAATGTAGGATCAAAAATACACCCAGCTAAGTTTAGACGAAATTAAAATACCTAATCACAATACTTCTTAAGCTGTATTCAAATGTATAAGAGGCTGACACTTTCTTTGTGGGGTCTTGAGAAAGTAAGCAGCCCTCAAAGTTTTGAAAATTTCAAACTGATACGCTTCGACCGTGAAAAAATAGACATATGCGATGGTCATTGCTGACAATTTAAAAATGTGCCTCCTCTCAACAGAACTGTATTCTTAAAATAAGACAGCTATTCCACAGATACATTTTATGAGGCTAAAAATGTGTATACTTTGAAAGGGAATTATGACAGTGGAAAAAAGTCAAAATCAACAGTGCATCGAATTATCCAACACATGATTTATTAAGATACTACCTTGCCGATATGATTACACCCCTAAAATTTTTAGGTTTGATTCATCTCAACTCAAACCTTTTCTAAAACTTCAATTGAGTAATCTATATCCGTTCAAAACAAAGTGGCAGTTTTTAGTTATTTTTTGACGGTTTGAAAGTGACTCTAGGTGCAGTTTTGATCCTTTTTTTCTTTTTTAAAATTTAGGCGAAAAAGCTGACGAGGTAAAAATCTTACCCTCAAGTGGGCTTCTTGTACCTGGTTTTGAAGTTGGTTTACTTTCTGCAGTAAAACGTTGTGTTTTTGCACTACTCTTTGCCGCTCATGAAGCACCTCATTTATTTCGGATAAAAGTTCAATTTCTGTGAAACAAACAAACGAATAAGGAATAAGAGAGAAGAGCAAAGAGACAAGCTAAAACGTGCATACCCAGGTAGCAGTGATCCCTAAGAGTTGAGAATGCATCACGATTTTATTGACGTCGATTTAGTGTGATATTATCGGATAAAAAATAGCAAAAAAATTGCGATATCTTCACAAATATTTGCCATAAAACGCGATTTTATCGATGGCGATTTACCGCGATAAGTTAAATTAAGGGAACGCGATGTTATAGAGATAAGATTCCGACAAGATCGAGGATAATCGCTTAGATGTTGATGATCCTAGCGATTTTATCGCCAAAAAATCGTAAAAAAGTCGCAACTTAATATCAGCATATCGCGATTTTTTCGTTGAAAAATGCTACTTGGGTAATAGTTTAAGTCAAATAATAATTCTATAGAACTTCGGTCGTATTATTTTCCAAATTTCCTACCTACTTCAATCTACTCGTATTTTTTGAGAGGATAATCAAACACCCTTCCTTCTGAAAGTCTTAAACTTTGGTTTCACAATGTGATGAATATCTCTATGGATAGATTTACAAAACGTAATGATTATTATGTTTTCTCGTTAAATATATTAGTAAATATTTAGATCTAAATTATATATTTAATAATGTTTATAATTAATAATTATATAAATTATTTCTATACATTTTTATATATATTTAAAACTGTAAAGATAAATTGGACTACATTTTGCAATTTGGACCTATAAATTCTGGCTCATCTGAAAAAACACTTATGTGCATAGGGAAACTAATGGCACATACGTTGTTTTTAAACCGGGCCGGAATTTATAGTTCCTAATTGCAAAATGTAGTCCAATTGCAATGCTTTTCTCTTGTATAAAAAAGTAAACCCTCGGGTTTGGAGTATGGTTAATGGATGTTGGATTCAAGGAGCTCACTTTGTGTATTCTCGATAAGTCTTGCCTCTGAGTCAGTACAGTTTTCGGGCAGTTCCATCTCATGTTTTTCTCTTCTCGGACTGAACGTCACCTCGGTTTCTGAAAATATATAACATTATTAGAGGAAGGAAATTAGTTGCCTGGAAGTCTCATTATTGTAATAACGTTTAATAAAAAGTTCTGCTAATATCAATTGGATTTTTACTGATTTCAGTTGAAGCTTCGGCTGCGAAACTGCTAATTGGACCGCGTTAAACAGAAAGGAACCAAGCAACATCAGCTATTGTCAAATTTAACAGGGGAATTTGATTTTTTACGAGAGAACGTTTGTGAGGATTCCTTTGAAAATGTTAAGGAATTTGCTTTGTATTATGGAGAAAATTCATAGAAATTTGCACAAAAATCCGCACAACCGTTTTCATGTAAAAATTTAAATTGCCCGATTGAATTTGCCAATAGCTGACGTGGCTTGGTTCCTTTCTGTTTAACGCGGTCCAATTGTCCACTAGACAAGGTACGAATTTTAGCATTCTGATACATGTTTCTTAACCTTGTGCATTCACTTAAGTAGTGCTTCATGTCTATAGTCTCGTAGGTGCCAATAATGCGTTTCACGCCAACTGACCGACTGCACTGCTTTTGGCGCAATGCGAGAAGTATCCATGCAGTCGTGTAGGCGCTAATACGTGCGTCATTCCAACCGCACTGTTTGGTGCAATACGTGAAGTATTCCTCCAGTCTTGCAGGCGCTAATATGCGTCAAACGTCGGACGCACTGTGTTTGGCTTGATCATTCGAGCCCGCGTTAGAATAATCGCGGCATCGAATAATGGGGCTAAGGAGCCCATGTTGTGTGTCGACGCCGTATGAGCATTCCAACGTTGTCGCGTTTCTCCCTATAAAATATTTTCCTGAGAAAGTTTAGAAGAGTTCTCTATATTCGCTTTTTCAGATTGAATGCACCATTAGACAAAGCACGAATTTAAGCATTCTGATACATGCTTCCTAGTCAAAATTTCACGCAGAACACAATTCTTGCATCAAACTTTATCGAAATCAACTCCTAACTAAGATATTAACGTTTTAATTTTGCATTGGTTACATGCAATTTGAATTGCTCAGTCATAAGAAACACAGTACTAATTATTAGAGGTTGAAAATTAGTTGGGTGGAAGTCTCATTATTTTTGGTGTAGGTATTCATCTTTACCGGAAGTTTGTCAGGTAGATCGATTGCAAATATTGGTACAAAATAAGTCCGTGTACAATTGTACATCGGGATGCTTCAGAAAAAGCATATCTGTATGAGGAATGGATAGGATGATAGAACGTTTCTATCACGCAGAGGCTTCGCACGAGGGAATTTTCTTGCCTCAAATAGAGGTTAGGAAACGCAAGAGGAAAATTAAAGTACTCATATTTCCACTCGTCATGAAGTCGTGTTCCCCATTTAAACACGTGTATTTCATCAGAAAAAAATAGTTTTGAATCAATTGGACTACAATATAAAGACTGAGTATAGACTGAATATAGAATAGGTATAGGACTTCTATTTTGCGATAAGAAGCTACTATTTTTGGCTTATTTTAGGAACTACACATTTGCCGTTTGATTCATCGTGCAGATAGGTACTTTCATCGAACAGTCAGAAATATTAGTTCCTAATAGCAAATAACGTGGTCCAATTGGTGACATCCCTAGTTTCCATAGGTAAATGTAATAATGCAACATACTACTAGGCACTTGCATTTTTTTTAAAATTTTTTTTTACGGAACTAGCTTTTTACTAGGATCATGTATCAGAATACTTAAATTCGTACCTTCTCTGATGGTCCATTGTGACTGTAATTTAATATTTTCGTTGCACTATACCATTCGTGACCTTCATAATCTTCTGAGACATCCAGTGTGTAAGTATACCTACGCAAATGAAAATGAAAATGGTGCGGAAATAACGGCCACTTTGAATGAAACTTACTGATTGGAGAACGCATTTTCCTCCTACGCGGGGTCAAAAAATCGACTGTAATAACGATTTTCGAATCGCCATCCGAGCCAGTTACCTCGACCGGCATTGCTGGGGTTTCTATCATCCTCCTTTCGCAAAAAAGCAATTACTGTAGTAGATGCTATTCTCGAGGAGCACAGACGTAGATGCTTCAATCCTCAAGAGCCCATAAAAGGTTCAAACAGTTACTTCACTTGCTTCCAATGCTTCCTACTCGTCAAGACTTTCAGTTTTATTATCACCATCAATTAGAAATACACTCTAAAAAGGATTCCTGGGTTGCCCTTTGGCGTGGCGAAGCTAAGAGACCTCAAATATTTTAAAATGTTTAATGTAATAGCGTGGGTTTTATCAAAAGTGTCTTTCATAACAACATTTTTCTCGCTTTGAAAGGTACAGCCAAGTACTACGTTTTTTGATTTTTACAATTGTTCACTGTTTTTATCCAACTGAGGAGGGCAGAGTTTTCAGCCGAAACGTCTTGGCGGTATTTATGTGAAAATTAGCCTCATTATCCGCTGTTTAAATTGTTATAACGAGCGGGAGCGTAAGGTACACAAAATCTACTGGACAGGTAAAAGACGAAAAAACGTTTGTATTATCACAAAATCACATATTCCAATTCAAGATCTAGAAAATTGTGGAATATACCAAGCTCGGCTGAGAGGCACGAAACAAGTTTTCGAGTTTGAGTGTCTTTAAGAATTTAAGTAGGATCTGATGGATCTTTAGATCTTAAGTTATTAACCAGAAGAGATAAATTAGAATTTTTCAGTAGATTTTCAGTAAGATATCTTATATTGCATAGTTCTTACAACACCTCAGAATGATAGCACGCGGTTTTTAAAAGCCCTGATGGTAAACTTGGTTGGCT
Organism: Bemisia tabaci; assembly: GCF_001854935.1. Taxonomy (NCBI): domain Eukaryota; kingdom Metazoa; phylum Arthropoda; class Insecta; order Hemiptera; family Aleyrodidae; genus Bemisia; species Bemisia tabaci. Next base: position 812,568 of record NW_017547116.1, read on the forward strand.
CCCATAGTTTGGACTCAGTTTCGGCAAGCTTCAATGACCCGACACTCTCCTCAACAGTTATACTTATTTATGGGTGTCTAACAATTGGATTAACTTCCAACGCGTGTTAATTATGATGATCGGTTGCAACCGACGGAAATTCACTAAAAAGTAGCGAAACCACAGGCGCGGAAGACTCGAAGAAAGCGAGACGCGTGGAATGTGGAACTTCCAGAAAGAAATGAACAACACGTCAGGAGAGCACTTCATCCAACTATGATGCACTGTTTATTATTCTTTATTGACGTTTCCCCTGGGTTAAGGCCTCCCCCGCCCGCCCCCGCCTACACGTACTATTTACCTTTGGAAAGTTTGGCGAACGAGCAACACGGAATTCCCACACACACATTCCGGACTCCGGCGGCTGTCAGTTTGTTTGAAAAATGCACGTGATTCTAACTAAGGCGTGTGGCAACTTGCATGGGAGGAGTTACCTATCTTGCACGTTTTTTAAAGTTTCCTCGTGATGAGTCTAAGGGCATGAGCGGAATGATAGGGAGGAGAAGGACCTGACCCCCCCCCCCCCCCCCCC
>NW_017547116.1:813151-856879 GCF_001854935.1 Bemisia tabaci
GCATTGCGCAATGCTTGAAGTATCCACTTAGGTTTGTAGGCGCCAGTGAGCCTCTCGCGCTGGCAGCACGCGCCGCTCCGCTCTGTCAGGCTTTAATGTTTAGCGTTTTTTAACTCATGATTTTGAAATGTTAGCACCCTCTGCATTGATTATTCTCATTTAAATTGATGGTAAAAAAATATGTATCAATTTATCAAAGGAGAATAATAATATAATGTGTGTTTTTTAAATATTTGTGGTTCCGTGTCAAAAATGATTTCCAAAGCACTTTAATTTTTTCTTTTACATTTTGTGCTTTTATTGTGCTGCAGCGAGGTGTACGCGCAACCAAACGCTCAACAGTTGACGTATTTGACTCTAAAAGATCGATGTACAAATGGGTTAAAACTAAAGATTGCGTACTTCTTGGTTTTTTTCCTCTTTTATTCATTTTTGCAGTTTCTGTCGGCATAACTGCGGCTCATTGAGATTAATGTCGCTTGGAAAAGGTTTTACAAATATTTGTCACATTTTAAAAATATGAATGGTTCCAAAATGAAGTAATAATTTCGTGAAGAAAAAATTAAAAAAATACAAAAAAGTACCTATACATATATAAGGTATATTGTACATTCAATATTTTAAGGAAAGAAATAAAACCAAATAATTACCCATGACAATTTAAAAAGATGATTCAAAAGGAGAAAGTAATAACATTTCATTAGAAAATAAGCAACCATAACAACACCTCCTCCTCTCTCAATTTCTCATTTCTATATTATCAATATAATTTTACATAACGACTAAAATATAACGCTTGGACCAAGCCACTGTTGCTTATTTCACATGTGGTCGTAAACTACTGGACAAAAAGGTGCGCGGACAAAAAATCGTTGACAAAATGTCCTGCAGCCACTCGATCCACTACGGGGCTGTGAAAGCGACTTGTACATATGTGAAAGTAGCAAGTAATCCTTGCCTCTAAAGAAGTTCTAACACTACGTCCTTGTCCCTCTGACGCAAGGGCGTATCTCAATTTCCACTTGAGACCTCTGCTCAATTTAACTCTATGCTTTCTAGAGCTCATGCGGAGACAGAGATACGCCCTTGCGTCAGAGGAGCGACGACTGGAGCCAGTGCCGAAAGACACTCGAGTGGATGACAAAAAGTTGAGTACTTTTTCATGGGTTGCACGGTGCGAAATTACCCCGGTGCGAATTAAGGGCTGCAAAAAACCCCTCCTATCTAGAGTCGCCGCCATTTTTCTGGTGCCTTGGAGTTTCCATAAACGTTCGTATGTATCATTTTCAATTTGCTCTTGTCAAGAAGAAAGAATAAGCATAATGGAGAAATGCATGATACACTATGACACTAAGTCTCATGGAGACCCAAAGGCACCAGAAAAATGGCGGCGACTCTAGATAGGAGGGGTTTTTTGCCGACCTTCGACGGGTGTAACCTGCTGTCCTTTCCTTGCTGCTAACATTGCCAACAATAAACGTTAAAGTTGAGAATATTTCTTCGGATTTAATGTACAAAGTTAGACTCAAAACCGAGTAACTATGGCTACCTAACAATGTAATTTCAGTAAATTTCATGGCGATACAGTCGAAAGCAACATCGTTTTCCGTCTTTTTAAAGCATCTGCATGCAACGGTTAATATGTTTCTGCATCATTGACAGCCATATGAAGCCTGGAGATGGCCAAACTAATCAGAAATAGAATCAATAGTGTATAACGAAAAATATGATAAGCCTTCCTAAAAAATGAACAATTTATTGGAGGGAATTTGGCAACTGTTGAATGTTCATTCGTTGTTTTTTCTTAGCACGTCTGTTAGAGTGATTTTTTGCAGTTAGAATACAAATCAGATATGATTCCTTAATTTAAATATTTTCCTTAAAATTATCCTCCGTAAAGTTTAAAAATTAAAAACATTAGTTTTCCAAGATATGCATAATTTCTTCCAGAAAATTTGACAACGTGTAGATTTAGTACTACCCACTCACGCAGAGTGGCATCGCATTAGACATCTTATGCAAAAAGGTCATTGAAACCGTTTCAAATGAGAATCTACCTTTTTAGCATGCTAGTTCATCGGAGGTTCACGCGTAGCGACGGCGAATAAAACGCCTTCAATGAATTGAATAGGCACACCGAGCTCCTAGAAGGTCGAATGGTGGTATCACGCGCCTTACAGCACATACCTTCAGATTTTGTATTATGAACCGTATTGTTTTTCGCTGCCGAATTGAGAAAAACCGCTGTATCTGGCACAAATCAAAACTGAGAATAGTTATCATGCGAGCACCAAATTGACATTTCAAGTCCCATATGCTGGGCGCGAGTATTATCTCGATCGAATTTGGTCGTCAAAATAAAAGAGTTTGTATTCAAAATGTCATAGAACAAAAAAGCATAATTTCTCAGAGGCAGATTTGAATCATTTTTCCACACATTTTTCGCTTCAATGTAAGCGATGCGCACATATTAACAAAAAGGCCTCTTCCTTTTCATTTGACCCGGTGTATAATGGTACAATAAGTAATTGAGTAGCCACCATTTGCTTAAAGAATTATGCTCACAACCATCACCACGCATGGAAAAGTGATGTGCACATTAGTAATTCTCGAAGTTCAAAACGACTTAGAAGCTTTACGACATCTTCTTGTTGCCGAAAACGAATGACTTTCACGTATGAGGTAGATATTGCAAATGCTCATTTTATTAAAAAAAATTAATTAATAATAATTAATAATACTTAATAATAATTAATATTACTTTTTATAAAATAGCGGCGAAATTTCAAGCTCAAATTAATTGTCTTCCAGTATGTTGTACCTATTCGCAACATAATCCGGAGGGAGATTATTATCTGAACATGATCACTCATACTCGCTTTCCCGAAAATTTGATTACAAATTTCTCATGGCGAGCTACTTGTGATGCAGACGTCTCATTCATCGATGGAATACTTTTTTATGAGCATTGCAATTTTCAATTACCATTCACGGCTTTTAGTATTATATTGACATCAATATGCCACTTTGTCAACAATCTTATGTTATTCTGGTATACTCATGCTATCCTTTCAAAGGGTAAATTGTGGTAAGAATTCTCGAACGTCGCAAATTGAATTACCTGGTGTGTCAAGTTAAGCAGACCTGTAATTTTCTTCATAACTTGGATTGAAGTAGATTCCTAATGCCTTTGTTCTTTTTCATGTTTTTTTTGTGTTCAGGGTAGTGGTTCCTTTACTACCTTGTAAGAATTAATTGAAGATAAAATACTAGTTAAATCGTTATTGTTCACCGGCCTGCAAGGTTTTTCAATTCACAGAAAGTTATTTATACGAACCTCATGCACCACAACAAGTCCAAACGAACAATCCAAGTTTCTATCTCAACAACACACGCACCAAAACGTCCGAAAAGCAGACCGACCGGTTTCGGTAAACCACGAACGAAAGCCTCATAACACGAGCGCAAAACAGCGGGAACCAGCGAATCGTCTGCGAAAAAAAGTCGACTGAGGTGAGAGCGGGACACGTGCATGGGGCTCGGGCCCCGGGAGTTGTTCCAATGTCTGGCCCGTTATTTCAATGTCTGCCCGTTGTGTCAATGTCTGTCTCGTGCTTTTTGTAGGTTAAGGGATGGCGTGGCTCCGAGTGCCGTCGCAGAGCGCCGTGCAGTCGCTTAAATCACTCGCCTTTGCCGATTCCCTATGCAATATTTATGAATCCTATTAATAGTTCCGCGACTCCACTGGTTTCGAAAGTGATATCCAGGCAGGCGGGGAGGAGAAGAGTATGTTCTAGTGATATATGCCCCAGTTTCACGGAAACGTGTGCTGGAGCAAGGGGAGGGTGATATTAGAAATACAAAGTTTTCCTGAAAAGTACAGAAAAAAATTTCCGAAAAATGCAGTTCCTCTAAAATATTTATTTGAAAGTCTCGCATCTTCGAGATAATTGCGTGAGAGTCCATGACTGCACATATCGTCACCTTCCGGCCAAAGTATATCAAGCGCTATGTGGCGTTTAAAAGTTTCCGCCACCATTTTATTTTTTTACAGAGAAATTGTTCAACAAAGCTTTCCGAAAATTTCACTGAATTTACTTTCTGCTGCCGATAAAATTCGGTGAAATTTTCAAACAAATCCAACCAAAAAAATAAGTCTATATATGCCCCAATTTCACGGAAACGTGTGCTGGAGGAAGGGAAGGAGTGATATTAAAAATACAAAGTTTTCCTAAAAAGTGCAGAGGATGTTCTCTTAAAATATTAATTTGAAAGTCTTGCATCTTCGAGAAAATTGCGTGAGAACGCGTGATTGCACATGTCGTCATTTTCCGGCCAAAGTATATCAAGCGCTATGCGACGTTTAAAAGTTTCCGCCGCCATTTTATTTTTTTACGCAGAAATTTTTCAACGAAGCTGGAGCTTTTTTAGGAGCCAAATTGACTTTTTGCCTCATCACGGCGCATTTAGAGACAAGTTAGACGCAATATGTTTTAGTTACAGAACTAGTTGCTGTAACTTGAGGCGGAATTTCGAAAAATCACCAAACAGTAAAGTAAGATTTTTTCCTTTTTTTTTGGGGGGGGGGGGAATTTTTAGGGGCCAAGTTGGCGCAGAGCTTTCATTTTTTAGGCGCCATGACTGATCTTTTAGGCGCATTTGGCGCGTTGTCGCCTGTGAGTTTCGAACACTGTTTGTGACATCCATAAGTCGCATTGTCTCAACTCACTCTATGAAGGGACTCTAGCCCTTACGTCAGAAGAGCAGCGACATCACAAAAGCCACCCATGCGCGGAATATGAGGAAATATTTCGTCTTTGCTCAGATGTTCAGGGTTGAAAATTACCTCGGCTGCGGGGCGAGCTTTTGAGGAGAGCGTTGAGTCTCCAGCCGGACCTGAGTCTGTCCCAGCGACTGCGGTCGGGGTTGGGCATGCCGTGCGAAGCTCGCAGCTTGGAATCCGCACGCCGACGACGCGATGACGCACAATGGATCGAGTCAATGGGAGAAGTCGGACAAAATTTGGAAATTGTAGAAGCTTATAACTCCGTTCATACAAAAATTTGAGATTTTAAAAGTGGTTTCATTAGTTTCCTCGTAAAATTTTCTTCTAGTTGCACCCCTTGAAATTCAAAATGTGACGAGATAAACAGCTAAATTTGCAGTTTTAGTAAAAAATGGCATGTCCGATCTCTCTAATTGACTCGATCCACTGTGCGGCGGGGCAGCCGTGCATTCGGGGGGGGGGGGGGACGCGGGACGCAGCGTGACAAAGCCCACGGCAACTAACCCGTAAATAAAATTGAGCGCAACTCGAGGGATGGCAGTGCAACGGGCACATGGTCAGGTACTGTTCAAATATTTCACTCCATCGCATCGCCCCGCCGTGTTGCATACCCGCCGATCTGCAGGCGGGACGGACTGCAACTCCGAGAAGCCCGCCAGCGTTGCCGTTATGTGCCTCCAGGAAATATGGAATCGGGTGTGTTTCGAAAACCGCCCAACTCCATCACCTACACGTTTCAATGGACCCATTTAGTGACTACTTCATTCGATGTAATATTGAACTCTTGGTTCAAACCAACACGAACCGTTATAACCTCATGTGCGAATTCTTCATGAGTTAATTGTGTTAATTTAATATTTTGTCATTGATCTATCATAAATCAATTAAAGACTCATTAAACAAGAAAACTTTCGATTGTAAGAAACACTGGGACGCATTTTACCACCATGGTGCAAAGGGCGCGAATCAGAGACAAGGTTCTGTGTTTGTTTACATTTGAATCAAGGGTTCGATATTATATCGAGTTAATAGCCTCTGATTCAGTCAATTAAAGTTATTATTTGAGGCCTTATGACGTAGCTCCTAACTTCAGCTGGGTTGCTCATGTATAGCTCTAGAAACACCATAACGAAAGACAAACGGAAACAACACAACATGGAAATAGAGCAAAGGTTGGAACGCGCGTTGTTGACGGCGCAGAGATCCAACTATTCGTGCTTGATGGATGTCCGTGTTGCGTCTGAAAATTTGAAGGCGCGATGGCGCAAGGCGGAAACGTGCAACACGTTGCTCTTAGCTGCCAACAAGATGTCGCTAAGATTCGAGAAAAAATTTAAAAAACGAGGCCTGCTCAAGTCTCTCCTATCTTCGGCTGGGTCACTCAAGTAGCTCTCGAAGTATCACTGCAAATAAGATACACGGAAGCAAACACAATACGGAATCAGAGCAATGGACGCGCGTACGCGCGTGCATGACGGCGCAGAGATACAACTATTCGTGCTTGATGGATGCCCGTGTTGCGTCTGCAAATTTGAAGGCGCGATGGCGTAAGGCGTGAGCTCACCATGCTCCAGCTCTATGCTGGCAATGAGGTGTCACTCAAATTCGGGAGTTTTAAACAATGAGTCCTGAGTACTTCTCTTCCGTCTTAGGCTGTGTTACACTTGATTTTTTCTTCTTTTTCAATTTGACGTCTGATTCTTTTTAGGGTGTACTTTCAGACTTATCTCTCCTTTAAGGCTCGCGTGTATCGGTACATACAACCCGCGAGCCACGTGTTTTGGCAAGCCTTAGCGGGCTGATTATTGAAATTGATAGACGAAGTGATAGATAAAGAAGACATAGGGAGTATGGAGCGATCCTATCGGTTGAAATGCATGGTTTCTAAAGACTTAGAGAGAAAATGATGGACTAACCATAGGGTCTCTTGTGGGTTGCTGTTAGTTACTCTATTACCTACCTTCTATGTCTATTGCAACCACTCGCTTCCACCAATAGGATCCCTTCATATCCCTTTTGTCTTCTTTGTCTATAGATTTGTCTATTAATTTCAATGATCAAATCAATTATCCCTCATTGGTCAATTTGACCCGGCTTGGGCATCTTAGGGTGAAACTTAAATGGAGCTTATTAATTTCTCAGTTTAAAGCGGAGTTTATGGAAAAGAGCTCATGTATTTTCGTGACGTACAGGAAAAAAAATGTGTCTTACAGAGGGCACTTAACAATTGGTAACATTTCCACGGTTTGCAATACTTACATCATACATTTAACCGCAACATTTTTATCATGAAATGTTGAAAAAGATTTAATATGGGTATCGATAATAACGATGATAATGTTACCCACCCCAGTGAGCAATTCAAGTTGTCCGATCAGTTAATTGAAAAATGGATAAATTGTGCTAGCATTGCTGGCAACGATGCTGATGGATCTTATTTCGGCGAGACACGCTACTTACAGGATAGCACTGCACGCAGAACTCATCCCTTGAAAAAGGAGAAAAAACTGACGGGTGAAGGGATGGGGATCACCCTGGCCTCAATAAATTCTTCTTCCGCGGCTGATTTTTCCCGGATACCCTGTATCCTTCACCTGTCGCTACTTGATTCATCCGATAAGATTATTCAGGCAGATTTTTAATTGCTTCCAATCCAAACAAGTCCTGTCTTCCGTGAAAGATGGGATATAACTCAATGGCTATGCATGCACAAAATTAGCACGTTAACTATTGATCCTTGCTGCAAATCTAAGCACTTCGATTAAGCAACGAACAGACTGCGGAAATTCATGTCACGTCGATGGTCGAACTGCAAAACCACGTATCTTTATTTGTAACATCATAGACATCTTATCATACTTCATTTTTTCTTTTAAACGCTAGTCAACGTTATTTCTTGAACTCCTCCTTAATTTCTTTTTCTATTAGCAAAATATTTTGTATTTCAAGTTATAAAGTTAGGTTGTATTCCTTCAAAAATATGAAATAGGAGCGGAAATATTAAAACGCCGCAATTAAGATACGCAGTTTCGCACTTTGGCCATCGATGTGTAACGGAACTATGTGCAATATGACGTAAGCTCTGTTATGCATTTAATCTTATGGGCCTCTGGGTTCATATCTTAATGCACACAGCTCCGTTTAGCAGAAATACGTATATTTATAAAATAAAGTATGACATGAAGTCTGCAACGTCGCAAACCAAGACACGTGGTTGCGGACTTACACCGTCGATATGGAGTCCATACAGTCGTGTTGCAATGACAGCGAGCCGAAGTCATGTCTTTCTAACGAACTCTTAGCTCTAAGTGGGACGATAGCGTCGAGTGCGGATTTTTTAATATCTTCGATAGATAATGGCGTTGGAAACTTATCCATTTCGCATGACTATAGCGATGAATATGGTGTTTTTAATTATCTGATAAACATTTAAAAACACAACACTGTGCAGCAAAATTGGTCAAGTGTTAAATCACTTGCGAAAAACACAAAATGAAATTCTACATTATACCGCACCGAGTACTCGGTGTCCGAATATCGAAGAGTAACGATATTAATCGGAATCAGCGGCTAAGTTGAGGGCCGGATCTAGGGGGTGGCCACATGGACCGCGGTGCATGGCGGCAAATTAAGGGGGCGGCAAATGTTGTAATTTTTTCAAATGTAGGTATCAAGAAAAAAATCTGATTCAGAAAAAAAAATTACAAACGAGAAAAGGCGAAAAATCTCTCATTTCCTGAGAGTTAAAGTATAGTAATTTCTAATTTGTTCGTCTTTTGGTGATACAAGAGACAGCGCCTTTCATTATTCTAGATGAGAGAGAAACCAAGCACCCAATTTGGCCTGGAGCGGCGCGGCGCATAGAGCAATGATGACGAGGATTTGAGATGGAAAGGAGAAGCTCCCGGCGCGCCGGTCAGCATGATACACGTATGAGCGCCTGCAAGACTCCATGAATACTTCACGCATTGCGTCAAACGTAGCGCGGTCAGCAGCGGTCGGCGTGAAACGCATAGCGCCTACAAGACTGCATGAATACTTCAGGCATTGCGCCAAACAGTGCGGTTGGCGCGGTGGCGGAAATTAAAATCATTAAACCACATTCGTGTTTATTCTTTCATAATTGTTTCGTTCTTTTCTTATAAATGAAAGGCCTCGTTCACACAGAGATAGGTTTACGGAACTTAATTTTCGTGCAAAGTTCCGTAAACTTTTGCAAGTGTTGACAGGGTTTTCAAAAAAAAATGTGCTCAACACGAGTAAACGCGTCTTATGCACCCCTCCTTCTCTGGCACGTTCACTTGATGGTTTGTATCGATGTTTCAAAACGAATGAGAAGGGGCGGCAAAATACAGGCGGCCTATGGGCGGCAAGTAGGTAGATCCGGCCCTGCAAAGTTGCACGAATGTTTCGGAATTTGGAGGCAAGAAAATTTTTAAAAATAACGCCATCTATATCCCCTCCCATTTCTTTTATTTTATGTGCTCCATGCTAAGGAACGACTCCATGTTAATGAAGTACGACCTATTTTACATGGGTAAACCGATCAAGAATCGTATAGAACGATTGATGTATGGATCGTATTCGACAGCGCTTCGATCTATCGTTTGGTTCAAAACAATAGAACATAACCTCAAACAAAATTTTTGGTTACAGTTTAGAGAAGCTGAAAAAGAGGAAAATTGCTCACAATTTCACCTTTCACTGCCTCTCATTGGAAATACAAAATCAATCACCAGAATCCGTTCCCGCAGATTACTCGATTGACTTTGAGGCTATTTCACGGAACTGACGACTGGATCTGCAGAAACAGATTCTACTCGACCTTAATCCCTGAAAATTTGAGAGCCGGAGCGTGGATGTACCAAAATTCCCATGATGTCTACTGACAATACCCATGATGTCTTTTCCACCCGACGCAATCGCCAAATGTTAGTAGTGGGTGTTTTATTTCATTTTTTTTGTTTTGTTTTTTGTTTGTTTGTTTCTTACCTATTTGCCTGTTGTTACCTATTGTACACTAAAACGAGAATAAATTCATTCACTCATTCATTCATTCAAAAAAATAAAATAAAAATACTGTCTATTGTTGGCTGTAGGGGGGGTATAAGCCATTAAACCTGCAAAAATAAAAAATAAAAAATAAAAGACTTTGAGGCTATGTTTACATGTCCAGCCAATCGATTTCGATACAATCTCACCCGTTTATGCATCGAACACGATCCATTCGAAATTCCCGCCTCCGCGAGTTCATGACCGGCGCCGAGACGCAGGACTGCGAGCGCCGCCTAACGGCCGGGCGCCGAACGAATATCGATCGGTTTACCGCGCCACGAGCCCAACGCGACGACGTAAATAGTCCGAATTTATACGTTCTCGGTCTGTGCTCGAAGTTTATTATTGTTTTGCGGATTGCGTCTCGCGGTGAGCTTAAACTTCTCGTACTTTACACTCGGGATCCGGTTATATTGTGCCCCGTGCCTAGGTCAAGTTGTGAGGTGACACGTCGTGCTTCGACCAGTGGCTCGTGTCTCGGTTGCGGATCACCTCGGTAAGTTTGTTTGACATTTGACGGGTCCCAGGTAAATGAGACCCAACAGTTGGTTTTTGGAGGATGTGCTGGAAAACCGAACGGGACAGAGAGACCGACGAGTCTTTTTAACTGTCGCGTTTACTGCACTTGGAATGTATGCTCATCTGGGGATCAATCTTGCGTAGTCACTAGTTTCGACGTTAAAAAGTTTAATTATATTAATTAATCAACCATGCGGAAAAATCGTCATTGCAGATTCCTCGCTCTCGATGTTAAGACATTGTCCGATGTATCGAGATGAACTGCAGATTTACTTCGTTGTAGTATCATTCTTAGTGATATTTGTAAACTCTTAGGAACTGAATTCATACGTGAATATTTCTGTTCTATGTATTTTTGAGAACATCTTTTATGGCCTCATGGTGGTTATTTTAAGTCAAGCAATGCGTACCATATCTAAAATTTTGTTGTTATTTTTGATAATGCTGTTTTTTTTCTTCTTAGTCGATTTGAAGTATAGTGAAATTCAACGAAGACAATGCTTCAACGTGTGCGTTATTCTGTACACAAAATTAGTTATTGTATCTCTTGCTCTTCACTCCGAAATAATTGCAGATTTACTTCGTTGTAGTATCATTCTTAGTGATATTTATAAACTCTCAGGAACTGAATTCATACATGACTACTTCTGCTCTATGTATCTTTGAGAACATCTTTTATGGCCTCATGGTGAATATTTTTAGTTATACAATGCGTGCCATATCTAACATTTTGTAGTTATTTTTGATAATGCTGTTTTTTTTCTTATTCAGTATTAAACCATCATAGTTAACTAAACACGAGTTCAGTCGAGTTTGAAATGAAAACTGATTATTACAATTGCGGAGGAATTTTGAGATGTTTTGCAGCCATGACTGCATTCATTGCTTTATTACACGTGTAAAAAGTCGTGAGGTTGTAGTAATATTGTGTAATGTCCGTGATGGTTGTAAAAAAAAACCATCGCGTGAAAAGACCATTGGTATGGAAGAAACTGAATTGTATGAAACTGAATGAGACTCCTTCATTTTGTTTGTTCTGCAATTTGAGCGACTCAGGCATCGATATAGTTGTATCGCTCATTTTGATCTTTCAGCGTGGTTTTCAAGGGAGGTTGAATGGAAAGCAGAACTGGAAACGCTGCTTACGAGATGAGTGTGATATTTTCGAGGAAAGTTTAGGCATTTTGAGTTATTCCTTTCTGGGGGTTTTCCGGAAGTTAGTCTAACATTTTGTTGCTTTCCCCTCCACTACTTTTCCCTACTCGTGTCGCTAAAAAACTAGTCATTAACTTGCGACCCAAACTATCCTTCATGACCCGAAATCTACATCGCATTGCTTCTCAAGTTTTTCACATTTGACGTTAGCAAGAATTCTGTGTCCAAATTTTCGAAGTAAAGAGACTAGGAGACTAAAGTTACGAAATTACCCTTAAAATAAAGTGCACAGCTGGATCGATACCTTTAATGGACGAAAATGTCCTCTTTAAAGTCCCCTCTCTCATTTTAGAAGAGATCACAGTCCAATGGTATGACTCAAACTTTCACATTACTCCTTCAAAGTACCTTTAAAGGAAGACTATAGCTCAGACCACTTTCGGAAGGCTCAGATCCGGGTATGTACAAATATTCCCCATGATACTGAGATTGATTCTACATCAATTTTTTTTTTTCTAAAGAGATAGAGGCTTTGAACTCACCATTACGCGTCCTCTTAGATATTGACGTCTGGAATTGTTTTTAGCATCTTGAATCAAAACCAATATTTGAAGAAAAAATTCAAAAAAATAATCAATGCCCAATTTAGATGAAAAACAATCGAGGTATCAGCCAACGTGGAATGGAGCTACTTAAAATTTAGGGATGAAGTTCAGTTTTATACAGTCTACAATATTCAGAGCTAATACCTCATCAATATTTTTGTGTTATGAAACTTACTGAAAGTTATTGTCAAATGAGAGTTTCTTTTTTACCATTTTGAGGTTGGCCACTCTCTTTAGACCTTAACTCAGATAAAAGTATGAACCTGAAATAAATTGTTATATTTTTTTCAATTTTATTCTTCAATATTTATTTTTTTTTATTTAAAACTGTAATATAATCCTTCATCAATCATGTCAAATTCCGTATTTTTTCTTGTTCAAAAAATTCAATATCGCTGTTTCTGGTATTTTCCTCAGTATACGGCGTAAGCAGTATAGTAAGCAGTATACGGGTAAAGGTTAAAGTTGAAGGGATCTTTTTTCCGAATATCGGGAAAAATTTCAGTGAAGTTGGGAGCAGTTGCAATGCGGCCTCCTCTGAAAGTATTTCAACATTTTCCAGCCAGGAAAATACATTTTTGAGAGACGCGCTGAAGTGTAGAGAGAGAGAGTGAGGGGGAAAGAGAGAGAGACCAATCGGTGATAGAAATAGTCATGGTGATATTTTTCTGATAAAAACTCTCGAGATCTCTCGCGCGGATGCAAGGAATGGACAAAATAGGTGTAAACTAACAAGGGAACGCGACACGTAATTGGGTTTGCTTTGCACCCTTCGCTTCGCGGAAGGTTGAAAGGGTTTATAGCCGAGAAGGACTTTTACTTTTCTTTTGAATGGGGCCTCTTTCGTGAATATCAATAATTCATCGTGCTTGTATTGTAGGACGGATTACTGCGTGAGAAAGCTTTTATTCTCTGCCACACTGTTCCAAGGGTGCCGAATGGCATCTGAAGTCCTCGCATATTTGCACACTATTGAGTTGTTTTCAAAACACGCGACTCATCTTGCCAAGTTTTTCAATATTTCACAGAATATATTGTCTCTGACGTGAATAAACTTATCACGTGTAAATCAGAAATATTTGACTGAATCCACGCACGTGTCATCGTGACGATGATTTTATTTAAAATCTAGTGATTGGTTTCATTATCATAGACTCAAAGTTTTTAATGGTTCTCTCAATTAGCATAAAGTGTAACTTTGATGGAGCCAGGGTGGGCCTGTTCTCACCCAGAATTTGAAACGGGTCAAATATCCCTCCCTGTTTTCCCCAGAAAATCTGATCGACAGACAATGGGCTAAAACCTGTACGTTTTTCTCGCCTAAGATAGAAAAGCGGAGGACGGAGTTCGAGATATGTTTCGAGAATTATTAGTAGAGTTGAACCTTAAGCTACACTCGGCTATACATTTTTCACAAGAATTGCCTCAAAATGCATTTAATAGAGATAAATTTTCCAAAATTTTCAAGTAGATTTCACCCAAAACCCTCTTAGTACTAAAAGGATTCACTGTCAGGCTATTTCTCAAGAAGTGAGAGCTAGGAGACCTCCAGAAAATACTTTTAGGTACGTACGTGTTTGTCCCTTAGAAATCAATCAAAAATCTATAAAAGCTCTAAATAAACCTCATTGTAAATTTTGCGGCCGAGGGGGGAATCACATTTCCTCTGTGAGCAGTATTTATTTTGCCCTCAAACAGGCAAATCCTTTTAATCCAGTGTGCTTCCATCGGCGCCTTAAATTTTCACACAGGGTCTACTAGAGTACCTGAATACAGGAGAGTATTGCCTAGTGCTATCTCAATCCTTTTACTACATAAAAAGTGTGCCGCTTTCTGTCTGGTCGACTATCATGGAGCCCTTTCGGATGAATGTAAACAAAACCCAGCCCCTCCGCTCCTAGTTTGGCCCAATGTAAACAAACAAGATGGCGAAAAAGTTCTCCAAAGCTCTAGACGTGATTTTGGGTGTGATAGAAATTTTTTTATACCCTAAGTCTGAATTGAGTTCGGATCGAACTTTGATGAATATTTTTGCCGAAAATTAAACTTTGAGTGTGATTATTATTCAATTCTCGGCCGATAATGTGTGTTCCTCTGGGTAGGGTTTGTTTACATCGGGCCAACTTTGGAGCTCCATGATAGCCTAAAACTGATGAACCGCAATCAGAGAGCGGCTCAGAGATGGTAATACTCTCCCGTATAAGCACAGGTACTGTAGGGTCTACAAATGGCAAACCAATCAAAGAGCGGCACTAAAATGGCAATACCCTTCCTTTATGTGTATTCTCGTCTAAATGTATCCGGGGCAAGGAAAAGTATGGTTAAATTAGGCAACAGCGACCCTCCTCCAGGGGCGCAACGGTTACCCTTTCCCACCCTTTGAATCGACCTAGTCGGTACGCGCCCGAAGCCCGGCCGAAAGTTCGATCACTCCTAATTTTCGAGTCACAACTAATCATCGCGTTTACGACCTAACGAAACGCGAGCGCGACGTTAGTTGGCAAGGGAAATTCGCCCTTTAAAAAAGGCTACACATTGGATCAAAACGAATGGAATGGAAGAAGGAAAAAAAGATTAGAAGGGTTGATCGCTGTATTTCAGTAATCAAATGAATTCAAGTTGTAACTGTAATCGAGACCCGTCCTGAAGTTATACTGAGACCTGTTCTGGCGTGCTAAGGAAGAACGCCGTATGAAAATTCGAGAGTTGCCACATTTCCTTCAATAAAATGTTTATTTTTTAGGGAAGTTATGAATATCTTCTCTTGAAATTTTCAGGAACTTTAGGCGAAGTTGCATACAAAATTATTTGAAAAATCAAAAGGAAATTTTTCATAAATTTACCAGGAAATTCGTGTTTTATCAATGGAAATTTGGCAACGCCTGAAGGTACATACGGCATTTTTCCTTAGCACACTTAGCAGTATTTCCGCGCTCCCGATTTTCCATTACTAACAAACATTCGCCTATTTAAGAACATATTTTGTTATTTTAGCTCTGGTTTTCCGGACTTAATGCTTATTCCAGCGTAGCGTCGCACTCTGGGTCAAGTCAATAAGTAAAGCCGGATAAAATTTGGAAACTTTGAAAGCTATATTTTCGAAATCATTAAACAAAAAAGTTTAAAACTTGAGATTCGTTCCATTGGTTTTTTCGTGAAATTTCCCTTTAGATACACCCCCTGATATTGACGTTATGACGAAATCAACATAAAAATTTGAAACTTTGTCTAAAAATTTCATGTCCGGCCTCTTCTATTGGTTCCTTTCACTGTGCGTCGTGCAAAGGACGTAAATGTTTTTGACAATAAGCAATATCGGTGACTGGCCGCTGCGTTCGCTGTGCCAGACTATATTAGAATTAAGCTCGTAAAAAAAAAGCGACGCTTTCCGTAACAAGGAGGATCCGTTTACAGCTCTAGATCCACCAGCGGGCTGATTATTAAAATTGATAGACAAAGCAATCGAGAAAGAGAAAATAGAGGGATCGTATTGGTGGAAGTGGGTGTTGACAATTGGCAAAAGAGGTATAAGTAGACTAACTAACGGCAACCCATGAAGTCGCTTCTGTGACACGGGTGACTCTAAGGATGTATCTCAATTTCCACGTTAGCCATGTGGATGTATAGAGATACGCCCTCACGTCAAAGGAGTGACGATAAATTACTTCCTTATTACTATATCATTTTTGCCTTTAATCTGGAAGTCTGGAACAACCACTTGTATCAACAAATAGGATCGCTTCATTTTCTTTTTGTGTACTTTGTCTATCCATTTGTCTATCAATTTAAGTAATCTGCCCGCAGAAGAAAACAAAAGGTGTATCTGGAGACCGAGACGAAATGCTTTCGCCTGGCACCAAATAATAAGCAAGGTTACTCTCAAGTATGGTTAGCATACTACAAAACCAAACACCAATTATTGGACCGCGTTAAGCAGAAAGGAACCAAGTCACATCCACTATTGCCAAATTTAATTTGGCAATTTAATTTTCACATGAAAACGCGGTTGTTTGGATTTTGGTGCAAATTTCAGTGAATTTTCTGCAAAGTACGAAGCAAATGCTTTACAGTTTTCAAAGGAATCCGCACACAATTTTTCATGTAAAAAATTAAACTGTTCGACTAAATTTTGCAATAGCTCATGTGGCTAGGTTCCTTTCTGCTAAGTATGCGCTCCAATTGGTTACCTTATTTCGGGAGAGTCGGATGAAACAGAAGATATTCAATTAATAGCCTATACAATTTAGAATGAAATCGTGTCTCATTCAAGCAGCGGAATATGTATACTGATGAAAGTGTTAAAATTAAAAAAAGTCTACAATTTCACCACCGTGGTCGACTTTTATAAGAAGTGCAGGGTGGGTTGTGGGGAAAATGGAATGGGGAGCATTGAGAGGGGTGGAGGGCATCAACAATCATATCCGCTCCGGCCATCATATTGCCACGCTACACCACTGGCACTGGCGTGTCTCGCTATTTTTCCCACTTGATGATTACACACACCTGTTAAGGACGAAAAAAAAAAAAAAAAAAAAAAAAAAAAAAAGAATGTACGTTGCCTCGCGCTTTTCCCGGACCGATTTCTCTGAAAGTCTATTTCAGACGATCGGGGTAGAGCTCTCAAAGTGGCGTCACGTGGGGTCACGTGACGTGATGAATGATCGTATTAGCGCCTACATGACTGAGGGAATACTTCACGCATTGCGCCAAACACCGTGCGGTCGGGCGAGCCGCGAAGCGCCTACAAGACTGCAGAAATACTTCACGCATTGTGCGTTCGCTACCGTGCGCACTTCAATCTTTGAAAAGTGGCGTCACGTGGGGTCACGTGACGTCACTTTGAGAGCTCGACTTTGATCGTATGATACGGGCTTTACCCGGGAATATCTTGATTAGCTTGGGCAAATTACATTTCGCCTGCGTTACTTTGTGGGTGAATGGCTCAAATGAATCTCGAAAAATCATCTATTTATCTGTGATAAATTAAAGCAAGGAACTTCGTAAGATTGATAAAATAAAATAGCGCATAATGGAACCATGTACCTTTGTTCTGAAATTTTTAAGCTAGCGTCATTTTAAAATTTAGTTTTAAGAAATTTCTATAGTTATTTTAGTTTTAAAAGCCTCAGTGAACTACCGTCCATTCGATCGTTCGGTAGTTTCTCTGCAAAATTTCAACAACGATTTAAATGCCGAAGACAAAATCGGCAACACTCTAATCTCCAAGACTGAGTCCATGAGTACAGGACCCAAAAGTTTTCACATTTCACCCACTCGAAATTGAGGTTGCGGGACATCACATAGTACGAACTGTTGATTATGTGCTTCTCACCTCGTTGCATGAAAGCGTTAAGAGCTTCGATCTCTTAGTGTTCGGACGGGTATTTCCGGGTTCAGACAACGGAGCTCGTGCGACAAGAACCCATCGAAAGCAGTGGCGAGGCGTGAATGATCGATTATCGATATTTCTCCATTTGAAGCTATGGTAAAGAATCGATTATTAAGGTGTTCGCTGCGAACACCCTAACTATCGATCCTTTCCCATGGGTTTAAACGGCAAATCAATCGATAAATCGCAAAGCACGCCACGCCGCTGATCGAAAGGAACCTTAAACCCCGAGACGAAGCGATAAAACGCGAATCATTTTATGAGCCTGTTCAGCCGGCATTACGATGATATAAAATTTTAGGACGTCGACGTGGAACCCACGTGTAATACTTCCGTGCTAAGGAAAAACGCCATATGAACCTTCAGGCGTTGCCAAATTTCCTTTGATAAAACGCCAATTTTTCAATAAACTTGTGATTATTTTCCTCCCAATTTTTCAGATAATTTTGTTCTCAAGTTCATCTAAAGTCCCTGAAAATTTCAAGGAGGAATATTCATAACTTTCCTGATAAATGAACATTTAATCGAAGGAAATTTGGCAACTCTTGAATGTGCATACGGTGTTCTTCCTTAGCAAGGCAGAATAGGTCAGGGATCCGCTCGGGGTGGGACCGTGTAATGAATGAGACCGTCATTTTAATAAGTTGCCAAATATCAATGATTAAACAAAGGGACCGAAAGTTCGGTTTTCCGAAGTTGCAAACTTCCTCAGCCTCAGGCGGTTTAATCATGTGGAGCGGTTGAAAACTTTTGCCGGAGCGAAAAGAGGAGTTATTTCAAGTGGGATACGGCGCAATACTGCCGTGCAAAACGCCGTATGAACATTCGAGAGTTGCCAAATTTTCCCTGATTTATCATGTATTTTCTAGGAAAGTATTACTTATATTTCTCTTGAAATTTTCAGGTACCTATTGTAGATCGAATTGCGATCGAAATCGTCTAAAAAATTTGAAGCAAATGATTTAAAAAATGTTCAGTAAATTCGGTTTTTATTGAGGGGAATCTGGCAACGCATAAGACTTATACGGCGTTTTTCCTTAGTACGGCAGAATACGTCGCTCCTCCATCTGACGTAAGGGTGTATCTTAGTATCCACGTGAACCCGATGGTCCCATGTAACTCGATGTTTTTTGGGGCTCACTTGTATATTGGACGTATTTCTATCAAACAGAACTATGTGCTTTAAGAGATGAGCCCAGAGACCCATAAGAATACATGAATTACAGGGCTCACATCATAATGCACATAGTTCCGTTTGACAGAAATACGTCCAATTGATATACTTCTTTATCACAGAGGAGCGGCGAAGAGCCCCAATGAACGCATCGAGAGCAGATGCAATTCATTTTAGAGACCCTGCAATGTTATCTTCCTCTTATTGTTAGTGTAAAAGTTATTTGGGCGTATTCCTGCTAAACGGAACTGTGTGCACTAGGACATGAGCCCTGAGACCCATAAGAATATATGCATACCAGAGTTTACGTCACAATGGACATAATTCCGTTTGGCAGAAATACGTACATTTTCGGAGCTCAGATTTGCTTAAGAAACAATAATATATACGCACAGCGGATCCTTCAAAGGGGATAACCAAACACAAAAAAATACTTTTGTAATTTTCCTACCGTGTAATTTTAGCGACGCATCTAATAATTAAAACTTCAAATGCAGTTTCCTCAAAATTATGTTTTCCGCTATAGGTGCTATGGCTTCAATTTATGCAGCTCCGTATCCTTTGATTGAATCGATAATGGATGTTGTTACTTGTTAACCTGGTTGTAGGTATCGGTTATTTGAATTGCGCCTTCAATTTTGGTGCATAGATAACATACCTACCTGGGAGCGCGAATACAGTATTCTATCCCTATAACGAGAACTCAAGGGACTGACCGATTGCCTCGCTACAGAGAGGTCCTCATTATAACGATAGTTGATCAGAAACGATGGAGGAACTCCGACAGCAATGACAGAATAGACTAAGGTACCAGTACCATTCAAGGGTGCAAAATACCTTCGATACCAGGGTTGCAGGCTCGCGGTGTGCACTGGTCGGAAATGGTGTACACCGTGGCAGGTCCGGCGCGGCGTGATGGTTCGGCACAGACTTTTAAAAGATTGAATAGCGACCCGTAGCGAACGCGCAATGCGTGAAGTATTTCTGCGGTCTTGTAGGCGCTTCGCGGCTCG
The DNA here is from genome assembly GCF_001854935.1 of Bemisia tabaci. Taxonomy (NCBI): domain Eukaryota; kingdom Metazoa; phylum Arthropoda; class Insecta; order Hemiptera; family Aleyrodidae; genus Bemisia; species Bemisia tabaci. Next base: position 832,848 of record NW_017547116.1, read on the forward strand.
CGCCGACCGCATGGTGTTTGGCGCAATGCGAGAAGTATTCCTTCAGTCTTGTAGGCGCTAATACGCGTGTCGCGCTGACCGCGCTGTGTTCGGCGCGACTAGTTAAACTCGCGGAGTCAACGTTCTTCAACTTGTTACTACCATCAGGTTTTTGTACGCTTTGTATAGATTAATGTATTTTAAAATAATTGGAAAAAATTACATTAAATCTAACTAATTTCCTCCTGTTCATTTACAAGCGGTTATCCCCTTTTCTGAAACTGCATTGATTTGTCAGCCGCTGGAAATCCGTAAATAACGGCGGCAGTAATTGTTTACTCTCTTGAGAAGGCAGATTCCTAGGTATGGACCTGCAATTTGAGCCATGAGCCAGGTCGACGGCGCACAGTGGACCGAGTCAATCGGAGAGGTCGGACATGAAAATTTTGGCTGAAACTACAAATTTTTATATTTATTTCGTCATATTTTCAACTTTTAGGGGTGCTCCTAAAAGAAAATTTTACGAGAAAACCACTGAAACCACTTTCAGACCTTCAAAGTTTCGTATAAATGGAGTTATAAGCGTTTAAAGTTTCGAAATTTTGTCCGACCTCTCCTATTGACGCGATCCACTGTGCGGCGTCCCGCTACAGAGAGACTTGCTCCGTTACCACGCCTCTAACGTCGGGAGTAAAATACACTATTTAATGTAGGAAGTTCAAGGGACTAACCGATTTCCTTGCTTCAGAGATGTTCTCGTTATAACGATAGTCGTTACAAAGAGGGACCACTGTACTGCCGTGCTAAGGAAGAACGCCGTATGAGCCTTCAGACGTTGTCAAATTTGCTCTGATAAAATATGAATTTTTCAAGAAACATGTGAAGATTTTTCCTCCAAATGTTCAGAGAATTTTATTCACAATTTGATCTTAAGTATCTGAAATTGTCAAGGAGAAACATGAATGACTTTCCTGAAAAATACATGTTTTATCCGAGGAAATTTGGAAACTCTCGAATGTTCATATGCGTTCCTCCTTAGCACGGCAGTGTATAGAACATTTTAGGTTAGAGTTACACGAGATTATATGGTACGCTGTGTTACGTGATACTGGATTATACGCGGTTGCATACTGCCGTGCTAAGGAAGAACGCCGTATGAACCTTTAGACGTTGCCAAGTTTCCTTCGATAAAAACCGAAATTACTGGGTAATTTGTGGATGTTTTTTTCCAAAATTTTTAGACAATTTTGTACGCGATTTAATCTAAAATATCTGAAAATTTCAGGGAAAAACATGCATGAATGTTGTAAAAAATCCATGTTTTTTAAAGGGCAATTTGGCAACTCGCGAATGTTCATATGGCGTTCTTCCTTAGCACGGCAGCATAGGTCAACACCCCGTGTCAGCTAAGTTTCTGACAGCGCTGGCAGCATGGCAAACTTTTAAACTCCGGATCGGGGTCCGCATTGTCTAGGAGGGAATTCCTTCGGTTCCTCTTTTCTTCACTCCTCTGACGTAAGGGCGTATCTCGATCCCTATATGAATCCCGGAGCGCATAGAGTAATACGGAGAACAGGGTTCACTTTGAAATTGAGACACGCCTTCACGCCGGAGGAGCGACGTTTTATTCGTAAACAAAAGTGGCGGTGGAGAAAAGTCGTGGGGCGGAAAGTTTCCGCGGATAGAAACGTCCGCAGCAAACTGTCGTGCGGTGAAATGACACATCATCAAACAATTACATGTACACTTGATTTTTCGTATACTCCCTCCAACTTTTAAGAGGAAATAAGCGCTCTTCCGAAAATGTGCGGTGATGCAAACGTACGATTCCCAGTAGCAGAACCATAGAAGGAAAAGATAAAGATTATGTACGAAAGTTAATTTTCTTTCATATAATACATGCATACGAAAGTGTTAAAAGTGAACATTTGTATGCAACTATTATATAAAAAAGTCATAATTTTCGGGAGCTTTTCGCAAACATACTAAAAAATCTTCTGATTCGCGGAAAGCTCACGAAAATGATGACCTTTTTTACATAATAGTCACATAAAAATGTTCACTTTTGAATGCAAGCGTTATATAAAAAAATTAAAAACTTGTTTATAAAAAAAATTACCTTATGTAGCTTTTATCGCTTTTCATATTTCATGGTCAAGTCTGAACTTTGATTTTTTTTTTCATATAAGCGTTACACGTTTTTTAATATAAAACTACTATTTAGATAACAGATATGTTTTTTTTAATACTTTTTTTTGAAAAAAAAAAAGTTTATTCTGCTACTAGGGATGCACCGTACATTCGTGCAAAGTGGACGGAGGCTAACTCTTTAGAAAAGCGATTTTTGTCAACTTGCTGAGTCGAAAAGTCAAAACTTGAAGTTTCAACAGAAAATGCTGTATTGGCACAGAGCAATTTCTGGGAAATTTTATGTGTCCTTCGTATAATTCCTTCTTTGGGGGAAAAAAATCCATCAGAAATTGTGATGTTCTATTGCGGTATACATTTTAGTTTCCTGTAAGATATGATGCAAATGACTCGGGTGATTTTTGACTCAAAATGGATATTAAATTGCCTTTAATTCGATAATTTTGAGGAGATACGTAAGAACGAGCACGACTGGATCATTTTGGTCCCAAAAGTTTGATAATGGGCCTTCAGACAAGTTATGAATTTAAGCACATATCATATTCACTTCACAAAATCCCAAAAGGAAAATGAATCACTTAATCAGAAGTGTAGATATTACCTCCTGAGCATGAAATAAGTGTTCAAAATAAACGTTGATTAAGAGGCACGATTAAAGTACAAATGTAATAATTTGTTTAATCCTACATAATTTTGTATATTTTTTTACTGTTAAAATTTTTTGTGAATACCTCATTTAAGAGTTGATTTCCAAACTTCTCGTGAAAACGGCTTTTTGCGGAGGATTTTGAGGAGATCCCATCAAAATTTGTCATTTTTATTTTAGATTTTATTAGAATAGAGGATAAACTTCGTCCGGTAGTCAAACAACAAACAATATTTACAGGGATCATGGATCCCCTTTTTTGTTAATGAGAGGGAGCCGATTATTATAAATATTTTCCTCTCACTGTAAAAAAAAATCTCGGTGTATTTAGTAAGAAAAGGGTAAAATTACCAAGAATTCAGGGTTCTATTTGATCCCAGTATTTTCTTGGTAAAATTACCATCTATGGAATTGGTAATCTTACCGAGAAATCTCGGTAAAATTATTGAACTTTCTCGGTAATTTTACTGGACCTTGGTAAAGACGCCAATATTTTTTATCGACTGTGGTAGAATTACCGAGATAAAATGGCAAAATTACCGGGAATTGATTACCAATAAAAGTGGTATTCTTACCTGAAAAAACAGTAAAAATACCAATTTTTAGGTAAGCTTATACCAGTCTGTTTTAGTAAAATTACCAATGATTGGTAAAAAAAGTGAGATGGTAAAGGTACCAATGGACCTTTGGTAAAAACGCCGAGAATTTTTTTTAGTGATGGTTGTATACAAACCGAATTGTGGCTTGGAAATTCGTCAAAGCTGCATGTTCGGACGAGTCACGGTAGGCCAAACTTTCCGAGGCCGTTGCTCTTATTTTTTGTTTGTTTTTGTTTTATGACCGAATCGATACTCTAATTGGTACAGGGCGGAAGCGAGAGAGGGTAACGAGGCAAGCACAGACGAGACGGTGGTAGGCGGAGGGTAGAAGGAGCGAGAGGGTGAGCTAAGAGGGAGGGGGAGTAAACATGCAGCTTCTCAAATATTTGCAGTCGTGAAATGAGTTGTCGTGAGCACGACACTAGGCGTTCGTTACTTGGAGGAACAAAAGAAAACGGAGGAGAATGATGTCTGAAGGCGGAAGAAATGAAGTGTGCGAACTTATGTTAATTGGTGTTATTGGGAGGAGCCTAGTTTTTTTTTTTTTTTTTTTTTTTTTTGCACAAAAAATAAGTAACATCTGTACAGTAAATGCATTTAGACATATAAAATGTCTTTAAATGCTTAATTTTAGTGTAGCTTAAATTATACTAGCTATTAACTAAGATTTAACATAATGTATACTACCTAATCTGGAGTAAAGATAAAACATATTTATTATAAAATAAAAATGTCTTTGGGAGAAGCCTAGTAAGATTTGAAATTGAACGTATCCGTGGATAAAGTTGAAAGATGCGGAAATTTATTGAGAAGATCAAATATTATTTAATAGGCCCTGTGATTACATTGAGGCCACATCCGCCATCTTTAATGTTTTATTTTTGAAAACTTGACTTAAAATTCGAGTTTCCTGTCAAGAAATATTCGTACGTACCATTTTTCACTGAAACCAAAAGTTCAGGTGGCAAGATAACCCTCTGATTTACGATAATTGATCGAACAGGAGCTGAGACAGCATTTTAGTCCACATCTTGGATTCTAGAATTTTGAAAATTTCAGTTGAAATTCAAGTTTCCCGTCAAAAATACCATCCTACACAAAGTTTCAAAAAAAAAAAAAAAAAAAAAAAAAATGAACAGTAACCGCACATTGCAGGATCAATAGGTCTTTACACATTGGTAAACGATACCAGTCGATTTAGATACGCCGGTGCGCCTTCAATTACGTTTGATACTGTGCAATACTTCTGAGGTGGAATAGTTGCTCAGAGCGCCTTAAGCAGTGTCGCTTTGATTGGATGGCAAAAAATAACGGTTACTGCTGAGATTATACGAGCGCGTGCAATTGCAAATTTTCTCATCACCGACTGTGAGTTTAAAAACATGCATCTTTCGTTCAAGTCTATTTGAATGCTTCCGATAAAACGGGTAGGGGGAAAAATTATGAGAAGGAACATTTAATGAACAGGATATAGTATCTGAAATTTCCGCACACTAAAACAATTTCAATGATCAAAAGCAATTCATATTTTACTGACCCACTTTTACGAAGCCTCGCGATACATTTTCTCATATCTTATCTATCTACTGTCTATCTATCAGATTCCAGGATTAAATTCTTTTATACTCTCGTGAGAACGCAGGAAAGGTTCGCGAATATTTAGATAAAACTTGTTTTCCCTCGCTTTTCTTCCGTAGCTCCGAATTTGAGGCAATATAAAACACTTTTGGAATAATGCCAAATTCATATTGAAAGCTTGTTTTCATGAAATAAACAGAATATTGATGGAAGCTTCCACTATGAAATAAAAAAAAAACATTATGCAATTACGTTCATTTTTGCGAAAGAAGTCCATTTATTTCCGTAAAAAGGTTAATATTCCACCGTAGATATAGATATTATACACATAAAAATAAATATACAATATTTATCTGACATTATATAGGCATGTGATGATAATTACAATTCTTGCTATGCATGTTACCAACATTACAACATCTACAAGTTTATTTTTACGAGGTCGTAAATTTTTCATTCGTTCAAATGAAAGAACAAGTAATGACACGTGAATGGAGGAATACTAATGTTTGATAAACTTGTGCATTACAAATAATTGCGACATGAAATTTGTGACGTCGTTAATCGAGACATGTGTTTCCCTCGTTTTAACATCAATAAGCGTCTCGAGTAAGCATAAAAAGAAAATAAAAGAGGAATAACTGCATGCATTACGGGTGGTTCCACTCAGATATAGGGTGTAAAGTATGGGAAGGGGTTGAAGAAGGAGGTGAGGGGGCAGGTCTCCTTTCGTGACCGAACCCATTTTGTGGAGTCCTGGTTTCGTTTGCATGAGCTTCATCCGCAACTGTCCAGTAACAGCGTAGAAATTTGGCGCCCATCGGTGGCGAGGCGTGAATGATCGATTATCGATATTTCTCCCTTTGAATCTGTAGTAAAGAATCGATTATCAAGGTATTCGTTGCGAACACACTGTTTATCGATCAATTTTCATAGGTTTAAATGGCAGATCAATCGATATATCGCAAAGTACGCCACGCTACTAGCGCCCATATTGATTAACCTGAATAATTTGAATTGAATTGCTTGATTAACCTGAGCCCTTCTCAGAGAACACGTAAATTAACGCTTGTGCTAGCTGCGGAGCGGGGGAAAAAAGGGGAAGTTATAGGATACATAGAAATTAGAAAAGCGCTTAATGATTAGCGGGATTTGAAAGTAAAAATTTTTGATTTTGCTGAAATCGGCAAATTTTTGAAGAGGAACTGGTCCTGTAATCAACTGATGAAAATTCTGTGATATGAGCGCGCGTTCTGCACCATTCATTACCAATATTACAACAATGGGACGATTTTTTACCCACAACGAATAAAATTAGAGCGTCGAGAAGTGTTGGGATGGAAAAAGCGCTCATAGAAATCTCCGCGATCAAATGAAATTTGATGATCATTAAAATTTTAGGTATATTTAATTATCAGTGAAGTAAATTTTAGGAAAGTTGTTTTTATTCTCCACTGCGCGGCGTGTCATGGAAATAATTGAAAATGCTATAGTAAGCGAATTTTCTTTTGAAACGTGATATATTTTTTGGGATTCACATGCCGTTCCCTTTTAAAGTAAAAAAAAATACCTTTTAACGTTTCGTTTCTCAATCGAACCAAACAAAATTCGGTCAGATTTACGGAATGAAAGATCGAATCCTTTGATTTCAGCTGAGTTTCGCCATCAACAAGGTTTCCTTTTTTCTGAACGCTCCTAATTCATTCCTAAAAACGCGAAATTGAAATAAGCCACATCATGGCCCAAGAAAATTTAAGACATAGAAGACCGGCATCCAAAAACGCTAACGTGTGAAATCCCACTGCAATGCGGTGTTAATTCCGCATCGTGGAAAATTGCGTTGCAGAAGACTCCAACCGAATATCGTTAGAATTGTATAACTTTTATTTTTCTAGAGCCTCTAATATTCGCGCTAAATTAAACTTACCTAGGGTGCTGAGCTCCCGCCATGGCTAGAGAGGAGCGTCATGCTGAATAGCTATCCTGTAGGGTTGGAATATGATGCCTGCGAAACGATGCATGAAAAGTTTGTAGACTAAAAGCAGGCTTGAGGGAGCGACGGCGCACAATGGATCGCGTCAATTAGAGAGGTCGGACATGAAATTTCTGACTGAGACTGTAAATTTTGTTGCTTATTCCATTACATTTTAAATTTCAAGGGGTGCCGATTGAAGACAATGGAGGTGTTGTATGTGTGAGGAATTTGCGATTTGACTGTTGATTATTATGTAAAAGTTCGCGAGAAACACGATGGTGCTACTGGTTTTCTCTGAAATCAACTCCCAACCTCAAAAAAAGCTCTCAAGTTGAGGCCAAAATGGAGGGGATATCCCACGCTATCCGGAGAGTCCACCTCTATACCAAGACGAACTCTCCATGTAAAGATAGGGAGCAAATACATTAGCAGGGATAACGTGTTTTCAGTTTTAGAGTCCCCAAATAAAGTGGCAGCCCTGTCAATGTATTTGCTCACTATCTTTGCATGGAGAGTTTGTCTTGATGTTGAGGTGGACTCTCAGGATAGCGGTGGGATATCCCCTTCATTTTGGCCTCAACTTGAGAGCTCTTTTTGAGCTTGGAAGTTGACTTTAGAGAAAACCAGTGGCACCATCGTGTTTCTCTCGAACTTTTACATGGGAATCAACAGTCAAATCGCAAATTCCTCACACATGCAACATCTCCATTAGAGAGGTCAGACATGAAATTTTTGACTGGAACTGCAAATTTTGTTGTTTATTCCGTCACATTTTGAAATTTCAAGGGGTGCTCATGGAAGCTAATTTCACGAAAAAACCAATGAAATTACTTTTCTAACCTCAAACTTTGGTACAAACGGAGTTGCAAGCTTTTAAAGTTTCCAAGTTTCGTCCGCGACCTCGCGTATTGACTGGATCCACTGTGCGACGGCGGAAGGGGATGAAGAGAAAAAATAATAAAAAACCCTATTTGCGCGTTTCTCACATGGTCCCGAAACAAAAGTCTAATGAAGCAACCGTGGAGCTTTCCTGTTTTCAGCACTCGTTGCAATTATGAGCTGCGATGCAAATCTCTGCATCGTTTCGGCGGGGCCGGTGCGAAGCGGGCGAATTTGGCTGGAAATCCTCCAGCGCTGCGTATGAGACAATGTACTCTGAAAGGATTACGTCCCGCGCGTTGCAAAATGTGTCGATAATTGTGTCGTGATCCAGAAAATGTGTTTTCAATGCTGGATAATAACTCTTAAATTCAGCATCTATTCACAACATATAAGCAATGAGTTTTAGCGTGCCTATTCTATAAAAAAAAGAAGAATACAGACTGAAATGTTGAAATACATCAATCAAGGTGTTTTTCGTGGTCTCATTTTCACCATCGATGTAATCACGCACCAAGACATACCGGGCAATGTGCTCGAGATTGCTGTGCAGAACACTGCGGAGCAGGATACTTAAATCGCCTTCAAAAATAGGAGATGCAATAATATACATTGACGTTAAAATAGTTGCTCGTGAAGCAAACCTTGAAAGTTGAAGGCGCGGCTACTTTCCAAGGTGTGCTGGCGTTCATTTGCCTCGCTGCACCTCATGGTTTTGAGTACTTGTGTATCGCGTATGCCTTGACATACACATGTGATGATATACTTGTGTATGTCTTAAGTACACTAATTGTGGGTATTTAAGACTATCCACGGAAAAAGGAACTTTAGCCAAAGAAGACGGATTTCATAGATTTCGCTTTTTACTAGGTATGCTCTAAGCACTGGTGTTCAATTTTTTGGCGGACTACGCTCTACATTGTCTCAATGAAAAAGAAATAAGCTGTGGGTTAACTAATTCATTTCTGTGAAAGTAGGAGTTGTTAAGTTGAACTTTAATTTGGCAATATACGAGTCTCATTTACAGTATATTTATATTTTAAAATATCCTAAATCTAACGTTTTTTCAACTGAAAACCTCAAACTGTAATAACTTTGCTTTCAATAATTGACATGTGGATTGCATTTTGCAAAAAGTAACCAGGAGCAGTGCAATGTTGCTAAGATTGTGCAACTTCTTTTGTCTTAGAGGAAAAACCTGATTATCCACTAACAGTTTCTATTTTACTTGCTAAAAACTGTAAATTTAAGACAAAATCATAATGTAAATTTCATATTTTTTTCATGGTTTCAGTAATTCAATTGCAAAGAATGAAAATGCACAATCTTAGCATCATCGCAATTCTTCTGGTTCCTTTTTGCAAAATGCGATCCATGTATGGATGTCTGCGGCAATATGCTCATGATGCATTCCTCTACCCGAAAAGAGCGCCAAGGTTCCTTTTTTCGTAAAAGTCACGATTTAATCATTTTTAGAAAGTAACCTTCACCATGTTTTATTTGATTTGTTGCAGGAACAACACCAACATACAGGAAGCCAAGAGCCAGTTCATACCTTAACCTAATTCTGGATGACCATCAAGAAAGATCTCCAGTCGAAAATGTTTTCAAACGAGGAACACATGAGCTAAGGAAAGAAGACGATTACATCCCTCGACCTAATATTGCGCCGAGAGCAAAAGGTATATCCCTCCGGTGAGAGCATGACCAAAATGAAGATAGGCCGGCTGAAAAAGACGTAGATTCATCGGGTCTGGTCGCCGGGTGAGGTCATCGAGGTGAGGTCAGCAGGTCACTGTGATGGAGAGGTCATTCGAAATCAAGCGGCTGGCATTGGTTCGATACTACGAAGTGATCTTAGTTGTCGCGATCATCCCTGTCGAATCCGTGACCTGTAAACCCAAGACCCCGAGAGCGAGGAAGCGAGCAAAAAGGGATTCAGGGATGGCGAATTTGAGTTTCGCTGGTCCGAGTGCGGGCTGGGACCTGTACAACCTGATGCTGGACGCAGACAACGACAGCGCCCTGAACGTCACCAACGGCACTGCTGAAGAAGGGTCCTACTGCGGCGAGTGGGAGGCGGCCCAGCATAACCTCTTCCAGTTCTCTAACCTCTGTTTCGTGTCAGCTTTTCTGGCGCCGCGAACCTACAAACCCAGCGTCTTGCTCCTCAGGTTCGTTGTAATACTTTTTTTTAATTATTAGTGAAAAATACAAATCTTCTTACACTTAACAATTACACGAGACTCCTTGCACGCAGAAAAAAACTTCGTGCGTGGGACCCGAAGTTTAGGTCATATGGATCTCTGAAGTTTTCGGATTGAGCATCTGAACACTTTAGGTCCAGCTGCTGAGGTTTGGATCACACATCTGAAACTGTAGTTCTTACATCTGAAGTACTTCGGTTTTCTCATCCGAAAAACTTCGGTTCTCACATCCGAAAAACTTCGGTTCTCATATCTGAAGTGCTTCAGATGTAAGAACTGGAGTTTTAGATGTGTGATCCGAACCTCGACAGCTAGACCTAAAGTGTTCAGATGCTCAATCCGAAAACTTCAGAGATCCATACGACCTAAACTTTGGGTCCCTGGTCCCACGCACGAGGTTTTTTTCTCCGTGTGGGGTCAAAATGATTCTGCTTCTTACGCCTGCTTAAATTTTAGCCGCACCTGCGGGCTTATTGTTGAAATTCATAGACAAAGCTATAGATAGGGGAGACGAAAGGGATATAGAAGGATCCTATGAATGGAAAAGGGTGGTTTTAATGGCGCTCCGACAAGAATCGATTATTTAGCATAGGTTTAAATGGAGGATATCCGGTGTTGCTACATTGCTGGATCTGCCAATGTCATTATGACATCTAGGGCTAGTAGGTATGGTAGCATATCCATTAGTTTGACCCACGTGTGTTTTTCTCTTACAGGGCGTTGCTGAGCACGGGTTTCTTCATCTCGGCAGCATGGGCAGGGGTGCACGTGTGTCTGTTCGACGCCTTCTTGTGGAACATGGTCCTCGGGTTCCTGAACGCGGTGCACACGCTCTTGCTCATCTGGCGCTTCTGCCCGCCGGCCCTGTCGCTCGAGCTGACCGAGCTCTACGTCCGCGTCTTCAAGCCGCTCAAAGTGAGCAAGAAGCACTTCAAGGAGCTTACCAGGGAGGTTACCTTCCACCAAATTAGTGAGCAGGAGACCTACGCCATCGAGGAAACCACTCCTGCTGACGAGCAACTCTCCATCCTCCTCAGGGGCAGGTCAGTAGTTCACCTAATTATTCCTTCTCCAAATAGGCTCCCCTAGGGTGAGGGGGCTCCCCCCCTTCAATATATGTCTGTGTAAATTTTATGAATTTTTGGACATTTATATATATTTGTGGAGAGTGGTGATTCTTCCCCTGAATTTTTAGATTTACGCGAATTAATATTCTTTCAACATACACTGGAAAAAACCACATTGGATGTAGAGTCCAGACTCTTGAAATCATTGACAAGAAAAAATACTCTTGATTCAATCGGATTTTTGCTTGAATCAAAACGAAATCCGCTTAAATAAAGAGTCTTGGTTCTTGATTTAAGCTAGATTCTGATTGAATCAAGAGTACTTTTTCTTGTCGATGTTTTTAAGAGTCTGGACTCTAGATACAATGTGTCTTTTTTCCAGTGTAAAGTTGAATGGAATTAATCGATTCCCTCGTAGAAAAATTGAGATCTCGCCCACCAGCCACGTAGTTTGCTGGCTCAGTTTTCCTCTAGCGGCGTCGTCTACCACACCGAGAAAATTGCGTTCGTGATCCCAAAAGAACAGCTTTCTATGGGAGTATCTGGTTGCTCCTGGTCGCTCTGAAGAAAATGCGTGTTGCGCCAAGCAAATGATAAGCCAGACAAGTAATATTGAGTCGTGATAACGAAATTTTCCTCGTCGTTTTAAGATTCTTTGGTTTAGAAAAAATTGTCTCTGTCACGACTAAAATTTTACTCGACGTGATTCCGAGCATATCGGCTAAAAAATCATCAAATGAACCTAAAATTTAGATGGACCAAAGAGTACCACAAAATACGCGTAATATTAACGTATATGTAATATTTGTATTTGTGGGGGCACCATCTATTTGAAGTGATTCTTTTTCGCAAAGGGCCCGTTTCATTCAAAGAATTTGAGGTAACCGTTTCCGGTTCTTAATTTTCAGCACACTCTACTCCCGTACTTTAAGATGAAGTGAATGTCAATCTAATTCAACGATATGACATGCGGGTGTCAGGCGCCGGGCGCCAGTCTTTTGAAGCTCTTGAGACTTACGGCCCATTCATAAGTCATTCAAGAGTGGTTGGGTTTTAATAGATTCGTTGCGGAGAGTTATACTGCCGTGCCAAGGAAAAACGCCGTATGAACCTTCAGGCGTTGCCAGATTTCTTTTGATAAAACGCAAATTTCCTAGTAAACTTATTTGTATTTTCCTTCCGATTTTTCAGATAATTTTGTTAGCAATTTCATACAAAGTTCCTGAAATTTTCACGGAAAGACATTCATAACTTTCCTAAGAAATGAACATTTATTCGGGGAAATTTGGCAACTCTCGAATGTTCATACGGCGTTCTTCCTTAGCACGGCAGTATAATGCTTGATTAATGGCATCGGTGAGGTAGACGGACACAAGTTGACTTATTTACCCGTGTTTTTGCGACGTTATCGATTCTTTTGTACTTCTTTCCAGAACCGTCGCGTCGGTTGGTGCGTAGAGCCTTTGAGTAATCACTGACCCTTGAACACGGTCGAAAGTTAACTTTGTGGATGCCATTGAGTGCGACTTGTTTTTGCAGTCTACGCATAAACAGCTACACACTCGTTCCTAGCCGATGCGCATAGAATGACTTGCTCATCGCGGAGCTTTCAAGGGCCAGAAATTTTTTTCCGTGGGTGTCAAATCCTTACTTTGATCAAACATTAAAGTAATGAAATATAAAACACGTTAATTTGGAAAGAAGAACGTATGACCTCTTTGAAGGTTATCGAAAGATACAGGTCATAGACAAAACTGGGTCACTTGATGAGCTGAAAATGAAATTAAGTACTAAGATTTTTATTTTATTAATATTTTGTTCACTTACTGTAACTTTAACAAAAAGCGGTAATCCAGGATTCCACGAAGGTCTAAGAAAATATATGAGGATCGCGCGAAAAAGGCACAAGGATTGCGAAAGTGGAAACCTTAACTATCTGCTACAGGAAAAATGTGCGAATTTAACATGAAGTTAATGTAAGGAAAAAGTTTAGCAAAACACTAAACAGTTGGAACAGTTGGAAATTAAACGCATTTTCATGTTTACGCTAGTTTAGGTTAGTTTGTTGACAAGTCATCGGTGACTTACCTTCTAATAATAAATGAAGTGAAATGATTTGAATAATGGTCGTGGGTATAAAGCACTTTCCTAACTTTTCTGGGGAGAAATATTTAATTTGGAGAAACGAGGCAACGTTGGAATGCTCATACGGAACCAAAACACAACATGGGCCTTTAAAGCTCTATTATTTGGTGCTGCGATTATTCTAACGCGAGTTCGAATCGAATAATCGCGCCACGCACAGTGCGGCCGGCGTTAAACGTATATTAGCGCCTGCAAGATTCTAGGAATACTTCACGCATGGCACCAAACGCAGTGCAGTCGATCAGTTTGCGTGAAACGCATATTAGCGCCTACAAGAGTGCAGGAATGCCATAAGACTGGGTGTCATCATTCTTGGCTTTCTACTCCAGTTTTTACCATAAATAAAAATATGAAAAATGTGTATCCACATTGTAACGATTCAGAATAATTCGGATGATATTTAATTTTTTTTGGTTTTTTTGGTTACATTAAAAGAATATTGCGTCGAAATTTTTTATTCTTTTATTTGAGATCATTTAGGTAAATTCGCGGATTTCTTAATCTCACAGGATTTCTCTCGGTATTCATTAAACTTGTAAAGGATAAAAATGTGAGAAATTGAAGAGAAAAATAAGAGAAAAAAGAAAAAAATGACCATTCCAAGTTAAAGAAACTCTCAGCTACACTGCAGGTACCTAGAATGACCGAATTCTGCTTTTATTTCTCTCCCTTTTCTGTTGATGCCTCTTCTTCTTCGTACTTTTTTCTTCTTCTTTTTCTTTCTCTTTTCATCTTCTTCTTATGTTGATGCGTCTTCAACGACTTTGCCGCCAGAGACTGGACCTTACCACGTTTATTTTTAAATTTAACACTTTTTGAACGTATTTTACTCAAATCTTCACGAGAAAATTAAATTTTGTGGTGTTTTCTTTCGTATACCACGAGTATTTGGTAACATTTTTACGATTGAGCCAACGTGGTATGGGGAATTCTGTTTTCGTGAGCAGGCGAGTTTTTGAAATTCGATCGACGATATGGACAAGGAAGATAGTAAAATGAACCGCACCGTGGTACGTCCCAATAGATCGTCAAAAATATCAATTCACCGCGTAAGCCGATTAAATTAAGTGTCATAATGGAGCAGACGAATGAGATGTCTATCTGAAAAAAATAATTTTGATTTTTCTAGGAGAGTTCGAAACTAATGCCCTCGGAGAGTTTATTAATGGCTCGAAACGTCCTCTAGAGTGATTTTATTTTGAGCAATTCGAGAAAAGAAAAAGAAAAATAAATCACATTTAAAAACGGGAGATCGAGGCGGGTCTTATGGTGCTTCCCTTGGGAAATTTTCCGGCTACGCCCATGACTTATTTCATGGCGATCAATGCCTCTTCGAGGTTTCCCATCTCAACGCTTTTGTTTCGCACTCTTTCAGTGAACAAGGGACATTTGGCGGTAAAACATTCCGAGGGATTTCTAAACATTTGTTCCCTTTATACTTCAGTTTTAACTTGATTATTTAACATTTTTGAATATATTAATGGGACCACGTTGAGCATAGAGGAACCAAGCCACATCAGCTATTGCGACATTTATAATTGGACAATTTAATTTTTTACATGACTTTACAAATATAGTATGCAATAATTGCAACTCAGGCCATGATTTAATGAAGAAACAATGTGGAAGAGGATGATAATATATTTACAATTTTACCTCAACATCGTAAAATTGTAAATATAATAACGTCCTCTTACACATTGTTTTTTTTTATTAAAGCATGACCTGAGTCGCAATTATTGCAGATCATATTTGTAAAGTCGGTTAATAGCTCAACTTTCGTTTTTAAATAAATAATTTTACCACAAAAGAGAATTGCAGTTAATATCACAGGGGTAAAGTAGAAAATGCATTTTTCCTGAACATGATCGAAATGAGCCAAGTTCAGTACAATCAGTGCATTTTCAGTCGAATTTGTTTCATATTTTGAGTGGAGTATTGCTCATTCTGTCTGCGGAGTCCAATTCAAGTTAATGGCAATGAAGCGGGGCGATTATATCTGTAAAGTAAATAAAATAAGCGAATAAAAATTTCACGAGGAGTTTTATGTGGATAAAGGGATGCTTTTCAGTGATGCGGTGCGGCGTTCGGTCTTTTTGGTTTATTTCCGCTTTGAACTGGGACCGTTTGTCGACTGCGGTAAAAATCACGCATTCGGCGCCAAGAGTCTTTTGGGTCACTACTCACTACTCGTCGCCGGACCTCAATAAAACTCCAATTCCACTCCTCACGCGCCGGCCGGGCCATTGTCTCCCCACATGGACCAACTCTTAGGAAAGTTTCACCCACTTTTTACGCGAGTACGTCAACTTCCTGAAACTTTTACGGATTGGACATATTTATGCTAAAAGGAACTATGAGCATAGGGTCTGCGTGCGAGATAGTTCCTTTCAGCATAAATAGTCCAATTGAGGGTTATTTATTTGCGCGCGTCGAGGGAGAGGAACACGCGTCCTTTATCTTTCATGGTCAAAACTGAGTAGCGAACATATTCTGAAATGAGAAATCGTTTCAGCTCAAACAGAACTTCGCTAACGACTGCTTGACGGCGAAAAGTCGGCCAAGACATCGAGCTTTTGTACAGATAAACGGTAAAAAAAATTACCCCATTACAAATTCTCGGGGTCAACCAACTCGTACGCTGTAGCAAAAAAGGGCAAGGCGCCTTCATGTTTCCAACTGCAATCCGCACAACTTAGGAGCTCGAATTGTTGTATTAAGATTTGCTAATTGGTATCGTGTTTACCAGTTGAAGGAGCCAAAGCCTGAGGGGTTTAACTGCTCCGCAACATTGCATTTTCTCTATTTATGACTTATCTATCAACTCAAGAGAAGAAGGAAGAGGACCGATACTGCCGTGTAAGGAAGAACGGCGTATGAACCTTCGAGCGTTGCCAAATTTCCCCGAATAAAACATGTATCTTTAAAGAGAGTTTTACATATTTTTCCTTGAAATTTTCAGATATTTTAGATTCAATTGTGAACCAAATTATCTGAAAAATTTGAGGAAAAATATTCAAAATTTTCCCAGTAACTTCGTTTTTTATTGAAGGAGATATGGCAACGCCTGAATGCTCTTAAAAAGTTTTTCCTTAGCACGACAGAATAGTAGAAAGATAAGCGGTGGGATTGAATAATAAATTATTTTGAATTAAGAATAATTTTCGACATTTTCCAGGAAGGTGGAGGTCAGGATACGATTTTCATGAATGATCTGTTATATAAGACATACTGGGGTTTTTTTTCATCAAACTTTGTTTTCTTTCTTTTCTTCACAGGCTGAGAGTAACATGTGGAGGGACGCATCTTCATTTTATTAACTGTTATCAATTTATCGACTCTCCCGAGTGGGAAGCGAACAATCAAACTGATGCTCAAGTTTTTCAGGTAAGATAGTTATACATTTACACAAAATACAGTCATAAAACAATGTACCGCCTCACAAGATTCGAGTTTCATGATACGTGATCAACAAGGAGAAAGACAATTTTGGTTCATATTGAGCTTCAAAACTTTCTGGTTCAGGTAAACGGAGTTTACAGTCAAAAAAACTGAACTTTGGTTCAATTCACCGATTTTTGGCTCCTATGACCGAAAACACCGGTTGCCTGAACCAAGAAGTTTGTTGTCCGATATGAATCGAGGCTGAATACCTGTAACTGAACTTTTTCTCTGAGAATATTTTGTACTGAACATGATTTTGGGCGTATTTGACCTTCCCAAAATCAAATTTTAAAAGCCGTATAATACGGTACGTATCGCTAAACTTTTTTCATAGTACATTAAAGTACATTTTTGTTTGACGGAAAACAATCTTAGACTATTCTTGGAAGGGCGAAGAGAAATGACACAAAATTTCATGCATAATCGTAGATCAATCAGCCCATCAAAGAAGTTAACTGTGACGGGAAATTTGTAGACCAAACGACATGGTTTCGCGAACTTACGTTCACCATGACATTGATACTACCGCTAAGGGGAACTCTGCCGTGTTAAGGAAGAACGCCGTAAGAACATTCGAGAGTTGTTAAATTTCCCTTGATAAAGCATGTATTTTTAACGACATTCATGTACATTTTTCTTTGAAATCTTTAGATATTTTAGATTCAATTGGGTACAAGATTGTCTAAAAATTTCGGGGGAAAATGATCACAATTTCCCCAAGAAATTCGGTTTCTATCGAAGGGAACTTAGCAACGTCTGAAGGCTCATACGGCGTTCTTCCTTAGCACGGCAGAATTGTATGATATTCTTTCCTGCCTACTTTATTCTTCGAGCTCTCCAGTGTTTTAGGAGTCAGCTTGAATATTTCATCGACTCAAAATCCGACAGATATAACGTAAATATGAACATCCAAAAGTTCATCCACGGAGTAGAAACTCTGGAGGCTGACGCGCAGCGGTTCGAGTCACTAGGAGAAGTCGGACAAACTTTAAAACCCTTAAACGCTATTATCTCCGTTTATACAAAACTTTGAGGTTTTAAAAGTGGTTCCACTGGTTTCCTCGTAAAATTTCCGTCTTGAAAAACCCCTTAAAATTTAAAACGTGACGAATAAAACACCAAAATTTGCAATTTTAGTAAATGTCATATCCGACCTCTTTAATGGAGAATTTGCAGGTGTCTGAAATTTTGTGAATTTCATCTTTAAAATGATACTCCTCGGAAATCTGAGTACGAGGATGTCTATGGTTTTTAAATTGAACAATTATTGGAGAAAATATGACAAAATAATGTAATCTGCTAAAATACATGTGTTTAAATGGAAAATGCCGCCAGATGACGTCATAAGGCGGCACATTTTCTAACTTTTAAATCTATTTTTCACCAATTTCCCATTTCAGAAAAAAATTATGAAAAATACTGTTAACTCAGCTCATTAAGCGCTTTCAGACGGAGCAATACAATTTTTGCGTACAAATTCTCCATTGACTCGATCTACTGTGTGACGTCAGAAGAGAACGCGACTGCTAAGCAGGCGTTCTGTCAAAACGAACTTTTAATGGGACACCCGCGACTGAACAAAGATTAATGGAGCAACAACGGAAACGGAAAGAGTTCCGGAAAATCGTGGAAACTCTCTCGAAGTCCGGAGTTTGTCTCTTGAATCGAAAGTGTTTTTTCTTATCAATCACAAGCCGCGGTTCAAAGCCCCGATCCCCGCAAATTGACCTGATCTACGTTAATCGTTACAATTGATGAGCGTTGCCATATCTCCTTTTATAATTTGTGATATTGATTATGCGCGTAAATTAATCGAGACGGACTCAATGCTGACCTAATAATACAATGATGAAAAAAAAAAAAAAAAAATACTCCGGCCGTGCAAGCGTACTTACGGGCCCGTTTTGATCGAAAAAATTAACCCGCGAGATTCTAATACCCGTAATTTAAAAGGGAGAGAAAATCTCCTCGTAATATTGCAGTTTAGATGGAATCGTAAGACATAAAACCTCTCAAAGTTTATCCTAACTAATAAAATAAACCATTCGAATGAAAATTGCTTGGTTTTTCGAATGGCATGGCGTCGCAAACTTGGGAATCTAAAACCGGTATTTTCTTTATTCTGGTTGGAAACCGTAGGTATAAGAAAGGAGTTAAACTATATTTTTCGAATATGCTCCAAAGTTAGATTTCGAGGGCCTTAAAATATTTCCGCAGAGATCTCATGTTTTGGATTTTAAAGGCGCGATAACATTTTCAAAATTCTCGGCCTAAAACGCAGAATGGATGTTAACTGTTGTCAGGTCTAAATCGAGCACTCTATCCGAACCTTTTTAACTTCTTGAAAAACCTCTTTGAAATTGTGTGGCTCAATAAATACCCACAAAGTATGGTTCCCATTTAATTCGTAAGTGGATCCACGTTTTTCCGATAAAATCTAGACAAAGCTCTGCCCAAGCTGGGCTAGTAGATTTTGACCATCCCATTTTCATGGATAATTTCTAAGAGCGAGATAAAAATCCATAAAAATAATAATGAAGGGGTTGTTGAGACGCGCTCGACCGCTCGTCTATAAGGAAAAATGCAAAAGGTCACGATAAAAGAAGAAAGATGTGCTTTATAGTGCACGCCTGCTGTTTAGAAGGTTAAGATTTTTGATTCCAGGGTTGGGAAATCACCAGAGAGACCATTTCTATTTTCAGCGAACGAAATCGACGGGTTACATTTTAGGAAGTAGCAACTGTGAAAGAGCAGTTTGTGCAATAGAAGTTGCCAAGACGTGGAGTCACCACCGTTGGACGCAGTGGCGTTGCGTGCTTTGCGATATATCGATTGATCTGCCATTTAAACCCATGGAGAAGGATCGATAAACAAGGTATTAGTAACGAACACCTTAATAATCGATTCTTCACCATAGTTTCAAATGGGAAAATATCGATAATCTATCATTTTACGCCTCGCCAGTGTTGAACGAACGGTGCGGATATCAAGGGTTATCCTGAAAAACTCAAGGCAGTGAGATGAAAGGGAAATACTAAAAATATATTTGAAAGAATATATAAAAACAGGGGAAAATGTGCCTGAGCCATTAAAGCCACACAGCGTAAATTCTGCAGGAATAGGGAAAACAAATAACGAATTAAAATAATGATAGGGAATTCGAAGTAGGCTAAATAAATAGTTCAACACCACTATATCAAGGCTGCGTTTGAATTAAAAAGGGTTGGCTGTCTATGAAAATAGTCGGACGGAGAAAAGTAATAAAATTTTAAAATAATTGGAAAAGAGATCAATGAATCGCTCCGGCTAATGTAAAAACGCTGTAGGCTGTGCCAAAGCTTGATGAATGAATGCATTAATGAATGACCATCGTGAAAAAGGCTTCCACCGCGGTGGGCCACGGAGGGTTGATCGTTGAATCGTCACAATCGAATGGCTTTGATCGATATATCGATGGTCAAAGTGCGGAACCACCTATCTCTATTTACGACGTCGCGTCACAGACTTCTTGTCATATTTTTTTGGATAACTAGCCAACGTAAATGCTTGAAAGCTTCCTTAATTTTTTTCTCTTTCTCAGCAAAATACTCTGCTTGAGTTCCAAGCTACTAAATTGGCTTATTCCTCCTCGAAAACTGAAGTAGCAGCAAAAACTTTGAGACATTGCGATGGAGATTCGTGATTTCGCACGTCGGTCATTGATTGGACATGCATTTTGCAATTTGGAACTATAAATTCTGGCCTGGTTCAAAAACAACGTATGTGCCATTAGTTTCCCTATGCACATAAGTGTTTTTTCAGATAAGCCAAAATTTATAGTTCCAAATTATCCGTTAGTGGAATAAGTAGAAATAATAAAAGAAGTAGAAGAAGTAGTAGTAGAAGAAGAAGGAGAAGAATGAAAGATGATATTTTCTGAAACGGACTGCATTTTACAATATGGAATTACAATATTTGGCTCGGTTTGGAAAAGACGTAGTTCTTCTTAGTTTCTTCCTAGTTCCCCTAAGCGCACGAATGTTTCTACGAATGGGCTAGAAATTGTACTTCCTGATTGGAAAATGTAGTCAAAATAATTTTCGGAAAATATTCTCGTTAGGGCTGGAAAAATTCATCCAAGGTTTCCAGAGATGAGAAAGATAGTTTCCTCGTCGTGGGAATAGGGCGAAGTATGCAATGTAACAACTTGGAGACCCTTTTCCAATGTCCAGTGAAGTAATAATATCCTCGTTGGTTCCATCGTTGGAAAATTCCAACGCTGCACCATTGCCCAACGTGCTGAAGAATGAACTTTAATATGCGGTATCAAGAACAAGGGGTATCGACACCCGTGAAATGTCGCCATCCAGCGGAAAATCGCGCGGAGACTCAACGAATATCGATACGGATTCGACTTTTTTTCCCCCGAGTTGGCAACCGGCGAGACGAAGGGGTGTGATTATGTTATCGCTGTTTCAACAGCGGACGGCTCGACGCCAGCTCACCCACCCCCCCCCATCCCCCCCCCCCCTCCCCCCCATCGTCGCATGTAGGATCGCTTTAAGCAGGGATTCCCAGCAGGAGCATCTGACTTTTAAGCATGTTATCTGCAGGACGGAGCAATACACTATCCAGTTTCGGGATTTATGATTCTCGGGTGTTAACGTAGATGAGATTTGTTTTTCGGGGAGTTGTTTCTCGTGGGTTTTTTCTCTCGTTCGTCTCGCTGAGTAATACTGGGTAAAAAATGATTTAGGTGTGCTCGATACTAAATCGTATTTTGATGTTCGTAGCGTCTAGATTCGTAAAAGGCGAGCGAGAAGCAAGTGATGCACTTTCAAGAACCAGACCGTTTGGATGAATTTAGAGTACTTATATGAGGAGAGTGCGGACGCGTCAAAATATGGGGCTCTTGGGACTCAAAAGGGCAGCCAACTCTCAAGCACGAAAAACACTATAAAAATGCCGCTGCCCTTCAGATTCCAATACCGATTCAAGATGGCGAGAAATGCACATGAATGAGCACACGTCCGTAAAAATGAGTATATTTACGCAAGAAACAAGTAAAATACATGCTGTACATACGACATTTTAGCCATTACGTAGTGAGCTGGCTGAAATTAGACTTTCGATAAACGATGACAAAATTTCTCGCAGAAATTTATACTATTCAAAATTTTGTAGTGAAATTCAGAGCCGGACTCTATATATTGCACCCCAAAAACCCCGAGTGATATGAAATACAGTGCGGAATCTATACTCCTTATGGAGTGATTTACATTCTCACGGGGCAGAATCTACTCTGTTTGTGGAAGGTCATATACGCTTTTATAATGATAATTTCACTTCGCATTCATATCACTCGGGAATTTGGGCGCTGTATAAATTCCAGCACCGAATTTTATCCCTCGACCGTTAACAGTGTAACTTTACGTAAAAACTCGTGGTTTTGGTAATAGGACTTTGTCCAAAAATAAAAGTCCAAAGTACAAAATTTTCCAGAGTCCAAAAAGTCCACATCTAAAATATGTCCACATATCTAGATATTAATTTTGACCTATGGTAACACCGGACATTTGGGCATTTTTTATTTGGGCCATTTTATTTATTTATTTTACAATTTGTAAAATTGAGACTCTGGCCGAGGCTATGGTACATGTCATTTATTCGGTACATAGTGAACAGTTATATACAGTGATATACATAGGTACAAGTGTAAAATTATACTAGCCTACAAGTTCCTGAAGGTTATAGAATGCTTTTTCGAATAAGAAAGCACGCAGCCCCATTCAGAACGACCAGTTTACCAGTGCGGGACATTTCATACACTAGGACATTTTTTGCTCATGGCCTTTTTTAACTCTGGACATTTATTTATGGACATTTTGTCCTATCACCGTGGTTTTCGAATCTGTACCTCACGAAAAGTTCGCGATCGGCACGATGTGAACCACTGGTAAAAGAAACACTGTCAGAACTCGGTGAGGGCGTTGAAATCACGTGATGCCACGCCCCCGTGATGAAGTGTTTTCCTAGAATTCACCTCAATTAAAAAACATTCCCTATCAGTCCTCAGCCGTTTCGCCGTTTTCAGCTGTCATGCCGTCGCCCTCCGCATTCTGGCGCTATTCCTCGAGAGCCTTAAATTAAATTGTTCGCGAAACTAAAAGCTCACCACCCCAGATAAGAAACGGGGTTGCCATCTATCTTGCGAGAGAAAAGTATTACGCTGTCAGTGCTGGATTGCTTCTCAACCGGATCCACCATTTTCCCTTATTACAATTCTGCGAATATATTGAGCAGTAAAGCAGTTACGTCTGAAAAATCTACAATTCGGAATCTGTATGTGTCGCAAGCACTTTGCAAGCCACTAGTGATACAATTCTGAGGTAAAGGAATAAGAAGAGAGTACCGAATATTTTTCCTTGAATTGAAATAGGCGCCTTCTCATTATAAAAACATGGTAGCAAATAGCACCCTTACGTGAATGTGCAATGAAAACAGTGCTCTCAGCTGGATTTTAGTCGGGTAAGGAACTTAACTAACTGGGAGACAAAGCGTTGTGTATCATAGAACATTGAAGGCGCTCTGGTGGCATATATTGCGCCAGAGTGTGACGATGTTAATTTTTATGGATGCGAATCAGCGATCCCAAGCGTACGACTTTATCCGTGCCGCGCGGACATTCCCTATACCAACAAGGACCGCGTGCGGACAAAAACCTTATGGGGAAACGCTGTCCTATCTTATATACGTACGCGTGACGTCACAAAATGACGCAGCAGCCAATAGCAGCACGGAGAGCGGTAGAGCGTACGGATCTCGCACACAGAGCACCCGGGAACAATGATTCGAATACACTCAAGCTGGAGTAACTGATTTTGCCTAATCACTCCACGGAAGGCGAAATACATTACTTTGTGACATGAAACTTAGATTTGTACAACTAGTATAAAAACCATTACTTTCCTCCATTTATACGGTTAGACAAAACAGCTCTCATGCGATGGTAAAGCTGTTCCCAACCAATCGATTCCAGATTGTATACGTATAGGGATTTAACAGGGTCCAATGCGTAAGAATACAATCGCAAGCTGTCTCCGATGGATAACATAAAGCGTCTTAAAGTAATTGAACCTGATTACCATAAACACTTTTGTTACGTTACGTCTCCTTTCATCCCGTCAATATTATCACAGTTTTTTATGATCTTCATCGGACCATTTAACGGACATTTTCCAATCGTTCTCAATTATATTAGGGGCTGTTCAAGTATCACATAACGCACTTTTCCGACCCCCGATATTTTTACCCTCCCCCTTCTAACGCACTCGTAACACAACCCTACCCCCCTCCTTTGAATCATGTAACACTGACCCCCCCCAT
>NW_017547116.1:856955-1042947 GCF_001854935.1 Bemisia tabaci
GGTTCGCATTTGTCCCGTAACGCTGGGCTTGATCCCTCCCCCCCCCTTGTAACGACCGTAACGCTGGCTCAAATCCCCCCTCCCCCAACTGCGTGACATAATATTTGAATGGCCCCTGTTAATGGATTAAGAAAATTGATTGTTACATTTTTATTTCAGGTGACAATAACAGCAGAGGAGGAGAGTTCCTACCTCAGTTGGTCTCGTTTAAAATTAGATCGAGTCTTGAGGCATCGGCCGCAGCTCAGAGTAGTCTTTTCGCATATTATAGGTCAGTATTGAATCTTTTATTACGATCAAATATTTAGGCAGGTGCAGTGTTCACATTCGATAGTAATGCAGCTCTTCAGTTTAACATTGTATTTCGATCCCTTAAAATTAATATAATGTTCAAAAATAGCGGGTTGTCATCAAAGTAAGACGCACGAAATTATAAAACTTTCCAAAGTCCTAACCGGCAACATTGAACCGAAAGCCGCAGGAAAGTCATTAATTTATTCATTACCTCCGTAATATCAAGTGGTGCTGCTTTCATTTTAAAAAAAAATTAGAAACAAAAAATTTGAATATCAGATCGATAAGGACCGAAGAATCTGGTTCGCGTTGTTTTTCAGTCTGAAAAACGTTGTGAGGCCCTCTTTAAATTTTTCAGCGTCCCGTTACCTTCCGGCCAAAGTATCACAAGTTTCATGCGATGTTTACAAATTTCCGCCGCCATTTTATTTTTTCATAGAGAAATTATTGGTTGAACCTGTTTGAAAATTTCACTGAATTTTATCGGCACCACAAGGAAAATTCAGTGAAATTTTCGGACAGCTTCGTTGAACAATTTCTCTGTAAAAAAATAAAATGGCGGCGGAAATGTTTGAACGTCGCATGGCGCTTGTGTTACTTTGGCCGGAAAGTGACGATCTGTAAACAGTCGAAAACTCTATTGAATACCGAGGAACTTTTTTACGCTTATATCCATTAAAAGAACGGATTGAAAAACAGAGGGTTTATAAATAAAATATAATATTTTAAGACTGGGGTCCGCGTTAAGATTGCTTTGAAGTAACCTGCATAAGGCTACCTTCATAGGACCTCCTGTCATTGCCACACAAAATCCACCCGCCAGCAACCCACATTTATCTAAAAGCCTTTGTGAATGGGCCTGAAGCACCGTCTGAATTCAAAGCGCTACTTTATCTTTGAAGTAAAGAATGGCACTAACATTTAACAGTGAGAGGTTTAAAGGCAATCCCTTGAGAGAAAAGAGAATATTTTACGTAATGTAGTGCAATAATTTCATCAGGTGAATAGAAAAGGGGAATCGCTCACCCCCTGTTATTCCTATTGTTTATACGTAAGCAATAAAATAAGACTTGATTTTTAAGCTCTATCATTATTTGACCTAGACCCCTGAGCGCTCGAGTATAGCGTATCGCAACTAGGGGATGGGGGTTTACGTCCTATGGTAAAATGCACTATGTGATAAATTGCTTTCTCTTTTAAAAATCAGAAGAATTCAATCTCCTCAGATGAGGGCATACTCTCATTTTTTCGGAATTCCAATGAAAAAGGGGAGTTCCTATCCACGTGGAGAAAGAGACCACCAGATATTGTCCACGAGACTGTCTACTAAAATATGTGTCTAAAAAAGTCTTGTAGCCAGTTCTAGATCCTAAAATTTATTCACTAACTTTATCGTAAATCCACTTAATTTACAGAATTCAATAGGGAGAATGTATTCCTTTCCGGTCTAGTATTCGATACAATTTTTTTTTCTCATCACTTCACTTTGATCACTTAAATTGCCTCTAATTTAGGTTATAGGACATTTCGTTAACGATTTTTTGTCCGCGCACCATTTTTTCCCAGTAATTTACGTCCACGCGTTTTTTCGGCACGGGAGTTTTGGTCCATGTGCCAGTTGAGACCCAAAGTTAATTGGCCCACATGTGTAAATATAAACGACAATTGTTCACGACGTTTTTGGATGAAAATGTAAAATGTCTTGGAAGAATGAGAGGGTTTGCTTGTTTTTTTGTTTTGTCTGTTTGGCCCAATGGAGAATAATATATAGTTGAGAGTTTTGGTAAAAATGGGGGAGCGTCAATTCCATGAGACAAAATTCACTAAGACTCTCTACACCTCTTTGGCGTAACAGGACTTAATTATCTTTCAAGATTTTCCCACCTTGTTGTACCTGAACCGGATAAACCTCTATATTTGCTTAATCTAAAGGCTCTTAGATTTTTCCAGTGTAAGAGTGTTAAGTATCTTGATTTATTTTGCAAGGAAAGATCTGTGCTTTTAAAGGAAGCTTGTCATTCTTAATACTTTCAATTTCGTATAATACTGTGTAACACCTCTGTTGTGAAATAGTTGCTTCAGGCGCCGCCGCGCCGCGAGACGCGCTTTGGCGCCTACAAACCTAAGTGGATACGTAAAGCATTGCGCAATGCGTGAAGTATCCACTTAGGTTTGTAGGCGCCAGTGAGCCTCTCGCGCTGGCAGCACTCTGCGCCGCTACGCTGTGCTCTGTTAGGCTTTAATATTTATACTCGCATAGTCAGCGTTTTTTAACTCATGATTTTGAAATGTTTGCACACTCTGCATTGATTATTCTCATTTAAAATCGATGGGAAAAAATATGTATCAATTTATAAAAAGAAAAAAATAATATAATGTGTGCTTTTTAAATATTGGTGGTTCCGTGTCAAATTTAATGATTTTCAAAGCACTTTAATTTTTTCTTTTACACTTTGTGCTTTTATTGTGCTGCAGCGAGGTGTACGCGCAACCAAACGCTCAAAATTTGACGTATTTGACTCTAAAAAATCGATGTACAAATGGGTTAAAACTAAAGATTGCGTGCTCCTTGGTTTTTCCCTCTTTTATTCATTTTTGCAGTTTCTGTTGGCACAACTGCGGCTCATTGAGATTAATGTCGCTTGGAAAAGGTTTTAAAAGTATTTGCCACGTTTTAAAAATATAAATGTTTTCAAAATGAAGTAATAATTTCCTAAAGAAAGAAAAAAATAAAATAAAAAAAGTACCCATACATATATAAGGTATATTGTCCATCGAATATTTTAAGGATAGAAATAAAACCAAAAATTCACCAATGACAATTTAAAAAGATGATTCAAAAGGAGAAAGTAATAACATTTCATTTAGAAAATGAGCAACCAAAACAACACCGCCTTCTCTCTCAATTTCTCATTTCCATATTGTCAAATACAATTTTACATACCGACTAAAATATAACGCTTGGACTTAGTCACCGTTGCTTATTTTACGCGTGGGCGTTAACTACTGGACAAAAAAGATGCGCGAACAAAAAATCGTTGACAAAATGTCCTGAAACTCTAATTTAGAGTTTCATTTGACTCAATTTGCGAGTTAAGTATATTCTGTATATTCCCCCAGAATATTCTCCCAAAATATTCTGATATTACAAAGAAAATATGAAATAAGGAAGTATGACAGGAAGCCTGCCAGCACGGAGAAAGGAAATGCGTGGTTTTGCACTCAACCATCGACATACCGGATTTCCTCTCCTCTTTCATTCAATTACGTCTTAATTTCGGGCGAATAACTGATTCGTGTTGGTACTTATGTTGTAGGGAAAGACATCACGCAGAAGTTGTACTGTTTGAACGAGCAGGTTGGGCAGCGATTCGCGAACGACGCCCAAAGTCGGGCTGTGAAGGAGGACCTGTGGCGGAACCTAAACAGGAGTGTTAGTGTGGATGCTGTCAACACCGGCACACACGGACATGTCAGGTCCACCGCCTGGCACAAGGCTCATCAAGCTGAGAAGAGGAAAAGCAGCATCCTCTCAGATTGTAAGTAAAGTATAGTCTTGTAAGTAAGTAAGTATAGTCTTGAACTTTATGAAGAACTAGGGGGTACGCCTCCTGACCGCTTCGCGGTTCAGCCCCCTGAAGCGCTTTGTCCTCAGGCGTAATGCATTACGGGTGACTTTTGTGATTTTATATTATAGCCTCGAGTGTGATAGTAAAAGGGAGGCAAACAATTTAATAAACAGATGAGCAAACAATAAAAAAAAGCAAGAGCTGACATTCCGCTTGATTAATTGGAATACACTTTGCGATTAGGAACTACAATTTCTGGCCCATCCGTAAAATCACATATGTCTATGAGGAAATTAATGGTAAATACGTTGCTTTTAAATTGAGCCAGAAATTGTAGTTCCTCTAATTGCCAAATTCATTCAATTCATTCTTCGTGGGAGTCTGATGGCAATAAGTGGCAACATGGGCTAAACCTTCTCTGGAGGGCCACCAGCTTTCTGGAGAGGGGAGGCCCCCAGTTCCCTTTAAATGAAGCTCAATGCGTTTAATGCCGACCAGCGACCGCTTTGTGTTTGGCGCAATGCGTGAAGTATTCCCGTACTCTTGTAGGCGCCAATGCGTTCCACGCCGACCAGCAACCGCACTGTGTTAGGCGCAATGCGTGAAGTATTCCTGTACTCTTGTAGGCGCTAATGCGTTCCGTGCATGCCGACCAGCGACCGCGCCGTGTTAGGTGCAATGCGTGAAGTATTTCTGCACTCTTGTAGGCACTAATCTTGCATGTGTGGGGGATTTTCGATTTAAGTAACAATTGCTATGTAAAATTTCACAGAAAACCCGATGGTGGCACCATTGGTTTTCTCTGATAGGAACCCTAAATCTAAAAAAAAAAACTTCTCAAAGTTGAGGCTGTAATAGAGGAAACTAGGGGGCTACGCCCCCTGGCCGCTACGCGGCCCAACCCCCTGAAGGCGCTCCGCGCCATCAATGGGCCGCTTCGCGGCCCTATTTTTACCCTCCTGGCAGTGTTAGTTTTATTTTTCCCCTAAAAAATTACGATATGAGGTATACTTTAATTTTACACTTTACTTAAAATTACTTTAAAATTAAAAGGACGCGTTTCGGAATGACTGCTTGATGAAATATTGCAGTTAAACAATGAACAAAGGTTGTCAAGTAATGATATAGATTTCATGAATCGAGGATCGAACCCTCACCCAGATCAAAGTGGACACATTTGACGTCTTAGACGACTCCGCCAACTCTCGGCATGAAGTCACTGGTGCGAATCTTGTGTAGATAAGTGTAGAGCTGATGCGCAGGCTACACAGCTACTGCGCAACCTCCTCGACCACTGCGCACCCTCCCGCGCATAGCGGTAGCAGTACCGGAGCATTCTGTAAACTCACTCACTTTTATAACGTGATTTTAAAAAAACCTGGGCCCTATTTCCAAAATCTGAAGAGAGCGGGCTCATCTAGGGCCTATAACCTGTCGATTTACGCAAAAATCATGGAAATCGGCCCGGTAGAACGCTCAAACGAACTATGACAAAAAGTATAAATTTACATTGTTTAAATGGGAGAATTCGCAACTTTACCACGTAATATAAAAAAACCTGGGTCATATTTTGAAAATCTGAAAAGAGTTGGCTTATCTGCAGACAATTGCCCGTCGATAGCCGCAAAAATAATGAAAATCGGCTCGGTAGAACGCTGGAACTAAGCGTTACCAGTTACGCAAAATTAGGAGGTCTCGGAGCTTATAGTATAGATATTTCACGTAACCCCACGAGTCAACCTCTAAATCAAGTCAAAATCTCCATGCAAAGATAGAGAGCAAATACATTAACAGGGTTGCCACTTTGTATCGGGGACTCCAAAGTCGGAACCACTGCAATCCTGCTAATGTAATTGCTCCCTATCTTTTGGGATACCCTCTCCATTACGGACTCAACTTAAGGGGCTTTTTCTGAGTTTTGCAAGTCCTTTCAGAGGGAACCAGTAGCACCATCTTACTTGCGAAATTTCACATTGGAATAAGTACTTAAATAGAAAATTCCTGACATAAATTAAAAAAAAAGTCACGAGCTATAAGAACATAATGTCTGTACCGGACCCAGAATCCGAAAGTTCGGGGTGCTGGAGCCGTAGCTTCGACTGCTTCAGGTGCTGCACCCGAAACTTTTTTATCGGCGCGCGGCGTAACACACGGAGCAGTCGAAACTACGGCTCCAGCACCCGGAACTTTCGGCCTCTGAGCCTGGAACGCAGACGGTATGTCTATATAGCCCGTAAATACGGCTTCCACGGCTGGAGTTTCTTTTCAGTGCACGCAAGAGCTTCATTGCCCCCGCAGCGTATCTTGATCGAATATGCTCATCAGTGTTCGAAACTCACAGGCGCCAACGCGCCAAATGCGCCTAAAAACTCGGCCATGGCGCCTGAAAAATGATGGCTCTGCGCCAACGTGGCCCCTAAAAATTACCCCCTAAAAATCTGAATTTTCATTTTAGGTGATTATTCGAAATTTTCAGCACTACAAGTGAAACCTTTTTCTATTCTTCACGATTTCATCCTCAGTGCTTTTGTCTTCCCCAAGTTACAGCTACTTACTAGCTCTGTTACGAAAACATCTTGCGTCTAACTTTTCACTAAATGCGCCGTAATATAGAGGCAAAAAGTCAATTTGGCCCCTAAAAAATCTTCAATGGCGCCTAAAAACCAGGGTTGATGCGCCACATGGCTCCTAAAACTCAAAGGTGAGTTTCGAACACTGATCCTCACGATAATGATCTCCATGTCCAGTTCAACTGACGATCCCCACTTCTTGTTCACAGACATGGTGACGGAGTCCCCGGACATGGGTCAACAACGGAAATGCTGGATCCCAGTGGTGGCATCCCAATTCCCTGCCACGTCGCCGTTCACCCACCTCCAGGCGCAGGAGTCGGAACCACTCCTCAGTCAGGAGGAATCCGAGCGGCAGCCGCTGATCTCGCCGCTCCTCAGGGACGCCGCCCCCACCTCGAGCGCCTTGAAAGGTGTCAGCGCCTTCGGGGGGCAGGTCCCTCTGACGGCCACGGCGCTGGCGCCCCTGGTCACGACCTCGGCCGCCTCGACGCCGCCCGGCTTCCCGGCCGGCACGACGGTGACCCTCATCCCGGTCATCGTCCCTGTCCCGGTCCTCGCCACCGACGCCCCCGCTCACCACCCCCGCGCCTCCGGCAAGAAGCAGCGCGAGGTCACCTTCGACGAGACCAAGCTCTGACGCACGCTCCCGGTCCCTGGACCCGGCTCAATGTGCATTCCTTAGAATCGAACGTTTTGTCGAGAGGTTTTTCTGTTCGAAAATTCAAAATGTTTGTTCTGCCGTGCTGAGGAAAAACGCCACATGAACCTTCAGGCGTTGCTAAATTTCCTTTGATAAAACGAGAATTTCCTTGTAAACTTGTGAAGATTTTCCTTCCATTTTTTCAGATAATTTTTGGTCGCAATTTCACCTTAGAGTCCCTTTACACTGAGAGTCAAGACAATGTGAATACATTTCTGATTGGTTCCCGTATTTTAGGCCTCCTCAGTGTCACAAACGGGAATGAAGATTACATTTTCACCGATTGCAAAGATTATAATCTAGAATGGACTGGGGAGTAACGAGCTCGACAAGTACTTAACAAACGGGATGAGAGAAGGAACGGAGAAAGGAACTTGAGAATGAGCCGATCAAAGATTACCTACGAAAAACTGTCAATTTGTGTATACGCGAGAAAAGAGGGAGGGGGGGTTGTCTCGACTCTCAGTATAAAGGGACTTTATTTCACCTAAAGGTCCTGAAAAACTCAAGGAAAATATTCATTACTTTCCTTATAAATGAACATTTTATCGAAGGAAATTTGGCAACTCTCGAATGTTCATACGCAATTCTTCCTTATCACGGCAGTGCTGTCGGGGTAACGAAGTGATTAGAAAGAAAACGCTCTGATTGGAACCTTGTCCCTATCAGCCTGATTTTTGAAACCGTTCCTCTGAACACGCTGAGAAAAAAAGTTCGGTCATAAGATCCGAATGTACAGTGTTCAATATTGACCGTATTTTTCGGTTCGTGCAACCGCTCTCTTGGTTCTGGGAACCGTATACTGGGTTCATGCAACCGAGTTTTTTTGTTGGTTCTGTTCGGCATGGGTGCTCGGTTGCATGAACCGAGGATATGGTTCCCGGAACCAAGAGAGTGGTTACTTGAACCGAACAATACGGTTGATATTAAATGCCGTACATTCGGCTCATATAACCGAAGATTTTTCAAAAGATTGATTTGTTAGCCATATGAATTGCTCAACGCGAAAGTATAGAAGGTCAGCAGTTGGATGACGGAGCCTTGAGAGTAAAAGCCATTACCATTGTCTGGATACCAGCGAAGGTTCACATTTGGCTCTGTTTTAGCATTTGATGGCCGTCCTGTTTAGCTGAGGCTAACCTTACTTTTTCTTATACTCGGTACCTAATTATACTTCGTATCCATTCATCATAATATGTTTATCAACGACAAAAGAGCTCTACAACAATGGCAAAACGCACACTATGGTTCTAACAGGCAATTTAGTTTATTTTGGATTAAACAAAAAATTTGGATGCTTTATGTAGGGAGCAAGATTCAAATCAGAAAGTTTTCTTTCTCGTAACTTTGTTTCGTGTGCGAAACAATTTAGAAAAGGGGCCTTATCTTGCTGTCGTTGATTTAAAATAATGCAAAATGGTACGCTTTTAGAGTTCTGAATGGCGATATTTTAACTGACGTGGGTGCACTGGATTTGTCTTTTTTCGGGGGGGGGGGTGTTTTTTATGGCATTGTATTTTTTAATTTTTTGTGATCTCTGTAATATTGATAATTTTAGCTCTAAGTATGCACTTTACACATCACACTGCTTCTGCTTAAAGTTTACTTACGTCAAAAAACGTTTATCCAGCTCAACGTTTTTTTAAAACGAGGTTTTTTTCACTCGGACCTTTCCAGCTGCTCAAATTGATAGTTTTCATTCAAACCACATGGGCTACTTACGTGAATAGTTCTCGCAGTTTTGTACGATGATGATGATCTCCTTATTCATTTTTCTCGAGAGGTAATTTAAGGTTCCTTTTCTTACATCTTCTTCATATTTTATCATCAAACTCAGGATCTCAATAAAATTTAAAATATTTTTAAGGGTTAAGCTTAAATTTACATGAATGGCATGTATGGTCACGATAGTTTCATTGCAACTCTCTGTCTTCCCGGAAGCAATTTCCTTGTCGGCAGTTTCTCGGGGCCTGAGGTCATGAGGTCAAGTTTGCAACATACCAGTGGCGATTCTTGTACGTTAGTATAACACTGTTAATTCTCCATTTTTTTCTAGTGCAGTAATGAGTCAGGAATAGTACCTCCTAATTGAATCAGTGAGAACGAAAACACACCAACTCGGTATCACGAGAATGCTTAAGTTTCATCAAAGACAGTCAATTTTCAAGAAGGTCATTGATGTTAGCGCATCTGTTCCAACTTGGACCTTTGAAGTACCCTTGACTACTTCTGTTTCGGAACCAATAATCTTTGCCTTTGACAAACTCCTTCATTTATTGTGCAGTTTTTTGTGTGTCGATTGTTTTCATTTTTTCGAGTTGGTGTGTTTTCGTTCTCACTGATTCGATGATTCGATTGCAGAATGAAGTCAATTTAACGAAGCGCACTATGTGATTGCACACATGTGCGTATCAGGTCTGAATCCTTGGATGAGAAACTCGACAACGACAACGTCTAATTTTGTCCCAAAAAAATGAGCGCTATATTGTGAACGACAGCCTGAGAATATAAAAGCGGCACTCCTACTACTAGCTGAGCACCATACCGTCACCTTTGGAATAAGGACGTTACAACATTTGGCGATGACCCCTGTCGTCCATACTACTCAATGATTTTCCTGGCTCATCTCTATATGTAGCTACGCCTTTGTGTCAGCCAAGCGACGATATGAAAACGAGAGGGACGAAAAAATGGAAAAACTCCGGTCGCCTTGGAAAACGCTCCAATAAAATGAAGAAGTGTATGGGTTATCGATGCGACAGCTTGTAAGGCCGCGGCCAGCGACCCAATTGTCACCGAGTGGAATTACCCCCTAGCCCCATCACGCACGATCCGTATTTCTCCCGCGAAAGAACGTAACTCCATTTCAATGTTGCCAAATTTCCTCGCACAAATTGCACTTTAACTAGGATAATTTAGGGAACTTCTAATAGAAAATTACCTGATTGTCACAGTGAAATTACCCCCAACTCCATCACGCACGATTCGTCGTTTCTCCCGCGAAAGAACGTAACTTCATTTCAATGTTGCCAAATTTCCTTGCACAGATTGCACTTTTACTAGGAGAATTTTGGGAACTTCTGATCGAAATTTACCGAATTATCTCCGAGTGGATCTGCCCCCTAGCTCCATAAAGCACGATTCGTCATTTCTCCCGCGAAATAACTTCACTCCATTTCAATGTTGCCAAATTTCCTCGCGCAAATATCACTTCAACTAGGAGCATTTGGGAACTTCTAATTGAAAAGTTCACAGATTTTTCCTCTGATCTCACACAAAAATCAGACAAATCAACAAAAATTGCGCAGGTACATTTTTGCATAAATTGAATTTTTGATTAGATTTTACAACCTTGGAATGGAGTTACGTTCCTTCACCTGGAAACGACGGATTGTCAAATTCGACGGCGAGCCTTAATCATACCTCGCAGGGGGCGCGCGCAGAGTCGATTCGGTTCAGTGACTCGGCAACCCGCTCTGACAGGCTCATTAAAAACGACGTATGACCATCCGAACGTCGCCAAATATCCTCTGATGAATAATTGGCTTTTGAAAATAATTCCCTTTACATTGAGACAGTACTTGCAGAAATGACAATAAGCTTTGCAGTGCTCCTAAGATCGTGAAATTTCGTATATATTGTGGCTTTTTTGACGTAAAGGCGTATCTCGATTTCCGTATGAGCCCCAAAGAGCATGGATTTATATGTAAAATAGGGCTCGCATGGAACTTG
The DNA here is from genome assembly GCF_001854935.1 of Bemisia tabaci. NCBI lineage: Eukaryota > Metazoa > Arthropoda > Insecta > Hemiptera > Aleyrodidae > Bemisia > Bemisia tabaci. The sequence goes on from NW_017547116.1 coordinate 867,824, forward strand.
AGTTACGACCTAACGTCAGAGTGACGACGATCCGTTGTTGCAGGCAATTGGTAATCGTCGCCCATTTGCATTTTTTCGTGATACTCTACGCTTTGTCGCGCAGTTAGTTTAGTTGATCTAAACCTACAGGGTGTCTCACGAAAAACGAGCCACCTTGAATATCTGCCGAACGCGTCGGAATTTCGAAAAACGGTAAAAGACGTGTTCGTTTATATCGAGGGGGACACCTTTTGGCGTATTCGACATTTTCCCAAACCGCGGGAGGGGCGCGGGGCGGGGGGTGCCCCACCCGTAAGTCGAACTTTTCAAATGGCACCCCTACTTTTTTATTTCAGAAATCAATGGGCCTGTTGCAAACTTTTGCTAGAGCAGAATGAAGAGTTGTTTCCTATAGATAATGCCTCAAAAATCACGATGAGCGCATCGGCAAAGTCTGAAATGCACTCATAACTTCACAATCTGCGTAAGAAATTTGCGTTATTTTGAGCTTCCCGCTTCAAAAACGATACTACTGCACAGGTGAACATTTTGTTAGAGGAGTCGCTCCATCGTCGGCAATATTCATCATGGCCGACGCTTGCGCAGTTCCTCGCGTAATTCGAGGAGAGTTCAAGGTCAATTAAGGCGGGCGAGGAAAATATGAACGTAAACACGCCGATTGTTATATGGTTTAATCCTGTTCAAGTGTTATCTCGTCCCATCACACGTGTTTTGGCGGACTGGCGTCGGCCATGATGAGTATTGTCGCCAATGGAACGACTCCTCTAACAAAATGTTCACCTGTACCGTAGTATCGTTTTCGAAGCGGGAAGCTCAAAAAACCGCAAATTTCTTACGCAGACTGTGAAGTTATGAGTGCATTTCAGACTTTGCCGATGCGCTCATCGTGATTTTTGAGGCATTATCTGTAGGAAACAACTCTTAGTTTTGCTCTAGCAAAAGTTTGCAACAGGCCCATTCTACGCAAAAAAACAAGCCACCCTGTCCAAACCGAATGTAAATCGGACAATTTTTCAGTGATTGACAGAGTTTGAAACATTTTTTTCATGCTCTTTTCAAAAATTTCCCACGCCCGATGGAATTGCTGTATCAAACCAAACTCTCCGCCAAAAAAATTCTTAAACATTGCACTTTCGATAAAAAAATAAAAGAAATCTGCTGCACTCGAAATCTGGAGCACGCGGAGCCCTTCTTTTGCGACATTAAAATTCGTTATACCGAACATTTCCGAGGGGCGCTCATCGGGAGGGAGTAGTAAGTTTTAGACAAGAATTATTAATCTTTTTTATGAAGCATAAGAAACCGTGTCCATGAAGAAGCAGTTAAGTAGAAAATCAACGCACCGCGGAAAAATAGCGTCCTCAGAAGTATCAAGGTCCGGCTCAAGTCATTGACCCCCCCCCCAAAAAAAAAGCTAATCCATTTGTTTTTATACTTATCTGCTTCTTCATGGACACGGTTTTTTTTGCTTCATAAAAAAGATTAATAATTCTTGTCTAAAACTTACTACTCCCTCCCGATGAGCGCCCCTCGGAAATGTTCGGTATAACGAATTTTAATGTCGCAAAAGAAGGGCTCCGCGTGCTCCAGATTTCGAGTGCAGCAGATTTCTTTTATTTTTTTATCGAAAGTGCAATGTTTAAGAATTTTTTTGGCGGAGAGTTTGGTTTGATACAGCAATTCCATCGGGCGTGGGAAATTTTTGAAAAGAGCATGAAAAAAATGTTTCAAACTCTGTCAATCACTGAAAAATTGTCCGATTTACATTCGGTTTGGACAGGGTGGCTTGTTTTTTTGCGTAGAATGGGCCTGTTGCAAACTTTTGCTAGAGCAAAACTAAGAGTTGTTTCCTACAGATAATGCCTCAAAAATCACGATGAGCGCNCCTCCCGCGGTTTGGGAAAATGTCGAATACGCCAAAAGGTGTCCCCCTCGATATAAACGAACACGTCTTTTACCGTTTTTCGAAATTCCGACGCGTTCGGCAGATATTCAAGGTGGCTCGTTTTTCGTGAGACACCCTGTATAACGAAAGTCACAGATCTCACACACGTGAGATATATTCTACCATTTTTTACAACAAAAAAATATAGGCCCTCCTGGAGGGTTACCCCAGAAAACCCAAGTGATAGAAGCACAGAGTGAAATCTTAAAGTTTTTGCGAAGCGAATCTCATTCCTCATGAAAAAAAAAATCAGGTTTTCTGCGGGTAAAATAGACCCCGGAATGTAATACACTCCGAATTACAATCCGAAATTTTTAATGGCATGATTTGCAGCAAATCAAACAAACTCGCTCTTTGGGAGAAATGTCCCAATGTCCGCATGCTCATCCGAATGTCTACGTCGTTTTTAAGGAGAGCGACTATAGATTCGATTTCGGGTTGAATTTTCACGAAAATTAAAGGGAACACCCAAGTCTTAAGAAAATTTATATAAAGTTTTTTTTTTTTTTTAAATCATATTTTATTGGAGGGAATTCGGCAATGTTCGAATAGTCTTACGGCGTTTCTGCTCAGCGATGGGTCGCATTTTCCGCGACCGCGGTTTTTATTGCGACGGAAGCAGTAACATAAATCTTCCGGTCCTTAATCCTGCGACAATCGCCGCGGCAGCCCCCGTGTTTACCCTCCGCCGAGGTTCATTCCGTCTCCATTTCCCGCCGCGAGAAGAAAGAGGAAAAATAGGGGGAAACTTTATTGTAAAGGGGGAAATTTTAAAACTGTTTTTTTTCTTCTTTTTTTAAAAGTGCAAGCTCTATAGAAAGACTTTTTCGAGACGTAATCTGAGAGCCCGACAAGGTCACTCACGAACGATTTTTTCCTTTGCTTGACGGGGAAAGACAACAAGGGAATTACAGTGGAGTGGCGTGAATGATCGATCATCGATATATCGCCATTTGAAGCTATGGTAAAGAATCAATTATTAAGGTGTTCGCTGCGAACACCCTGATAATCGATCTTTTTTCATAGGTTTGAGTGGGGTATCAATCGATATATCGCAGAACACGCCACGCCGATGAAGGGAAAGTCTTCATTTGACTGTGTGGGAGAGGACTATAGCCCTCTTGGTTTGGATATTAACAATTTTTCCCGGATGCTGTCTTTCTGAGTGTTTCCACCGTTTAATGAAGTTTTGATTTTGACTCCCTCCCCTCTTTCGCCATTCCCACCCTTGCTTTTGCCTTACTTAGGCGAGGCACTTAAAAAAATGAATCAACAGGTAGCACATTCAAGTTCAAATCGAAATTTCTATGGTCAAAGTGAGGAACTACGTATCTCCAATTCGGTGTTTCAAAATCTCCGCTCCTAATTTATTTTTATAAAAGAGGAATGAGTCAACTTTATAGCTTGGCATTTATACATGAATAGTCTGTTAAAAGAAAAGAAAAGAAAAGAAACATCAAGGAACGTTTCAAGAAATTACGTAAACCAGTTTTCTAAAGAAAAAATGAAGTATGAAAGGAAGTTCGTAAAAGGAGACACGCGGTTTTGCACTTTGGACATCGATATGTATAATATGATATATTAAATTTATTTTGAATGAGGCGTTGCAAAATCTCCGTCGTGATTAAAATGAAAGCGAGTGAGTGGTTTTTTCTAAAGATTCACAGAATATTCCTGGTAAAAATTGGCAGTGGAATCTGTGTTCCAAATTACCATAGACCTAAAGCCGGCTGTAAGATATCCAATAGTTCCTGTAGCCGGCTGTACAATTTCTTATAGCCTTTTATAGCCGATGGCGATTAAGCAACAGCCAGACGATAAAGTTTATGCGAAACGTTACTAAATACGGATACTAGGACTTAGTGAGTTTTTGGACTACCGCTCTCTTTTTGTGCCGTCGTATCTTGATATATTTTGCGAGGAAAGCTCCGTACTTTTGAAGGATGCCTGTCATTCTTAATATGTTGGAGCTCCTTCAATTTCTTGTGACACTGTGCAATACCTCTGGTGTGAAATAGATGCTTCAGACGCCGTGGCACGCTGCGACGCGGCGGGCAAGCAGAGAGCGTGAAACGCGCACTGGCGCCTACAAACGTAACAGGGATACTTCACGTGTTGCGCAATGCGTGAAGTATCCCTGTTAGGTTTGTAGGCGTCAGTACGTCGCCGCTCCGCTTTGTGTAAGGCTCTAATATTTAATCTCGCGGAGTCAGCGTTATTCAACTCATGATTCTGAAATGTTTGCACCCTCTGTATGGATTATTCTCATTTTAATTGATGAAAAAAAAATGTGTTTTAAAGGAAAATATAATGTGTGTTTTGTAAACATTAAGGTAGTTCCGTAAAAAACTTAATGATTTCCAAAACACACGAATTTCTACACAATTTCTTATAGCCTTTTATAGCCAATGACGATAAAATGTAAAGCACGGCGATAGAAACTATAGCCCGACTGTATACTTTTTCATAGCTTCGTTTAGCCCGGCTATATAATTTGCTCCGCTTTCCACAGCCAGCTATATGATTTTCTATAGCCTTCTTAAGTCGGCTATAAGAACTCCTATGGTATTTTGAAACGCAGCTCCTATCGCCAATTTTTACCAGGGATTCTACAAAGGATGAAGAAACAGAGGCCAGTTAAGGCAATTCTGTACCATTTAATCACTGGTTTTTCTTGATAAAGAAAAGAAAAAAAGAAAACAAGCAGTGAACTCCAACACAATGTGTTGATAAGGCGCGTCATTAACTCGCACATATCAACCCCTTTAGTTTTCATTTACAGAGATTTCAAAATAGGCAAACAGCATAAAAAGAGAATTCACGATCCAACACTGCGAGGTCAAAGACGCACCTTGACGAGACCGTGTATTGTGAAAGTAGAAAGCTATTCGATCGAATTTAAGTTTTTTGATCTGCCTCAAGCAAAATCTTATCAGATTCTTGAAGAAAAGTGCTACGGAATAATTTAAGCGAAGAAAGGAAAAATTCTGTCGAACTCCTAGAAGATAAAGTCGATTTAAAGGTATTTTGGGGCTAAAATACCCAAATCACCGGTAGTAAAAATCCCGTTATATTATTGAAAAGAAATTGACTCGATATAAATGCAATTGCATTAAATACGTCTTGATTTTGTTATTTTAAACGTCTTTCCATGCAAAGAAGTTCAACCATGTCGTTGCTTTATTCATTCATGAATTGAAAGTAAGCAATCTACATCCCGAAAATCTACTGATTTGCCGTAAAAAATTGCAGAAACTTGATATACCAGGTCGATGCACCCACTCGTTGAATTTACCAACCAATTTTGTGAGTGCAAATGTGTAAGAATCAATATGCTATAGTCATTTTGGGTGCATTTATTTTTCATGAAACAATAATAATTTCAATCCCGAAAAACCATCAATTTTCCGTATAAAATCGAAAAAATCAAAATATGTCAACTCCCCGACGTGAAAATTAGATTCTACGTATGTAAAATGTAAATACTTATGTATCGATATGCTGAACAGAACTATGTGTGGACAGTCAGAAGCCCGCGGCAACATTAATTCAACAGAAAAACTGTAAAAATTAGATAGGATTTTAGCCGCTTTGCCCGCCTCTCCTCGCTACTTACAACAAACCGTTCTTATACTCATCTCAAAATTTTTCTCAGAGCTTTGGGTTATTATCAGCTTCCATTTAAACTCCGGTTCGATGGCCGAATCGGCTGCCAAAAAAGCAAGCCACTGTTGAGGGGTTCTATGAGAAATTCGTGATATTATCGGCTCTCAGGAAATCACCCCATGGCTAAAATTGGTGGTATAAATGTTTAAGTGCTTAAAATAATCGTATTCAAGAAACTAAGGAATTAAACTATGGAGTCAATTTCTTTTTAATAATATAACGAATTTACTACCGGTGATTTAGCTATTATAGCCCCAGAATACTTTTAAAGCGCCTTTGCGTTCCAGAATCTCGACGGAATTTTTTTTTTTTTTTTTTTTGCTTAAACGATTCAAGAAACATTGTAGTTAAAAATATAAAGATTTTTCGATTTGGACGTATGAAAAATGTTTAACTCGTTCAGGCACACCGTGTATTGTATGGAGTACTGCTGTTATTCGACCGTTGTCTTCAGGTCAAAATTCTTACAAAGAAGCCCCTTGCAAGAGGCAAATTTTTTGTAATTTCTCCCAGTTTTTTCAGCGTTAGGTATATAAATGAATTGTTTGTCAAATTTTGAGGTCAATTATATTTAATTGTAATTTATACTTTCTTTTTTTCCCCTTCATTTTATTTTTCGTATCGAGGAGTCGAGGTTTTGTTGATTTCTTCGGATTTCGATTACTGTAACTTCTCTTCTATTCGGCCGATTTTTATGAATGAGGTCTCTTTTTATTTGTGTTTTAACGGAGAGTAAGGAAAAAATTGCTAAATACATGCGAAACAATTTTTTTTGAAAATTGGATGAATCCTAGCGTGACGGTGAAATGGTTAATGAAGCGTGAGTAATTGGGGTACGGGTATCGGCCGCGTTGGGACCCAAGGCCCATTGTTCTTCGTGACGCCGACGCAGTGATCAGGAGCGTGGGGACGAGAGGGCTTAGTGGACTCCTGTATGAGCCACGTTTAGCAAATGGTCTAATGAGTCTCGAGGCTCATCACAGATTGCACTTACCACTATCCTGGTGGCCCCGGCTATCAGAGCAAGGAGTACCAACTTTTGAAAAGGATAACAGTGTTGTGGAGATATGTCAAAGCAACGTTGTGAACAAAACGGAGTGAGTGAAATTCTCATTCAAGGAGTGCCGAACTGGTCAGCCATCCTCGAATCAGTTCGCTTGCTTCCGCTTATATATGCATATTTTAAATCAGCGCGCCCCATTCTAAGGTTTTTTTAAAAAAAACCAAGAAACGTAGACTCTTGGTATTCATTACACATAAACTAGCGAGCCCCAGAATGAGAAACAAATTTTAATCATTATTATTGACGGATTAGTAAACTTTTTACACGCTTTGGAAAATCTCAGAAGTTCGCGGTAGTCACTTTTCGGTAAGGAACTAGGGGACTCGGTTATTGTATCGAGGGGGGGGTCGAAACGATCGCAAAGGCGGTATACTACGTATACGCGCCAAAAAAGAACACCAGAAATGTCCGACATACATACATATAAAGCCGCTTTTATAGCGCTCTCTGGCTTTCTGCGACACCTAGCCGCCAAAGTCCCTTATCTTCCCGAAGCCATTCAGGGGAAAAAACAAATTTCCCCCCGAAATTTTTCCAGACATTTCCAACGTCGCAAATTTCAATTCGTGCATTTTCTATTTCCACACGCACCATCGAAATAAGAATAGGTAGTCTATGCTTTCCGGTTTCCTTGTTATATTTATTATCGAATCTTGTCCATCGTGTTTTGTTGAAGGGTAACGGTGGCTAAACTGTGTGTAACCTCGCTTGACCCTTCGGCTCTTCACCCTTAATTCCATAACTGACAGGCGTTGGCCAGACTGTCGGACAACATCGGTCCCTTTGCCTCTAACAAACCTCGCGTGTCCCGCGATAATGAACAAACACGCGCGCGGAGACCTGCGACCTGCGACCCACCCACCCCATAAAACCCCATAAAATCCCGAGTTAAAGCTGCAAAATAAACGAGCTGAAAGTGCGCCGTCCCCATCGTTGTCAAATTTACGCATTCTCTCTTTAATACCAGACATTCTACGGAACTTGGGCCTTTGTACGCTAAGGTGAAATGCCGTATGAACATTCAAGAGTTGTCAAATTTCCTTCGTTAAAATGTTAATTTTTGAGGGAAAATATGCACATTTTTTCCTTGAAATTTTTAGGAACTTTAGGTGAAATTGCGAACAAAATTATCTGAGAAATTGGAAGGAAAATATTCATGAGTTTACCAGGGAATTCGTGTTTTATCAAATGAACTTTGGCAACGCCTGAATGCTCATACGGCGTTTTCCTCAGCATGGTAGAACTGGCAACCTTGCTCATCCTCCACTTCCTTGTTTTTCGCTGGGTTACAACATTTCGTGTGAAAATTGAGCATTGAACACGGTAAACTTTTAGTGCATTCACCGATGTCACCTTCACTGCCGTTCTAAGGAAAAATGCCGTATGAATCTTCAGCTTTCAGTTGCCAAATTTCGTTTAATAAAACCAGAATTTTCTGATAAACTTATGAATATTTTCTTCCCAATTTTACAAATAATTTTTTTCGCAATTTCACCGTAAGTTTTTGAAAATTTCAAGGACAAATATTCATAACTTTCCTTAAAAAATATTTTATGGGAGAAAATTTGGCAACTCTTGCATGTTCATACGGCGCCATTCCTTACCATGGTAGCATTGGCAACAAAACTTAACTTCCTTATGTCATAGTTGGAAGAGGTATTATAGATTGCTATTATTCTTTTCCCTCGCATAAAAACAGGGAGACATACACTGAGCGATTGTTTGATGTTCTGACGAGGGAGCATAACAGTATTTCTGAATCCAGAAATGATATAGTGTTCTCCCGGCGTAAATTTGTCTATTGGAAATTTGTACTCCCTCCGGAAAAATCCATTTTTCTGAGGAACCTTAAATTTTCCTAAAAATCCCTCCGTGCTAACATAAAACAAATGACGCTTTCTGATTTGACCTCAAAAATCGGTCAAGAAATTATCCTCCTTGATCTTCGGTCCAACATACAATTTCATGAAACTTGAGAAATATTTGGTTCAAAATAATCTAGCACTAAAACTCGTTCAAATGGAGTTATTCTCACCTCAGGGTTCAATATCCTCAACAACCGAGGTACTAATTTGAGATTTTTCAGGTCAATCGCAAAAAATAAGTTGTGTGAAACTGTAATTAGCCACCGGGGAATCGTGAAAAACTTCGAGTCAATTTTATTACATACTGGTCAATATTTTTGGAATTGTAAAAGTTAAAACGAATCTCAAAAAGTTGTCTGCTACAAGTACGCGAGTGACGGGTAAGAATTATTAGATACCTGTCTCAAAAATTGTTGAGCATCACATAATTCACATTTAATATTTATGAAAGCTAAGGTTGGACAAGTTTCCAACATTTAAGCAAGTTTGAATTAGTCTGGTCAAAATTCAAGCTTTCATTTTTACAGTAAACGCACATTACTTTCTCAGGGGTTAAATGAGAATTTAATTTTCTGTTGATTTCATTTTTATAATTTGCTACTTTACATATACTTCTATTTCTACTTACCTATATTTTTATGAGCTTTGACGATTTTCCAGGCGTAACTACTGCTTCCGAGACTGAAACCATAATTATACATGTAGCATAGATGTATGTAGTTGCATTTTCACAGTTGCCATTCGTCATTCTCATTTTGAGGGTGTAATTTTAATAGCTTTTTTTAATCCCGCAAGAGCATTCCACACAATGGTTTTTATTGAGAGAGCTGTTTATTAAAATCATCACGATTTCACCTTTTTAAAAGATAAGTATAAAATCAAACTTGGTGTACAGTAAAAGTAAAAATCCCTTTTAATGTGCTGTTCGTCTACTTACTTGTCTCCCTCATTTAGCTCCAACCTTCAAATGTTTAATGGTAGTTGGTGTCGGTATTTTTGTATCACTAAAATTAATGTGCAGGCTTTCGATGTAAGTTATCATCTGTAAGTAAAACCCATCAAGTATTTACACGGTGTAATACATAAGTGTTAGATTAGAGGCTGGATGTATTTTACTAATATTAATAATGTTGGCCATCCAAAACTTTACAAGCCTGCCTAATCCCTAAATTGAGACAACTCATTACGACCTCTTCAAGGATTTTCTTCGTGTTTTACATACTGATGTGTGTACATTAACAATGGAGCTCCCTGTGGTTTAAAACTTAGCGAAACTAAAATGTGAATTATGCACTCTTACAGGGGTTTCTTCATAATGGTATTTATGGAAGCTTAATAATTTCACATGCTCCCAGTGAATAAATACGTTCACTTGCATTTGCAATAAAAGAAAACAAAATCACTCAATTCTGATTCTTATCTTAAATGTTAATCAACATTTTTGTCTCCTTGAATTGTCATCGAAACTTATTCCTTTATTTTATACTATTCGATACACCTTAAATCAGAGGATGAACTAATAATTGATTACAAAATAAATATTTTTATCAATCATACCACGAGATATGTGATGTAAACGGGGCATGTAAAATGTGAAGGCTGGAGGTTACAGTAAATCCATGCTTGTAATTAGCGTTCAAAAAGTATCTAAGTACTTTTTTTACATACTTTCGCAAGCCTCAATTTTATGGATTCATAAACAGCCCTTGTTGTATGATAAACACTGTGCCATTCTTAATTTTTTTTACAGTAATTGCTGCATTTTACTCTCAACAGTTACATTGAGAATTTTATCGTGACTCAGGGGCGCTGCCTGAGGGGGGAATGGAACGCCCCTTTTTACCTTTCTTTGGGGAAATTTTGGTCGATTTTAGCTCACTCATCGAACTATTTGGAAATCCCCTCCTATCAGACAGATGTTGCTCATTCTTGTGAACTTTTGCCACCCCTACAAGTAGAATGTTGTACAATGTAGTGTTGAGTGTTGTACATTACACTCTGCATTGTACATATACATTAGTGTAGTGTCCCTTGATGAGACTTTTTTCCAACCATTTCTCCCGCAAAAGTATCCACGAAACATGCAAATTGTGCCTATTTGATACATTTTTATACCAAGTGCTAGAAGAGTAGATTTTCAAATTAAAATTTTAAATCACCTTACAAAATTCGTGAAGAAGTACATTTTTAAGCATAAAAGTAATTGTAAAACAGTACATGCCGGAACAGACTTCGCTCTACTGTTTTTTGGGATTTGTATCGCGTTTTAAAGAGTTTTAAAATTAGTTTCAATTTTTTCAAATATTAGTTGTATCATTAAAATTTCCGTTTAAACTAATCCATTTACAAATACTTTCCGGAAATGTTGGTTTCTCAGATTTTTCCCTTTTAATTGATGATTCCGGTAACTCAAGTCTAGTTGCTGTATAAAATTGATTTAGCTATCTCTCAGGAAACGATCAAAGACTTCCTTCACCTAAAGTATCTTTGAAAACTTTGTAGCAAAACACTGATTGCTTCCTCATCTAACTGAATTGGGAGCCATAGATCTTTATGCCGGCACGAATGTGGCCAAGGAATATTGAGCACTGACAATGAATTGCCTCCAAAAGCTTACGATACTACCCCATGATCACATACTGGGTATTCGAATAATGAGAGGAGAAAAGGAATGCATGTTACAACCAGCCAGAACAATTCATACTGTTCTTCTAAAAGGCTCATAATTATGTATTTATCACGAAAACTGTGAATCCTTCTGACATAGGGTTTTTTGACTGAAGCAATAAACATAGTTTTCATCCTATTATAATAACAATTATAAATAATTATCCTTTTAAGATGTTTAAGTTTGCTGTAATACCCCCAGACATATGCATTAAACTATGTGTCAAGAACTGTGATCCTTGATAAAAATGTACAATATATATACATATTTGTAAACTCATAAGCACACCCTTGTTGGCCAGGTCAGCATAATACGGCTGAACCATTTTTTTATAATTCAAAAGTTTTGAATCTTAATTAGTTTCTCAAACTGATTGCGCTATGGCGCCGTTGACAGTCTTATAAATTTGGATAAAAGAATGGAGGAAGTTTGTATTCAAATCGTGAATAAGTCAATACTATTCCAAAGGGTTGACTTCTTTTTTTTTTGCTTTCGATCATTTTCAAATATCTTAATTCTTGTCTGAAGAAAACAATCAAAATTTGTGATAAACAGATTTAATGAAATAAAAGAATAGTGTACTTCTTGTAAAGAATAAATTGGGTCAAAATATATATTCTATATAAACCACTCTATATTAAAAAGATCAGCCTGATAGAGCGGTACATTTTTTATTTTACCCTATTTAACTCAGCCATTATCAAACTTTTCCAGTTCAACGTTTTTAACCCTATATTCATTTTATGAATCTGATTTTTGCATGAATTTTTGTAAAGAGCATTTGAACAATATTTGTAAAGCTCGGGTCTGAACAGGTCGTATTTTTCTACTAGGTTTCGTTTCCTTCTGAATCAAATTTGGAGGAATTTGGTGCATGAGCGCGTCACCAAACGATTTTGGCGCATAAATTGACGGTGTCAATTACCCATATTGATCACTAAATCTCAACTAAGGTGTTACCTACTTGTTAAGTGTTTCAGTCATTCCTTTTTTGTTATCTTTAATGTGCGTATTATATGTATTGTTAATCTGGCAAGTTTATTTCTGTTTTGTATGTTTTTAATTGATAAAATATTGAAAATAAATTTGAAATATGTAATAGATGTAGTAATGTTTTTTGAACCTTGCATGATACCCTGATATTAAGTTAAGGGGTCAGAGGGTTTTTATTATCGCATGCGACACTAGACGAATTTCATTATAACGCCTGAATATACAACTATTCGGGCTTCATGAATGTCCGTGTTGCACATCCACAGAATTGAAGGCGTTTTGGTTCTCGCGGCACTCATCGCGTCACCCGCAGCGGCGAGCTGAACTGTGATGATCCAACATAACAGAGCGCCTTCAATTCCTCATTTATTCTACGGATTAGATTCCTCTTCGACACTAAAAGTTGCTCTACGAATCATGTTCAGCACATCGCCGTATAATAACTGTGACACTATAGATAGAGGACCTTCATATAGTATACCCTCATAGAGTATGGCCACTTTGGTTAGCACCTCTGATTGGCTCAGCCATCTTAGGCTGACTGGAGCCCTTTAGGGCCCAAAAATGGCGAACGCTGTAAGTAAATGTAAGATGCAAAATTAATGCATTTATTTACGACGTATTTACAGTTTTACGGCTAATTGTGTGAAATTTTCAAGAAAAACCATCTTAGATGTATTAAAGTTGGCAGCAAGTGTGGTTAGTGATAACCGTCAAAAGTTGGCAAAACCCCCCCTCCCATCCGCAAAAACCAAAAGAAATCTCCGCCATTTTTGGGCCCTAACCCCTTCCATGGGGCCCAGTGGCCATACTGTCCCTATGAAGACACTCCAACTATTTTTACTCACTTGATAGAGGCAATTATCAAAACCAGCCTCGCCTGGCTGAGTATCGATATCCGTCGCAATCGAATAATATCGAATCAAGAAGCGTTAAAGCGATCGGTACAGTAAATCGATAAGTTTATAACGGCGACCGCAAGCAAGGACTGTCCAGTGTGCGATTGAGGATTGACGGTTCGTGTTAACTGGACGTGCGGCGCATCGCTCCTCCAGAGAGGGGCACTCAGGAGAGGGGGGGGGGCGCACAGTGAAAGAGTTGGGAGATGTCGGGCACGAACTTTTTAATCATGAAAAAAACTGATTCATTTCTTAATTTCGCTCCAACGAGGTATCACGCAACGGGGGTTTTCATTTGAAATTCTCAAGGTACCCTTCGTCGCCCGCATTCTAAGAGGTGGAAGTCACGGACCCTTCAAAAAACTTCCTCTCTTTTGATCGTTGTAGATTATTCTAAACCGTATGTCATTTTCTGTAGCCATTTCCAAGATATTAATAAAAAACAAGAACAATTCAAAGTAAATGTGTTCCGAACTGTAAGTAACAATGTGGTAGAATATTGCTGGGTCCATCCTACTCTACAAGGAAATCCACGCAAGACAAATCCAAAAGTTATCATTAGATTAAAAAATTTGAAATGTAATGAGTCTCTGAGTCTATGAGTCTATAAGTCTATAAGTCTATGAGTCTATGAGTCTATGAGTCTATGAGTCTATGAGTCTATGAGTCTATGAGTATATGTGCACGAATGAGGGGAAAGAGCGTCCAGCTCAGGCAGATGCATTGGAATAATAAACTAGGGTCACGCCGAGGGATCCATAACGTTTTGGGTCTTTTTAGACCTCATCAGCATAGAACACTCGTCAGTGAATCCAGCTTAGCTGGTATCTGCCTGAGCTAAGCTCTCAATCTTGCACTAATACTCATTAGAGTGCAAATTTTTTAATCTATTTGAATTTTTCGGCAACATACACGGAGAAAAAAACTTCGTGGTCATATGGATCTCTGAGGTTTCCGGATCACGTACCTAAAAACTTGAGGTCGAGCTGCCGAAGTTTTAGACAGACATCTCAAGTACTTCGATATATACCGAAGGGTTCGGGTCACACATCTGAAGTACTCCGGTACATACTGAAGTGCCTCGATGTCTGACCCGAGCTTCGGCAGCTCGACCTCAAGTTTTCGGATGCGTGATCAGAAAACTTCGGAGATCCATATGACCCCAACTTCGGGTCCCATGCACGAAGTTTTTTTTCTCCGTGGCGAGATTCTTTAGCTAGTCTTTCATTTACCCCCTTAGTCTACAAGAACCACCCATTTCAATCAATTGGATAGCTCCATACTCCCTATGTCTTCTTCGTCTATCGCTTTGTCTATCAATTTCAATAATCAGCCGGCAGATACTCTCAGAATATGAAATGAAAAAACCAAGGTTTAGTGACCGATTTCTCCCCAGAGCATTGTGGAGTGGACCCGATTCCAACACCTTCCTCCTTCTATTTTACATGTTTCAAGATGTTTGCATATTTTTGCCCACCCTGTGTGAGCTTTGAAAGCCTCTACATCATGTCCAATCTCCCAGCGATGATGAGTTTCGGGTGACGTCATGAGCCGAACAAGTTTGGCAAACGAAACCCCCATCTAGTTGTTATCCATCGACCAAGTAGGTAGGTCAACAGTTGAATGTTGAATTCCCGAAAGTAAAAACTTCCACCATTTCCAAGATACCAGTGGAGGGTCTCTTGTGTATGACCTTCATACATGTTTCAAGATGTTCGCACATTTTTGCCCACCCTGTGTGAGCTTTGAAAGCCTCTACATCATGTCCAATCTCCCAGCGATGATGAGTTTCGGGTGACGTCATGAGCCGAACAAGTTTGGCAAACGAAACCCCCATCTCGTTGTTATCCATCGACCAAGTAGGTAGGTCAACAGTTGAATGTTGAATTCCCGAAAGTAAAAGCTTCCACCATTTCCAAGATACCAGTGGAGGGTCTCTTGTGTATGACCTTCATACATGTTTCAAGATGTTCGCACATTTTTGCCCACCCTGTGTGAGCTTTGAAAGTCCCTACATCATGTCAAATCTCCGACCGTGCGGCGCACAGTGGAACGAGCTACAAGAAGATGTCGGACACGAAATTTTCGGCTAAACTTAAAATTTTGGTGTTTACTTCATCACAAATTCAATTTTATAGGGCGTTTCTGAAAGTAAATTTCACGAAAAAACTGATAGAGCCATTCTTGAACGTCTGTGTTTCATATTTTCGAAAATATAAGCTTTCAAAGTTCCCAGATATTGTCCGACTTCTCACTGGAAAAAAAAACACATTGGATCCAGAGTCCAGACTCTTGAAAACATTGACAAGAAACAATACTCTTGATTCAATCGTATTTTTGCTTGAATCAAAACGAAATCCGCTTAAATTAAGAGGCTTGGTTCTTGATTTAAGCTAGATTCTGATTGAATCAAGAGTTCTTTTTCTTGTCAATGTTTTTAAGAGTCTGGACTCTAGATCCAATGTGTTTTTTTTTTCCAGTGCTCCTATCGACTGGGTCCAGTGTGCGGCGGGGCCCGCGCCCCGGCGGGGGTCGGGGCAGATGTGCGGCAGAAGATTAAGCGACTCCGGTCGGACTCGCGGCAGCGGTGGCGGCGCTCGGCAGGGACTTGTTCTGGAACGGGTTACACCGATGACTGCATTTCAGCGTGGCCACCGCCGCCGGCCGCCGACCGCCGAGAGAAAGTGTAAGTGAAATGTTGCATGTGCCGCGCCGTCGTGCGCCGAGCCGGGCATCCCCATAAACTAGAGCCGCCACGGCCGCACCGACCCACACGGAGAACACGGCCCGGACCGGGCACTCGGGCCAAGGCTACAGACTTCCATATCGCCGATCTTGCACGTAGTTCAAGGCTTCAGTTTCGGACGCGTTCAGCCTACCTGTCGGTTGATTGTTGAAACTGATAGACAAAGCGATAGACAAAGAAGACAAAAGTAATATGAAAAGATCTTATTGGTAGAAGCGGGTGGTATAAATGGACAAGGCAGGTAGACAATATACTAACTAATGGCAATCTACAAGAGGCTCTATTGTAAGTCCATCATTTTCTCCCTTGGTCTATAAGGTCCAACCATTTCAACCGATAGGATCGCACCATACTCTCTGTTTTGTTTGTCTGTCACTTTGTCTACCTTCGGACTGATTGTTTAAACTGATAGACAAAGCTATGGACAAAGAAGACAAAAGGGATATGGAGGGATCCTATTGGTGGAAGCGGGTGGTATAAATGGACAGTGGTTATCTTGCTGCCATGACCTGACTAGGGACTAGTAACATTGTTTTTGGCTTTAAATTTTTTTAAGATTTTTTAATTCTTTTTCGACGGTTGATAATGACCGGGAGACCGGTCAAAACGTCCCGTTTTTTGTAAATTATTGTGTTTTTGCAGCCTCGTCCCCGCCTTATCTTGTCCATTTTATATCTATGTTCTCGGGCTGCCATAGTGTACATTTTATCTACATAAATGGACAAAGAAAGTAGATAATACGTAGATAATAAGTATATAGATAGATAAGGTAGATAATAAAACTGATGAACCAATCGGTGAGCGGCACAGAGATGGCAATACTCTCCCGTATACAGGTACTGTGGCTCCTTTCCGCTAAACGCGGTCTAAGTGAGAATAATGTCGGTGCATTTTCGTATTGTCGTTTGTTGAGGGCCACTCGAGTTTATTTACGAGTGAGTTGTCACCCGAGAAAGCCGTATTTGGGCTTCCCGGTCGGGCTCTCAGCTTTTACCGGCGTTGGCAACAGCGGTGGTACACGGTTGATTGCGCAGAGCGGAATCTTGCGGCCTGGAACAAGCGCCAAAGACCGAAAGTTCCGTCTGGGAATAGGATGTGGTTACCGTAAGTGAGTTCCAGCCCCGGGGCCCGGAGCAAAGCCAGAAACCGCACCCGTTTTCTCATCAGGGCCCGAGCAAAATAGCCGCGTCCGGGGCAATATGTGACGCGGATACAGCTGCTGATAAGCGCCACTCCACTATCCCTCGGAGCCGGATTGAGTCATAAGAAATAGTTCCTCACATGATCATGATCGAATCGCGTAGGTTGGTCCTTTCACGGGACCGGTGTGAGAATCTGAATCTGTGTATGACGTCATGGACCTCGGTCGGTGCGTTATGGAACTTGATGGACTGGTAGATAAGGTGAGAGTTAAATAGACGTATTTCTGCCAAACGGAAATATATGCATTAAGACATGAGCCCTGAGACCCATAAGAATATATGCATAACAGGGTTCACGTCATAATGCACATAGTTCCGTTGGGCAGAAATACGTCATGACGAGACTCTAGTCTTGCTGATCAAAATTTCTCACAGAGTACGGAGGATTCGTTGAAAAATTCTAAAATAAACCGGTGAGGCGTAAATTACAGCACGATGGTTCACATTGGAATCAGTCGAATAAAAAATTCCGGCTTTTTCATGAGATAAATATGAACCTAGATTGAATGGACTGCGTTTAGCAGAAAGGAACCAAGCCACATCGGCTATTGCCTAATTTAACCGAGCAATTTAATATTTTGCAAGTGAGCTTCTGTGCAGATTCCTTTGAAAATTTTAAGGAATGTGCACCGTGCTATGCAGAAAAGTCACTAAACTTCTTACAAAAATCTGTTCAGCTGTTTTCATGTAAATTATTAAAGTGCCCCATTAAAGTTTGCAATGGCTGATGTGGCTTGGTTCCTTTCTGCTTAACGCGAACCAAATTGAACACTAATGGAGACTTCCCCAGTTGGTCGATTATCCAAGCCGAATCTGAAAAATAGCCGATTTTTCCAATCGCACACAACGCACACCTATTCGTGACGTTGGAAAGGGGAAATCGATCGAAGAATATCCTCCGACTGAAGAGTGAGCAAAAAAATAACTTATTTTCTTTTAGGCTCGTAAATTCAAACTTTGACGCAAAACGGACATCACTTTTTTTTAAACAAGTTGAACATATTAAGTATTGGACAACATAAATTCTGTCAAAAAAAAAGACGCAACATGGTAAATTGCCTTTCTCCATCGATCCCTTATGACAGTTCGATGAAATGAGCCAATTCATAGGGGATTGAATTGAAGTCCTTGATGGATGGAAGGAGGAGGGCAGGGGTAAGTATAGTTTTTGCTGATTCAATATTTTACAAAACCAGTAACTGTACAAGGAATCAATGCATACAAACTCAGATAAGAAATCAAGATCAAATCGCAACACATACTGAAACAACGACGACAGTCAAGGGAAGCGGAGACTATTGTCTTCCTCGATGTCTCCCTAGTTTTACCCTTTGATTGGCCCATTTATGATAACTAAATGAAACGAGATGCTATTTCGAGACACTGAATAGAGTACCTCAGCTGGGATTATGGAGTGCTAGCATGCGAGATTTCAGTCTGCCCTTTCAGTCTTGGCTTTAATCCAGCACCGTTTGGATCTTGGTGACAGCCACTTTTTCTTTATAGGAATTTGTGAGCTGGAGTTATGTCGGGTCGAGTGTCGATCTTGTCTTTGGCATCATTCACAGATTTGCTGAAATCCTCAGATTCCGAACAAACTGAAATTCCAAGAGACAATGGGTAAATTTCATTTCAGAACACATAGTGTAGGTACAGAATCCTCGTTGGATCTGAGAATGTTACCACCATCGAATTTTGCCAAATTTTGAGTGGGGTGTCGGCTTAAATTTCAGCCAAGGTCCGGTGGTAAAGCTCAAATTTGCAATCATGATTAGATACTGGATACTCATGAAAGTTCAGATTTTTTAATCTAACGAAATTTTTGGAATTTTTCGGTTTTGATTCCTCCGCAGAATAGTGTGGATGCAGCACTATTAAATGCCATCCTGTCAATTTCGTACAAACTGTATATTGCTTTCTGATGCATCATACCATTTTTTAAATCCAGGATTGGTGGACTTTTTCTCAAAATTCAAGATTAATTTTTGATATTTGAGTAATCGATCAACTATGGAATCACTCAGAATGCAGAATTATGTATTCAACTATACAAATAATGGTAGGCAGTGATCCTCCAAAAGAAATCGAGTTATATCAGCCGTTACTAGAAGTCATTAAACAAATTATCTTTCTAGAAGAGAACAGTCATACCATCCTCTTGAAAATTTTAGGGAAATTTCTTTGTGATAGAGAACATTTTTGGCGAATCGGTCCATCTGTCGCAGGCAAATAGTGAAATCAGGCATTTTGTCAAATGCCTAGGTAGATAGCTAAATTTTGAGTGCCTACAAAATTTTGTGAATTTATATCGGAGAGCTCACGAGTTTTCAATATTCGTGGGAAAATATCTCATCATACCTACAAACTCTTTTTGTCTCTTCCTTTTAAATTGCTTCTCAAATTTTTAAACGTTGAAATTCTAAAAATGTTCTATTTTCTGACATGCTGAAAATTTCAGTATGAGTGTTTACTCAGGAGCTAAAAATCGTTTAGAATACTATTTTATAATGCAACTTTTTACTGAGATTTTTTTCTCACGGGGTCAATTAATTATTTTGTCTAAAATTCGGAAAAGAATCAGAATTTCAATCTCAGCTAGAATATTTGACTATTTGCCTAAACTCAAAAAACAAGTATGGGAAGAGTGACTTACCGGCCAAGTTATGGATCATGGAGCCATAAAATATAGTTCGTGGGGCCATGCTTATAGGTTCACGACCAATAAAGTATGGCTCAGAAAGCCATACTGTAGAGTGCAGACGGTAAGTCACTTTGGTTAGAAATTATGGATCTCCGAGCCATTTTTTATGGGTCTTAGAGTCATACCTTTTTTTGAGTGTAGGCATTTGACAAAATGCCTGATTTTACCCTTTGCCCGCGACACATCCATTCTCTTGTCAAAAACAAATTTTGATGAAATTTGGCAACAGCTAATGTAATTTGGTTTCCTTCCGAGAGGCAAGTCCTAAATGACCGGACTGCAATTCGCACACCCTCTCTCGAGGAACACATCGCACATACTAATGTCCCCCGAGTGTAAAACCGCAGCACTAAAAACCTTTGAAACTACGGGGTGTATAATTGAGCGTAAGTAGCGAGGCTTGTTTTATCGCACCCACTAAAAGCGTCGCGCGTCGCCAGATGAGCGATGTCGACCATTACCCCGCCTGCATTCCGCGAAACGCGTCTGCGGAAACCTCGAAAAGAGGGACGAACGCCGAATACAAACCTCAAAGCTCGAGTTTTTAGTGCGGCAGGAAAGGCAAACACGATTTAAGCGGTGAAAGTCCTCTCCGCGCTCGGTGTTGAGTTGCATGCCTGTAATTAGCCCGCGTTTTATGAATAAACGCCCGAGTTCGCTCAATTTTTTTTTCTCTCTTCGCGATTGAGGAGGATCCGAGACGCTCAGAAGCACTTTCCATTTATCTGAGGGCATTTTGGCCGATGACGTCATGCGGTTCAGAGAGGGGGACGCTTGGGCGCTGGAGTGACCTGCGGTAGTACCCGTTGCATTCTACTGCGCTGAGCAGTGGCATGACGTGCTTTGCGATATATCGATTGTTATGCCGTTTAAGCCTATGGAAAAGGATCGATAAACAGGGTGTTCGCAGCGAACTCCTTAATAATCGATTCTTTACCATAGCTTCAAATGGTAGAAAAATCGATATATTGCAAAGCACGCCACGCCACTGACGCGCGGCGGTCGGCATGTAACACATATGAGCGCCTACAAGACTGCATGAATACTTCACGCATTGCGTTAAACACAGCGCGGTCAGCGTGAATCGCATAGCGCCTACAAGACTGCGTGAATACTACACGCATTACGTCAAACACAGTGCGTTCAGCAGCAGTCAGCGTGAAATGCATAGCGTCTACAAGTTAAGATTATTAAACCTAATTTATGTTTGTTCTTTCATAATTTGTTCGTTCATTTATTTCTTATAAATGGAAGGCTATGTTCACACAGAGATTGGTTTACAGAGCTTAACTTTTACTAGTAGTATTGACAGGGCTTTCGGAAAAAAATGTGTCCAACACAAGTAAACGCGTCTTATGCACTCCTCCCCCTCCGGCACGTTCACTTGATGGTTTTTATTCAAAACGAATGAGAAGGGGGCGGCAAGTAGGTAAATCCGGCCCTGTAAGGAGCACTTCATATGAAGCATAAAGGATAATTAAGCCGTTAGTATCCCTTTTGTACGAAACTGATATTTGGTATCACTCATTGTTAATATAATAACATGAAAAACTAACAGTAAATCATGCTGATTAAAGCGAGAGACATGTCAAAAGCAATTGGCGAAAATTGAATTTTGGGGGATTTAGGTGGAATTCATTTCCCCAAATTTTTGAAAATTTGCAATTGTTGGACTGAGACTCAAAGTATCTTCCTTTAGTTAAGTGATTATTACTATTACCCTCTTGTTTATCTCTGAGCCACTGCTTATATTTTTTTAAATGACGGGATCGCCCTCAAAACAATGTAATAAGGTAATGGCAATTAAGGTAAATAATTAAGAGGCTTTTTAAAAATTACATGGTGGTACATAGATTTAATTAGTAATAAAGTTCAAATAAGTTAACATAAATATATTGCACATGTAAAAATATACATAAAACTTAATTAAATATAAATTTTTGGAAAAATAAATAATACTATCTAATTATCCCAGCTGAATTTGCATTTCGATTTAAAATAATTATCCTTAATTTAACTTTGGCTTGGGGTTAATGTACAAAGAAGACGTCAACTAAAAAAAATGTAAGAGTTATCTTTTTTAGTTGGAAGTCTGTTTGATGCAACTTTTTTTTTTTTAGAGGACTGACTTTGGGTTCTCTCTAGAAATGAATAGAATAAATGTTACGAGTGTGCCATAGGTAGGCCAAAAAAATCTTCCACAAAACTTTACCTTAAAATATCACTATTAGGAACTTTTGAGTTCAGAAGCTGCGTCTAAAAAAAATAAATTGTTCACAGCTCACAGAACAAATTACAACCTTGCCAAAAGCATGTTGATTTTTCTCACAGATAACTTTTTTGTGACTTTGTAGCGTCAAATGTGTTGCATCAGCAGACTACTCGTGTCAAAAAAGTAGACAAGTTCAAAATCATTTTGATAATGAGTGTGTCCCTTTGGTGAAAATAAGGGATATTTTGGTATAAATCAAGGGTCTTACTTAAAATTGACACCACATGTACAATTAAAAAGCACAATACTTTCAATCTTTCTCTCATAATTTTTGATGTCATTCACTCGAATGAAAAACTCACCTAATGAGTCTGTTATTCAGACTTTTTTTTTCTTATTTTAAATTTAATGAATTCGGGATTCGATTCAATCCATTTGAGAGGAGAAATTAACAATGCACAAATAATTACTTTTGATTATTGGCTAAAAATGATAAGCTTTAGATGAAAAAAAAGTGTGTAAAAATCAAATACAAGCAAATCGGTGCACGAAATGAAGGCTATTTTCCTCTTCATTTTCCGAGATGAAACTTTAGAATATTTAGCCAAAACATCTGCCAAATGTTTAGTCTCCAAATGCAGATTACAGGTCTCAATACTAGGCGCCTTAATTGTACTACATTTTCCAAGTATAGGAACAACAATATCTGGCTCATCCGTAAAAACACTTATGTGCATAGGGAAACTAATGGCACTTATGTTGTTTCTAACATAAGCCAAAGATTGTGAGCTCCTAATTGAATTGGTCAGTTACAAAGGGGCTCAAGCGTCAAAAACAAGAATTCGAGAAAAATGGTAATAACCGTTCTAATTGATCCCTTCTAAATCTTAGAGCTCTAAAATCTTAAAGCGATGAATTGTTCGATCACATTATTAATTCATCTGAAATTTAAAACGGGTTGGTTTATGCTGTTTCTACCGTTTTTTTCGCATTTTTATATCCGGCGCTTAAGCTCTTTTGTCACGATCGATTCAATTTTGAAATGGAGTCCAGTTGAGACCCTACTGCGCATTTCTGATTCGACTATTGGACTTCATTTTGCAATTAGGAACTATAATTTCTGGCTCATCCGAAAAAAACTTACGTACACAAGGAAACTAATGGTTCATACGTTGTTTTTATACTGAGCCAGAATGTATAGTTCCTAATTGCAAAATGTAGTCCTATTTGCCTCCAACATATTCGAAGACGGATCTTGCGTGTAATTCCGGAACCAGGAGGAAAAAGCTAATTACAGCAAGAGCCAATCCCAGCTCTGAATTCCTCGGCGTGACGTCATTACGAAATGACTCTATTTTTACGTCAGACCCAGTCGCGGCGTTTCGACCGTGTGAACCTCGCCTATTTGGCCGGGCACGAGTGGCTATTTGAACTTGTTTTTTGCGCGCTGGAATGCACGCGCCGGCTTTCATCGCAGCTTTTATGACTAGTTTGAGCTTCGTGAACTTTCCACCCGTCCCGCTCAAAAACAATAGGCGTCCGTCAACGAGGCTGCTTCATTATTCCAGGAATGAAGACGACAAGTCTGATATCCGCCCTAAGCAGGAACCGCGCAATTGACAATGCGATCGTGGTGAATTTACGCGGGTTCTGTTTCGCGGGCTACCTCTCTCTTTGGGAGATCTGCATTGATGAGGCTTGTCGAACGGGGCTTGTCCTGGCCAAACCGATCGTTATCTAAGCTACTTGCGACCATGAAATACGCGCTAGAGAAAAGACGCTGTGTTTTAGGATCGGAGTGAGTCAGCACGCTTGAATGTGCTTGTTTAACGGGTGTGATATTATTCTCGAGCTCTGGTATTATGGCTATTCTCGGTCCTTCCGTTGAAATTTGCATTAATACAATTGGACCGAGTTCATCAGAAAGGAACCAACCCACATTAAGTTGAAGCTGAGAAAAAGATGTTTGAGGTTTTATTCCTGCATGCAACCAGAAAGGCTCTGGCTGCTTCAGCTTAAAAATATTTGAAGAAATTGAAGCATACGCTAAACGATCAACAACCAATCTCTGAGCAAAGTTTTAATATGCAAGTAGTACAGTAGCCGATGGTACTAATCTCGATTAAATGAACCTTAGACTACCGAACTCCGCGTACTGATCAGCAAATTTTCATGAGTTGGAATATGCGTAACAGATGCAATCATTTAGGGCCGAGATTTAAAAGCCAATAATCAATGATTGATCGCGAAGGGTTAGAATTGTACGTGTTTTTCTCATACAATGAACTTTAAACGATCGGTATAACTAACTGCTATGTATAGAGAGCTACGTTGAAAATGTTCAATTGCGTGCATTCTTTGCGAAAGGAAGCTTTAAGGGATAATGAAGCGCATTGAAATCCGTTGAATCAGTTCTTGTCCACTAGTCCACTGACTGGTGATCAATATCTAACCCTATACCTCACTGAAAGTCAAGACCGTGCTCGTATGTAAAACCTTTAAGGTCTTCATTAAAATAAATAAAAGTGCCGTAGACGTTGGAAAGTCAACGCTGACCCTATCAACGCAAGCCACCTTTGAGCTTTTGACTTGACTTTGACCACTCATCTAACCAAGATAATAAGTTTCTCCTGGTTGTCCGGTGAGTATTGGTGACTATTAATGATTATTGACTACGGAATCAGTAAGTGAAGTTCGGAGAGGCCGCAATTAAAGATTCGCGAGTGAAAGTGCACCACAACGGCAAATGAAGAGGAGAACAGCTATCATGATCTGCTTTTGCCATCTTCGAATTTAATAATATAAAATTAGATGCTAGGCTTTGGTTATGTGTTAAATTATTATTCTTCGGACAGCTCCCTCTAGGGCTCCTGGGGTGCCTATTTTACCATTTATATTGAACAATATTAGTATAATTTCTTATTTGGATCTCATTTTGCAATAAGGAACTACTGTTTCTGCCTCATTTCAGAAACAACGTATATGCCATTGGTTTTCCTATGCAGGTACATTCTTTCATGGAAGATCCAGAGATAGTGGTTCCTTGATGCAAAATGTAAGCCATTTCATCACTCTACCAAGCGAGAAGAATCATATCAATTTCCTCCATTGAACACCGATGAACTCATCAACAAATGAAACGATGGAACATTGTTCCACCACGAGTAAATTGGACTAAATCTTGCAATAGAGAACTATTATTTCTAGCTCATTGATAAAAGCTCTTTTCTGCACAGGAAAACTAATGACACATTGTGCTGTTTCTCAAATGAGCCAGATATAGTTGTTCTTTATAGCACATTGTCATTCGTTTCATCTCCCTAATAAAACTGCTTTCCACAGATTTCCACCGAAAAATAGCTGTTGCACAGCGAGTGCACAATCGATGAAATATTTACATGCTAGCATAGAATAACAATGGAAAAAGCAAATGATACTATCGGCTAAAAATGTTGCATTTTTTTTGTTTAAAAAAAAGTATCAACATTTTCCAAAGTTGACCTACGGGATTAATCTCCTAAATCTAATGGGCAGTTTATTGCACTAACTTTCTGACTAAATAATTTTTTCTTGAAAGAAATTCTGCATTTCATATAAAAAATCTTATCCGTCCGTTTACCATAACTGATGCAGCTACATTAGATTAATGGCACTTCACTTCCTGAGAGCAAAGTTCTCTCTCAAACACTATGAGAGTAACTTCATATCTGAGAGCAGGTCATCGTTATGACCTGTACTTGGACCATAGATGTTGATTTAAAAAAAGTTTCCGTTTAATTTTGCAATGGTATAAACTTTCTGGCATACTCTTTCATTCAAGTGTTTCTCATTTACTTATTATCTTTTTCAAAGACATTTTCTCCAAAAATGTAGCCGGCCACGATTACTGTGAAGTTAGAAGCGAAGATTAAGAAATGGGAAAAGTTAGGCCTCGTGCTCATGATATTTTTTCTACTTGAAAAGGCAAATTCTGACGATCAGTCGTGGCTTTGTAAATCCGGAGAAAAATTTGAGAAAGCGTGATCAATCTACATCGAAAATTTGTGAAAACATACACACCAGTACCCAAGTAGCATTTTCCAGGAAAAAAAATTGCAACACGTTACATCAATGTATACCGTTGCAATGAGTTGCGAACTTTAGTCAGCATTCACAAAATCCAATGATCATTCGCCATAACAAGAAGGCAATCAGCCAAAAAATAGGGAGTTGCAACTTGATACGACTTCATTGAAACATGTTGCGGTACTCTCAGTTTCTTGAGTGAGGTGGCATGATATGCCACAAGTTGCATCAATCAAAAAAAGGTATCGCAACTTACTGTTATGCTACTCGTGCATGAGCAAATAATACCAAAGGCGGTGCATGATGTATCGTCGTTTCCCGGACAAAGAAACGTAACTGCAGTTCAATGTTGCCAAATTTCCCCTCGCAAATCGAAATTTAAATTTGAGAAAATTGGCAATTTCTAATTGAAAGTTCCACGGATTTGTCTTCTGAGCTCATGATAAAATCAGAAGAAAAAAAATGTGTAAAAATATTGCATAGGCACAATCTTGTACAAAATTTAATTGTTTCAGTCGATTTTGCAACCTTGGAATAAAGTTACGTTCCCTCGTCTGGAAAACTACGATATGCTTTCAGAAATTTCCAATGTAGAAGGAGCACATCAGATGGCGACAACCAGGGATCTTATTTTGATTGCATCAACGAGCCCAACCTTGACAAAGCTTAGCCGTTGTTCCTCTTGAAGTACTGCTTCAGGTAATTGACATTATGCACATCCGGCTCGCTGGTAACGACGGGGTAGCGGTTGTAGTTATTGCCGTCCCAGAATGAAAACTTGGCGTTCCACTCAGAACCAACATCCCCGGAACTTTGGGCACTCACCAACCTCTTGTAACCGTCGTGAACGTTCCCCCAGATATTAGGCTCCTCGTTGTAGGTCCAGCGGTCCACCACACTGCTCGCGCTGGCGTTGAGACCCGCGGCCGTTCCATGGACCCCTTGTTCCTGCTTCTTGTGGAACGACTGCCACTGCATGTTCGTCAGGTCTGGACTCGAGTTGTCCAGCTTCTGACCTTCGTTCTTCGCGCTCTGTTCGTGCTTCTGGCTGTTCAGGTTGTTCAGGTCGTACCTTTGACTGCCCTGGTCAGACTGCTGGTTGCTTTTGTCGTATTTCTGACTGCCATCGAAGCCTTGGTCCCTCCGGTCGGACTGCTCGAAGCTCTGGTAGCTGTAGGTCTGGTCGGACCCCTTAGCTTTAGGTTCTTCCTGCTTCTTGGAGTAAGATTGCCATTGCTGGGTCTGGTAGTTCTGGTTCACCTGGCCGTAGCCTTGACTTTGTTCTTGCTCGTCTTCGTAGGTTTGTTTGGTCTGTTCGTATTGTTTGCCCTGGTCGTATTGTTTCCCCTGATTGCTTTGTTCGTACTGCTTGTTTTTGTTCTGGGTTGGAGCGGGCTTCTGGTAGGTCTGGGTGTGCTGCACGTAGTTCTGACTGGGCTGATTGTGGTTCTGACTAGATTGGTACGAGGAGGATTCGGCTGGTCGGTCGTGCGTGTTGCTGTCTTCGTTCTCGTAGGCGTTTTGGTAGGCGTTTTGGTTGTAGTTCTGGGCGTTGGAGTACGGCTTTTGGCCGTTCGCGTTTGTGTAGGAGTTTTGGTTGGGTTGATCTTTGGCTTGCCAGGAGGAGGAATGGTCCACCTGGTGGTGCCATGCGGACTCGTAGGTAGGGGCTGGTTCGCGTTTTCGGTAGTGAGCGCTGGTGTCTTCTGTATCGGTGCGCTCGCTCATGTGAGAATTGTGAGTGGCGTGCTGGAAACAAAGATAAGGACGAGGGAATGAAGTTTTTTAGCTGGTGGATTATTAGGTTGAGGTAGATTTCCTTTCATGCAAAGCAACAAGGCAAATGGAAGGCTTGGAGGACAAGGCGCATAAATGCAGTTTTTGCCATTCCGGGGAGTGCGTGTTTGAAGTTTCAAAATTGCATAAATCCTTATGGTAGAAAAAAATTTCACATTGACTTTTTGATGCTTAAAAATTGGAATTTTGGAATAAATTTTGCACAGAACATGCATTGAGACTAGTTCTTCTTGAAATCATTAATATCCCAATTTTTCAAAAACTGCACTTGTGCGCCTTGTCCTCCAAGCCCCTCAAATAGTATTAAAAGGCATACAGTGGAACCATGGTTAAATCCTCTGCATTTCAACTGCACTTTAACGTAACGGAAAGAGAGAAAAAAGGTTAAAAAATGCCTGAAGGCATCAATTCAGGTTTAAAACATTGTAGTTGGACATAAATAGGACTTTTATCGAGATATTTTTTCCAATTGAATTAATATGAAATGTAAAAATAATGATCATCGCTTAATGCATCAGCTTGATATACTACAAAACGTGTTGAAAGCACCTCTCTTGAAGTAAATTTTCTCTTTAATTTATTACGGGAAAATTTCACTCATATCCACATTCTAATATCCATCTATAGACGTTACTGTTTAAGAAACTTGTTCCCCATCGAATTGAAAGGTATACGTAGCAGTTTTCTCACTACAATCCCTGTTTTATACATGTGAATTTTCTAACTTGCTTTCAATCCTAAAAAAACATGTGGCCACAGAATATGGAAGAAATCGTGGCTGTGCAAACATTTTAGGTACTCCACTGTATCCCTTTTTATAGCAAGCAGCGAATCATAAGTACCAAGAATTGTAGATTCTTACCTGATACTCGTCACCATATCCCTCGTAACTCTGCTCAGGTCGGTGTCTTCCACTATTGGCCTTCTTCCTGGGCTTCTCCTTGGAGTGATTCTTGGGCTCCTTTCCGTAGGTTTGTCCTTGGCCATAGCCTTGGCCTTGTCCTTGTCCTTGACCATAGCTTTGGCCTTGTCCTTGACCATACCCTTGACCAAGGCCTTGTCCTTGACCATAGCTTTGGCCTTGTCCTTGGCCGTAGCCTTGAGCGTATCCTTGCGGGTGTCCTTGAGCATGCGCTGGTGCATGTCCTTGGGTGGAGGGTTGAGGGTGAGATCCCTTTTTGGGGGCCGGCTTCGGTGAGTTGAAGAAGTTACCGGTGAAGCCTAGGTGACCGTAGGTGATGGGTTTTTTGCCGAAGGGCTTGGCCTGTGCTTTCAAGATGGCGTCCACCTTCTCCGGAATAGCGTCGAATCCGTTGTTCTCTTGGTAGAGCTTGGAGTAGGAGATCGTGTCGAACGTCTCGAAGCGGTGCTCGTGTTCGAAGGGTTGCGCGTGCGCAGGCGCTGTTGACGTCACAGAGGCACTCTCGCTTGTTTCCGGTGTGGACCTGTAAGAAAACGTGGGTGTGTGAAACATACTGCCGTACTGAGGAAAAACGCAACATGTGCTTTTAGTTGTTGACATATTGAGGGAAAATTGTGCTCACATGAGCTTTTTCCGTCTGTGTTTAGATTTTTACCTTTGTGTTGATTTTTAACGCACGTTGGCTAAACAATTCCAACTTACTATTGACATATGTCGGCCTATTGTCGGCTATTGTCGGCCTCCTATGGTGTAGTGGTTGTAGCGCTTGCTCTATAATCGGGAGGTCCCGGGTTCGATTCCCGGCCAGGCGACCCGATTTTGATGGTCTCAAACAATGGTTGCCTGGGGCTGGTTCAGTAGGGACGGAGGGGGGATGGGACTTAAAGCGTGGGATTAGCCCTTGTGGGCTATTTGAAGTAGTAAAAAAAAAAAAAAAAAAAAAAAAAAATATTCCTTTCGGTAAAAGTTAAATTTACCGAGAAAATTTCGAATATTTTTTTTCCGAAGTTTTCTGACAATTTTGTTCGTCATTCAATCTAAATATCTGAACGTTCCAATAAAGAAAATGCATAACTTTCCTCAGATATACATGTTTCATTCGGTTAAATTTGGCAACCCTCGTACGGCGTTTTCTTTCAGCAAGGAAGAAAAGTTAGCAAGAAATAGAGGTATGCAATTTGCACGCCTAAGCAGCGATGATTGCTGAGAGTTGCAATTGCGTCGCCAAATCAACGCAGTTTTATCGAAATTCGTTAATTGAACCACAACATTTTTTCTTTTTTCGTCCTCCGATTTCCTTACAAAATTAAATGCGAAATCTGTGAATTTCATATACATATTCAATATCACAGATAAATCATAGCCTATCGATTGATTGTTTTAAGTAGTAATTAATTTAATTTGTTTGCTCACCTGGACGGTTGTTGCCTCGGCGGGCGGTTATTGAAGCCCTGCCGTGTGTTGGGCCTGGAGTTAGGGCGGGAGGGGTATCCATATCTGGGCGGCGCGTTGCGCGGGGGCCCGTTATTGTTAACGCCAGCGTTAGGGGGCGGAACGTTACGTTTTTGGGGTGGGCGGAAGCCACCACTACGCCGCTTGTGGCCCTCGTTACGGGCGGGGCCCACCGGCCTGAGGTATATCTGCAGCGGGAGCTGGATCCCGTGTTTGTTGTGAGCGTACGGGGACGGCGGGCTCCGGGCGTTGGGGCCCCGCCCGGGTGGGCCCCCGACTGCGAAGCTAGGCGCTATTCCTGGGGCCGGCCCCGGGCCCAGCTCGTCCGTCTGTCCCTCGGTATTGTCGTTAATCGATTCCTCGCGGAATGATGCTGGTGTTGGCTGCACTTTCAGGGAACTTGAGATCACAACCAAGTTCAAGAAAACCTGCAACAGAGACGATCAGAAATATTAGGCTGGGTGTATTTGCCAACATCAGAAGATTATAAATGGATCGCATTTAGCACAAAGGAACCAGCAATTACAGTGTTTTCAAAATCGTCCGACTTTTTTTTTTCTTTTAAAAATACTAAATAGATGTACAGTATTAAAATTTAAACAATTATTTTCCTTTAAAATTGAAAATTTGTTGGTGAAAAGCAAAAACTATTTGCTACTCTGGGAGACTATGTAGACAATTATGAAGAAGCGACATTTTAACGGCACTGTAATCGCGCTGGTTCCTTTTTGCTAAATGGGGTCCACATATGAATACGACGCACAGTGGATCGAGTCAATCGGATAGGTTTGACTTAAAACTTTTGACTAAAACTGCGAATTTTGATGTTTATTTCGTCACATTTTAAATTTTGAGGGGTGCCTTTAAAAGAAAATTTCACGATAATTTTCTTGCATATTTTGTGGAGGTAATAATTCTGACATATGAAAATTAGGTTTGCTGGAAGATGCATACAAAACTGCACAATTTAGTAACATAATATGAGAGAGACCTTTAGTTTACCACATAAAATTCCACGTACCGATTCCAGCATACCGTGAATATCTGTAATAGTGTCAGTGAGGTTTGGAAAGAAGTATGTTAATGGTACAACCAGAGAAACACCCCGTGCTTAATCTTTCTGCTCAGCAAAAAAAAACCACCCCATATTTCTTAATAAAATTTGCCAAGAATTTGTTCAGGAAAAGATAAAAAATCCCCCGAACTGTTGTGAAATACAAACGCAACGTTTCTAAATTTAACCGCAAAAAGTTTAAAACGAGCGGCTAGAACTATGCAACGTCGTAAACTGAGATAGTATGAATCTCAATCCGCCATCAACATTTAGAGAAATACTAAATTGCGCGAAAGTGAAAGAACGTTATTGAACTTACTGTCTGTTAGCCAGTCTTCTTGCCCCCTATCTCTCACGCGAAAAGGTCTTTGTGATCAAAAGATATGACTAAATTTTAAGATGATCTCTATCGAAGTCTTCATGTGATTATTAATTACGTAAAAAAATGTATGTCCTTTCTCCAACTCTTTTAACTTAATGACAAAATTACGGCGACCTTTCTGACGTTGCGTTTAAGTCACCGAGCATGAACACGTTACCATCATGTCCTTTACGACATGATTGCAGTTTAACGATTATCTCTACAGGGTCAAGGTCACCTAGAGACGTGAAATATCATGTTGGTAGTTAAAATGAGCTTACTCCACATAGATTGTTATGTTTGCCGTGTTAACTTTTGTTCGAAATCTCACGCGCGTGTGAAAGTAGCCGTGAATGCACTTCGCTGCACCGCGAGGAACTAATGAAGCTTTTAATAAGCGTGCGCCGAGAAGGGCCCCATGCAAAGAAGCCGTGTACCTGGATCAATCAGTCAATCTGGGAAGACGACGGATCAGAAAGAGAAACATTGGGAATACTGCCGCGCTAAGGAAAAAAGCCCGTATCATCATTCCAGAGTTGCCAAATCTCCTCCAATAAAAGGTTTACCCCTAAATGAAGTCTTGGATAATTTCTTTTGAAATTTACAGATGATTTAGATTTGATTGCGAGTAAAATTAGCTGGATAATTTCAGGAAAGATATTCACGCACTGAAAAAAAAAATCTCGGTGTATTTACTAGGAAAAGGGTAAAATTACCAAAAATTCAGAGTTCTATTTGATCCTAGTTTTTTCTTGGTAAAATTGCCATTTCTGGAATTGGTAATTTTACCGGCAAAATTATTGAACTTTCTCGGCAATCTCACTGGACCTTGGTAAAAACGCCAATATTCTTTATCGACTGTGGTAGAATTACCGAGATAAAATGGCAAAGTTACCGGGAATTGATTACCAATAAAAGTGGTATTCTTACCTGAAAAAAAAACAGTAAAAATACCGGTTTTTAGGTAAGCTTACCAGTCTGTCTTGGTAAAATTACCAATAATTGGTAAAAAAAAGTGAGATGGTAAAGGTACCAACGGACCTTGGTAAAACGCCGAGAATTTTTTTCAGTGCAGATTTTACTCAAAATTCCTATTTAATCAAAGGCAATTTGGCAACCTCTGAAGGCTTATACGACGTTCTTCCTTAGCACGGCAAAATATGATGGATCGGTACAAGAAAGAGCAGTGAGAGATACTCAGGCACGCGATAACCCCAGGACCCGAAGCTCCGCCCTCTCATAGGAGCTTGAACACGTATCGAATCAGTCATGACTAAAGTTGACAAGCGTTTTCTTTTTCCCTAGAGATATGAATCGTGGGCGATCGTACATCAGTCAAGCTTAAAGCAATTGAAATGGGAATCTTGCGATCAAAGCTTTGATCAACAGCGCAAATGTTATTAAGCAAAAAATTCATTAGGCCAATGGACAAGGTACAAATTCAAGCATTTTGATACATGTTTCTTAACAAAAAATTCACGCAGAACACGATTCACTCAAAGAAATTTACTGGCTCTAACTTCTAACTAAGATATTAAATGTTCCTTGACGCGTAAATTTAAACGTCCTTCGCATGAATCAAACAAACGTCTACATGAGTCAAAGCGAGCACTAACGTTTCTGCGGAGTGAAAATATAGCAACCTTATTTTCGGTACTTTGGCTCATCTGTTGCACGTTCTTAAAACTTTGATAAAAACAACGCAAGGGCAAGGGAGGAACGTTTCGTGATTTAGAAGCGCCAAAAAAGTTTTAGTGCGCGGTTTGATTCAAGTAGATTATTGTTTTCCTTGTGAGCGGAAAATTTAAATCTCCCATAATCAGTGTGAAAGAAAAAATTATTAATATCTCAGATAGCAGTTGATTGCAGTAATGTTCTTCTCAAAAGAAGTATTCTACGTGAAATTTTGGTTAAAAAGCATGCTTCAGATTGCTGAAATTTGCATACCGTGTATACGGGTCCATTGGATGACCTGAACGCTCGGTGAGCTCACACAAATGAATGAACACTCTTTGTGACAAAAAAATATGACTACATTTTTAAGATAATCTCTATGCAAGTCTCCATACTTCCAGAACTCACTCGAAAAAAAAGTTACATCTTTCTCCGACTCTTCAGACGAATTGTAAGTGGAAAACTTACGGTAACCTTCCTATCGTTGCGTTGAAGTCTCCAAATATTACCATTAACAGCATGTATACTTTACAAGATTAGCAAAATTTAAAGATTGTATCTGCAAGGTTTAACGTCACTTAGAGACTCTTAAAAATGACGGGAAGAAGAAGTTTTGGTACGCTGTAGGCTGCAGCCATAAAAATGTCGCTACAAAATTATGGAAAAATACTCTTGTGATCGTCAAAAATTAAGAAATTGTTCAATTTATAAACCAATTGTATCCTCGTGTTCATTTCACTCAGTGGTTCTCTAATTAAACACGAAATTCATCAAATTTCAGACACCTGTGAATTCTCCATAGTAAGAAATTATACTCGGAAGATATAACTGCACGTGAAATTTGCAATATCTTTCTTGCCGCTTTCAATGGTGAGGAGCACGAGTAAGAAAAATCTTTAAATTTTACGCGCAGAATAGTGAAAGTGATCCCTGTTATAAATTCATAGCAGTTGTAAGCAATTCATTTGTTCGATGTCCCCTCGGCAAGACTAGTTTATTCCCTTTTAAAATATTGATACATGCATCGGGGAGCCGATTCTCAGAATTTCAGCGTCGATGTAAATCAATTACCACAAATCCGAACGACAACTACCAGAACGTTTGAATTTATTTGGCCTGCTCCCGTTTTTCATGTGAACACGCTTCGTCGCCCTCTGGCATAAGGACGTATCTCACTTTAAACGTGAGCCCTGTTCTTCGTATACCTTAATGTTTTTCGGGGCTCAACGAAGAAACAACTTATGCGCGGAAAACGGGACTGGTCAGCGCGAGCGACCCGCGAAACAATTAATCCATGCTTCGAAATCGATCAGTCAGAATAAACGATGCCATTAATAACGGGGCGTCACCCAGGGCGTCTAATGAAGCTATTTACTTCATGCATAATTCATTCCGCTTCTGTCAGAAGTCCGCGAGAGCCAATGAAGTTACTAGCACATCTCCGGGCGCGCGTCGCACAGTGGATCGAGCCAATCAGAGAGGTCGAACATGATATTTTTTACTTAAACTGGAAATTTTGATGTTTATTTCGTCACATTTTAAATTTATAGGGGTGATTCTAGAGGCAAATCTCACAAGGATACCCATGGAACCTTTTTTAAAATCTCAAAATTTTGTAAAAGTGATTTATAAGCTTTTAAAGTTTCCAAATTTTGTCCGACCTCTCCTATTGACTCGATCCACTGTGCGTCACATTCTGTCCACCAGTGAGTAAGCCCTCGTCTCGTAGTGCGTAAAAATGACGGATGTGTATTCTGTTTCCAATAGCGCGTTAGTCATTTTTTAAGTGTGTCCGATTTTAAATGATTTTTTTTATGACAGATCCTGATTTATGCTCGTAGACTGTGAGGGTATTACGAGACCTACATTTCATATTTTAACAACTTAAAATGTTCATAAGACTCGCAGATTTCTCAAAATGAAATTGGAAAGTTCTAAGGACGTTAAATCAGTCAAAGGACTCATTTGGACGTTAAATGGGTCACTAAACCATGGAAGAATTTTGACTACATTTTTCGAAAGGTAAATGACATGTGGAACACGCGACGCGCACTTTAAAAACGCGAAAAAGTACTCAAATATCGAGAATAACGCAGTTCAAAAAGCGCAACTTTTCCGCAAAAAAAGTCCCGGTTTCGCGCCGAACCGAATGATGTCATCCGGCACTTATCACAAGCGAGCTCGGGTTTATACGACTTTCGTCAGAAGTATTGCCAGTAAGAAAATTGCATTCCTCGCCCGATTTCTCGGACCTCTCCATGGTGCGAAATTATACCCGGAAGATAATTGCACGTCGAATTTTCAACGTTTTTCTTGCCGCTTCCAATAGTAAGGAGAACCAGTAAGAAAAGTTTGTAAATTTTACGTGCAGAGGTGAGAGTGGAAGTGATCACTGTTATAAATTCTTAGCACTTGTAAGCAATTCATTTGTTCGATGACACGTTGCTCTAACACAAAAAATGGCAACCGTCGAATCACATTAAGATAATCAAGTCTTTTCAATTTTTTGGGATCAAAACTTGATATTTGGTGGTTACGCCCTCTCTCGAAAAAGCCGTTCCACCCAAGGATACTTTTAGCAAGCTCATGGCCGAAGATACGAAGCCAGTTGGATCTTGACTACCTTTGCAGGCTCCAAAATATGGCAACCATCGAATCACATTAAGATAATCAAGTCTTTTCAATTTTTTGGAATCAAAACTTGATATTTGGTGGTTACGCCCTCTCTCAAACAAGCCGTTCCCCCAAGGATACTTTTAGCAAGGTCATCGCCAAAGATACGAAGCCAGTTGGATCTTGACTACCTTTGCAGGCTCCAGGCACCGACTCGCAACTCCGAAGAAGATGCACTTTGCATTATTTTTCGCCGCTCTGCTCTCGAGCTTTCGACCCACCGGAGGGTTTCCATATCCGTCGACATCTGCGACTGTGACGGGGCCAGAGAAAACCCCGCGCATGCGCATTGTCCAATAACCGCATTCGGAAATGCCCGCCAATTAGCGACGCTCCAACGCGCACACGCCACGCGCCACACGCCGCCCATAATTGAACAGTCTCCCTCTCCTTCATCGCCGACTTTCGATCCGCACAAAGCACGCCAAAACTCAAACTTCCAGCCGTTGGTATCCCAAGTTCTTTGAGACTGTTCGTTCCCTCTCAGGCACCTCCGGTTATGGAGCTGAACCGCCCAGGGATGCGCGGAGGTATCTGGTATCCATCGCGCACTTCACGGTCTCAAATCGACGCAACACACTGCACATTATAAATTGCACATTGTTGTTGTGCCAAACTGTGTACTCTGACTGCACTGAAAAAAAACTCCGACCGTGTAAGCTATACTGATGGCAGGGCCGGATTTACCTACTTGCCGTCCATGGGCCGCCTGTATTTTGCCGCTCCTTTCTCATTCGTTTTGAAACATCAATAAAAACCATCAAGTGAACGTGCCGGAGGGGGAGGAGTGCATGAGACGCGTTTACTCGTGTTGGACACATTTTTTCCGAAAGCCCTGTCAACACCACTAGCAAAAGTTCACGGAACTTTGTATGAAAGTTAAGTTCCGTAAACGTACCTATCTCTGTGTGAACATGGCTTTCCATTCATAAGGAATGAACGAACAAATTATGAAAGAACAAACATAAATTTGGTTTAACAATTTTAACTTCCACCACCGCGTCGCACTGAACGCACTGTGTTTGACGCAATGCGTGCAGTATTCATGCAGTCTTGTAGGCCCTAATATGTGTCATATGCCGACCGGCCGCGCCGAGGCCTTCTTCTTTCCATCTCGGGTCCTCATCATCATTGCTCTCCGCGTTGCGCCACTCCAGGCAAAATTGCGTGTTTGGTGTCTCTCTTAACTCGACTTATTGAAGATGCTGCCTCTTGTATCACCGAAATACGACAAAATTATAAATCACTATACTCTCAAGAAATGAGAGATTTGTCGCCTTCTCTCGTTCGTAATTTTTTTCTGAATCTGATTCTTTTTTAATATACCTACATTTAAAAAAATGCAAAGTTTGCCGCCAGTTTACACAAAACGTATGTATCATTACTTTCTCTATAGATATATATATTTTTTATATACGGATGAGCCAGAAACTGTAGTTCCAAATTGCAAAATGCAGTGAATAAAAACCACCTGTTTTAACCAATAGGATCGCTCGATGTCCCCTATGTCTTATTTGTCTACAACTTTGTCCATCAATTTTAATAATCAGCCCGCTACTATCCTCAAATTTTCAAATCGTCGCGAAGAAAGAGCGCGAGGCGCCCTCGGTATTCGAGCCTCGGAGCGGCCAAGCGACTGGCCCCCTTGCATTGGTGGTTTCCCATCATTTCCTTTCTACCATCGCTAGAGAGGTGACCTAACCTATAATCGGGGCACTACGCACAGCGCGGCCGTGGCACGCATGTGACAGGGAGCACACTCTTCTCGCGGCACCCGTAATGAAATTAAAAGTGAGCCGTATTTTGAGAGAAAGCAATAAATTACGCGTAATTACGAGGGGCGACGGGGGCCGAGGAGGGGGAGGGTCAAGTTCCCGGCTCGGAGGAGGGGGGAGGGGAGCCGGGCACGCGTAATCTCGCTAATCACACGGATGATGCTGAGAACGCACTTGTTTTCCAACGTAGCCGGCTTCACCGGGAGTTTTAGCCCAAGCCACTGCGGGCGTATTGGAATGGAGAGGCAAAACGATACACAAGATGACTGAAGCAATCCGATTGGTCAAAATGTGTGGTTAGTATCTACATCAGTGTTCGAAACTCACAGGCGCCAACGCGCAAAATGCGCCTAAAAATCGGCCATGGCGCCTAAAAAATGAAGGCTCTGTGCTAACATGGCCCCTAAAAATTGCCCCCTAGAAATCTGAATTTTCATATTAGGTCATCGAATAGTCATTCGAAATTTTCAGCACCACGAGTGAAAGCTTTTTCTATTCTTCACGATTTCATCATTTGTGCCTTTGTCTTCCCCATGTTACAGCTATTTACTAGTTCTGTTACGAAAACATCTTGCGTCTAACTTTTCACTAGATGCGCCGTAAAGTATAGGCAGAAAGTCAATTTGGCCCCTAAAAAATCTTCAATGGCGCCTAAAAATCGGGCTTGATGCGCCACATGGCTCCTAAAACTCAAATGTGAGTTTCGAACACTGATCCACATGTCCTCTCCATAGAAAAAAAAATACTTTTGGGAATCAACGCTTAAAGTCGTAGGATGACTGATGATCAGAGAGTTTAGCAACGGGCTGATTCCCCCCCCCCCCCNCCAACACCATGAGGATCTCTTAAATTCAATTGGCGGCGGGTGCGCTAAAGCTTGAGAGGAGGGGCTGAAAGTTGGATTTATGAGAGGGGGTCGGAGTGCCCTCCCCCGGCTAAAGTGGGTAGTCTTCCTCCAAAAAATGTTTGAAAATTAGGCACCCCTAGAACGCAATTTGATTTGGTTTTATGATAAAGTTTTACGATAATCTTTTTCTGCTATCAATTTTGGGGTTCCGGTGGGGGGAAGAAATCGTCACCCTCCGACCAAAGTATCACAAGCGCCATGCGACATTTAAAAATGTCCGCTGCTTTTTTATTTTATTACTGAGAAATTGTTGCTTGAATCTTGTTTGAAAATTTCATTAAATTTCATCGGCAGCACAAAAGAAATTCAGTGAAATTTTCGGACAGCTTCTTTGAACTATCTCTCTGCAAAAAAAATAAAATGACGGCGGAAATTTTTAACGGCGCATGACGCTTGTAATATTTTGGCCGAAAAGTGACGATCTCGCGTTATCATCCTTGGATCAGCCCCTAAAAAAAAAGGCGGAGGCGTTCCTGCGAAAATCCTTAAAAACTTTGGGGCGGCTCACAATCAGTAATTCCCCCTTCCCCCAGACACTTTCTGCGCCACCGAATTTCAATGAAAACCCTTGCACTGGAAAAAAAACACAATGGATCTAGAGCCCAGACTCTTAAAAACATCGACAAGAAAAAGTACTCTTGATTCAATCAGATTTAAGCTTAAATCAAGATCCAAGCCTCTGAATTTAAGCGGATTTCGTTTTGATTCAACCAAAAATCCAATTGAATCAAGAGTATTTTTTCTTGTCAATATTTTCAAGAGTCTGGACTCTAGATCCAATGTGTTTTTTTCTTTTTTTCCAGTGTGATGATCTCGCTAGAAAGTACAATTTGACACAGACTCCGAAAGAGTGCGACGAAATCACAAATTTCTGCTTGTGGCAGACTTCCGGTTGAGTTTGAAAATCCTTTCATCGCGATTCAGACCACGTTAAAACACCTCCAGTACTCGCACCCACCCACTCAAACATCGCATGATACAAGTACAATTTAACTGAATGGCTAATTGATTTAAACTCGATCGCAGTCAATGTAGGAGTAACACGCGCACATTCACTCACACGGGCAATGAGAGACGAAGACGCCGCAATAAAACACATGGAACCAATGCAATGCATGGGAAACGAAAGTAATTCAATTCCGTTTATCGGAAAGGATCTGAGAAAACCGTTTCGCAGTTTAATTGAGGATCTAATGGAAAATGACAATTAACTCCCGCAACCAGTGGGATTCACGACTTGATCCGGATCCGTGCATGTTGCCACAGTGCCGGAACATATTAAATGGGTAGCATTAACTGCTAAGGAAGAACGCCGTATGAGCCTTTAGGCGTTGCCAAATTTCCGGCAAACCACTAATTTTCAGGAAAATTGTTGAGTATTTGTCCACCAATTTCCCAGATAATTTTGTTTTGTAATTTGATCTTAAACTTCCGAAAATTTCAAGGAGAAATATACGTGATTTTCCTTAATAATAAACATTTTATTGAAGGAAATTTGGCAACTCTCGAATGTTCATACGGCGTTTTTCCTTAGCACGGCAGTAGAGTACCTGTATACGGGAGAGTATTGCCATCGCAATCCTTTTACTAAAGAAAAAGTGTGCCGCTCTCTGATTGGTCGGCTATCATGGAGCCTCAAAGTTGGACCAATGTAAACAAACCCCAGCCTCATCGCTCCTAGTTTGGCCCGATGTAAACAAACAAGATGGCGAAAAAGTTCTACAAAGTTCCAGACGTAATTTTGGGTGTGAAATTAAATTTTCTTATATCCAGCCTCTGAATTGAGTTTTGATCGATCTTTGATTAATATTTTTGCCGAAAATTAAGCTTTGAGTGGGATCTCCTGAACCATAAATACCATGATATAAGGGGATGCCAATACCAATAACCTCCTCAAGAAATAAAGCAGTTTTGCGATTAGTGTGGTATCATATAAGGCGTGATATCTTGAAGTGCTCGTATTCAAGCGGTTGTTCTGCACAGTCGCCGATGGCCGAGACGCAGATAATCATTTTACTTTCGATTTCACACAGACACACATTCTCTCTACATAGCTAGCCCAGTGTAGGCCTCAGAGACAAAGCATTGCTGTAATCGAGATTTAACTCCCCCCCCCTTATCCCCCATACCCCCTCCCAAACGAAGCTCCTAGAGCAGTGTACAACCACCGCTGCCTTCCTTCCCGAAGAATTTGTCTTGTTTCACTTCCAGGAGCTTCGTCCTGTTGAGCTATCGTTTTCCGGACGAGGGAACGTAACTGCATTCCAAGGCTGTAAAATTGACTCGAACAATTCAATTTTTTACGAGAATATACTCGTGCAATTTTTGTCCAAAATTGTTCTGATTTTTGAATGAGTTCAGAAGATTTATCAGTGAAGTTTTCGGTAAGAAATTCTCTATTTTTTCCTAGAAAAAATGCAATTTGCGAGAGAAAATTTGTCAACACTGAAATACAGTTACGTTCTTGCGTCAAGGAAACGACAAAACGTCTCAAGAGACTTGAGCCTCGGTTAAGTAACTCATTAGGAAATGAGCGTAAAACTTTCAAAATCTGCGGGTAAATCCGGAGCGCATGTCACTCCGAAACCTGTTAAGTTCTCAAACAAATAGTGTGCGGAGAGAAATTTACTCTTTTGGCGGAGTTTACTTGGCTTTTTCGGAGTAAATTTCACATCTTTTACATATCATTTGGGTACTCAAGAGGAAAAATAGAATCAAGCGTGAAATGCACTCCAGATTTCAAGCCATGCGATTTCTGACAAGGCAGCCCAAAAAATAGTTAGTTAGTTAGTCAATATATTTTAAGACATTCAGCTTCACAGGCTATTAACGTCTTTACAGAGAATTTTTAAAATGGGTGTATATTCGAAAATATAGATTTTTAAATTAAGATAGGTGAAGAATTTCGCATATTTAGAAAGATATGTTTAAAGTATGTAAAAAATGATATGTTACGTGTACGAGGAGATGACAAACGTTCATTCACACTCCAATACTTTGCCAGCTA
The DNA here is from genome assembly GCF_001854935.1 of Bemisia tabaci. Taxonomy (NCBI): domain Eukaryota; kingdom Metazoa; phylum Arthropoda; class Insecta; order Hemiptera; family Aleyrodidae; genus Bemisia; species Bemisia tabaci. The sequence continues at coordinate 909,471 of NW_017547116.1, forward strand.
TTTCGTCATTCCATCTTTGTAGTAATCGCTTTTCACCACTGATAACCTCGAGGATAGAATGTATTAAATATGCGTTGAAAGCGTCCTTGATAACCCCGGAAATGTTTTACATGTCGATGGCCAAAGTGCGAAATCACGTATTTCCATTTTCAACGCTGCAGACCTTCTCAAATACTTTATTTTGCATTGAAAAACTAGTCAACTGTAGTAATTTCTTGAAATCTCTTTGGTTTTTTCTCTCTATTAGCAGAATACTCCGTAGAAATTCCAAGTTTTATAGTTGACTTTTTTCTCTCCGAAAAAATAAAATAGGTGCAGTGATTTTGAAATACCGCAATGGAGAATGCTTCTGCAGTTTAGCCATCGATATAGATACGATGTGAACCCTCGTACAAACGCGCATATAGGTATTATCCACTCAATGTAATATATAAATAATGTATATATTCACCTTTTCATGAACCGCAAAATATTTTTGAAATTTTTCATGATGAGTCTTTCAAACCAAACTGCAAAAATTACTGCTCATTTTTGAAATGAATAAAATCCCCAGGCGACAGTGGCGATTCTTGAAATTTGGTGACACTGTTTTTCTCCATTTAAATGTATGTAAAACAATCGATTCTTGGTGAGGCAGCTCGCCCCATCTAAAATCGATATATTTAATGGCTTTAAATGAAGGAAAAACAGTGGTGCCATCTTGCAAAATTGCCACTGACAGACTTGGGCTTTGATGAAAAGTGTCAGCCACTGTCACTACATCATCTTATTGTCATGAAGTGTGAGAGGTGAGTAAGCATACATCTAAGATGTGGAGAGTATGACCAAGTTGTTCTTTCCGAAAAGGTGACATCTCACCATTTATGGAACGAGGATTCTTTATCACGTCATAAATAAGTCCTATACTCAGCGGCTTTACGAGAGCCACAAATACAAAAATAGGCACGCTCTGACAGGAGCGCAAAAATATTTTCAGTTTTTGCACGAGAATTCGAAGCCCTATGTAACACAAAAGAAAGCGAGCAAAAACCTACAATTCTACTTCCGATTAAGTCTTCATTCTCTTATTCACGTCTCATATTATGAATAATACAGTGTCTTGAGAGCCTTGCTCTACGAACAGTGTTGACATTTGGACTTATTTAACTCCATAAAAATTTGCAATGCACCGAATGATATTCTTTAAAATGGCAACCACGGAGACGAAAAAGATAGACTTATTTATTGCAGTGTTAAAATATGAACCGTGAACACAGCCTATTCCCTCACTCCGCAGCTATCTGGGTGTTTCTGCCCATCTCGAGTTAAATGAATGGACTAGACCTCAGACAACTTTCTATCAATCTTCCTTTTTTCGCATTTATCTCGTGGATGATGATACGCTTTTAAAAACCAATAAAATTCACGTTTTCAGCGCTCGACTTATGTTCTCAAAGCTGGAGGAATGTCTCCATAGAGTGGCGAAAATTAAAATTTCGCGTGACTTTGGACTGGTTATTGCCTTGTATATCAGAGCGCAACGTGCGGGAGATACAAGATTGTGCCAAATCAAGCTCCAAAGGCATAGATACACGCTCAAATGTCCATCAATTTCCGATCAAATGGTGACTGGTGAGCACCATCTACTATCAATTTTTTGCGGAATGCAAAAGTTTGATGATACATGATGGAACTGTGGGTCTCATCCGTCATCTGATTTCCACACAAGCGTGCTTATTTCATGCTTATTTCAATCAACACGCTGTTTTAATTAGATACCAAGATAGATAACTCTCGACCGCCATTTTTGTCATCATTTTGATCGGCAATTAATGGAAACTTGAGCGTACATCCAGGCCTCAACAACGCAATCAGCTAAAATTTTAAAATCAAAACTTGCCTCTTCTGCCAGTCAAATAACATTTCATGAACCAGATCTGGCCACGTGCAACGTTTCAAGCATTGGCGGATCCAGAAAATTGGCAACATTGTCTTTTCTCCATTCAAACCTATGGAAATGTATCGATCCCTGGAGGGGCCAGGTGCTCTAACGAGAATCGATTATTTAGCATAGGTTTAAATGGAGGAAATCCGGTGTTGCCAAAATGCTGGATCCGCCTCTAGTTGCAAGACTGTCCTCCAGTTTTATTTTTTAAATTTGAAATCAGCATTTAAATTGTAGTTAGGGGGCCATTACGATGAAACTAGTGAAATATGTGAATATGTGAAAAAGCATACGAGTATAAAATATTATCAATAATAATGAAGGCCCGGAAGAATTAAGAGAAGCTTTAATAACAACGAGTCATAAGAAGGCAATGAAAGATGAGCACGGAATTTCCAACGAACGATGAATTAAAGGAAATCGCAAATTTACTTACACTTTTCATAACAATTCGTATGAATGGCATAAGCAGAACGTTAAATATGATTAAAACTGAAAGGTTTAAATCATGCATCCGGGATTTTAGTGAGGGATATATTTTAAAATGCAGTTTTAATCACGAGTAAATACAATAAATGACCGATTAAAATTTTTGGACGACACTTATTCATTCATCCTCCTACTCTCTAAGCGTTGGCTCCGTTTGGCTTCAACGACGAGGCTAAATGCAATACATCCTACAAATCCGTTATTGCTGCATCATAAACTGTCATAAATCATAAACTGACTGTCATCAGTCATACACTGACATATAAGTGGCTACAGAAATATGCGCATCGCGCATGGTATGTATCACTGTGGGAGCTTGCTGATGACCTCGTTTATGATATTTTAAAATTGCACGATATATATCATTACATACTATCGCATTTACATGATATCAGTTCGTCGATGTCAGCATTGAAGGGGTTTAAACAATTAAGAAAATGGAGGAAAAAAATCTTATAAATGAAATTTTTGCCTGATTCTGGAAACAATACTTTGCAATGAGGCGAATTTTAAGGTAAGGTTGTCTTGAAAAGGCTCAAATGAGAAGCTAAGGTGATTAAACCTCGTGACTGCAGTCACGCCGTTTTTGTGGATAACATCTTTTTGCGAAGGATGCATGCTTACGTCTTATCGTACAACATTGCATAACCTCGTATCTGAAGTTTTGTGAATGATCTAGGATTTTTTTTGGAAAAATAGCTCTACTGAGACAAACATTGAGTCAGGAGTATTAAACCTGCTTTTATCTCGGAAAGTCATTTTACTTTCACACCGTTTTTCCACTTATAAGTCTGTCAATGTACAATTTCAAGGTATCGGCTTGAACATTCCGAGCAGAAAAGCTTCAACTTAATAAAAATAATGTGTAGTTGCTTGAATTCAACATGACTACCGTGGTAATTGAATGGACTGCCGTTTGCTAAAGAACTATATTTCTGGCTCATTTGTTTCTGCGGACTGATCGTTGAAATTGATAGACTAAGCGATAGACAAAGCAACCACCCGCTTCCACCAGTAGGATCCCTCCAAATCCCATTTGTCTTCTTTGTCTATAGCTTTGTCTATTAATTTCAACAATCAGCCCACTGCATGGGGGAACTCATGGCACATATACATTGTTTCAAAAATCGGCCAAAATAGTAGTTCGCAACTGCGAAATGGAGTCCAGATGTACCTGTACTTTTAAAATTGTAATTCATTAAAATAAGTAGGTACCCACTGACAATTTTTTAAAATATCGTAGCTTGACCTCTGAATCAATTAATGATGTAACTATGTTCATTTGAAATTTGTTTTAAACCTCTCAATTGAAATAAGAATTTGCAGCAGAAGTGACAAGCGTGGTAATAACCGGTGTGAGAAAGGCTCTTTATGGGCTCAGACAGGGAACCGTTTTCAGCATTCTTTGACGCCAACGGACGACCGCCGCACGGTGGATCGAGTCAATTGGAGAGGTCGGACATGGAATTATTGACTAAAACTGCAAATTTTGATGTTTATTTTGTCACATTTTACATTTTGAGGGGTGCCACTGGAGGATAATTTTACGAGGATACTCCTGAAACCACTTTTCAAACCTCAAAGTTTTATGTAAACGGGGTTTCAAGCGCTTTAAGTTTCCAAAAGTCCGACCTCTCGTATCGACTCGATCCACTGTGCGCCGTCTACACCGCTAAAAAGCGGTAAACGCCACTGCTTTGACCTTAAGAGAAGGATTGAGCTTCACAAAGATGACCTAAGTGCCAAACCACCTAACTCCGTTTTCCACGGTCCAGACTTCCTATCACGCTATATTTTTATTTGAAAAATTAGTCGGCGTAATTTCTGCAATATTTATCTCCTCTGTTAGCAGAACATTTAAGCTATAAAATGGGCTTATTTCCCCTCCAAAAACGTATAAACGAGTGAAAATGCTGAAACACTGCGATGGAGATACTTGGTTTCGTAATTTGGACATCGATGCGATACCAAAAGAAACCCCCTGGTAACTAAGCGACGCAGCCACCAAATGAATCTTCGCGCCACCAAAATACCACTTTAAGTCAATTTAGAGACTAGGAATGACTTTGGGAAAAAAAGGACTTATCTAGAGATTGCCAATTTCCGGTGAATTATGGAAACTGCCTACTGGCATACCTTCGGACGGCAATCAGAATTGGAATTAGAACGCTCACGAGAATTCAGCAAACAAATCTAAAGCATAATACTTGTATTAATTATGTGCACTGATAAAGATACTAAAAGAAGATGCAACTTACATTTTAAGCACTTAGTGAACAATTCACACATAATTTTACAAACCACGGATATTGGCAGGGATAAAAATATTTAAACTATATAACCTCTCAAAGCTTATGTCATTTTTTCTAGCCCTTCGTTAAAGTCTCCGAGAGCCCCGCGATTAACAGTTTCCCCGTGCATGACTCATAACTGGAAATTGTTCTATGATGGTAACGCCTTTATCATGATGTGGATTCAGTAAACGTCATTCAAGAAACACTTTAGGGGGAAAATGGACCGTTAATCCATATCAGTTTCAGAATTCTGATGAAAACCTTTCTCCTAGGAATGAACGCAAATTGCGACGAGAATTTCATTACCTATTGTTTCCTACGTCCCAGCGTCCATCCGAACTATACATTTATGCATACGATTCGGCACGACAAGAAATGCATTTTCCTTACAGAACCAAGTCGTAATAGACGAGCCCGTGTCTTAATTACGATGTTTCGACAAGAGGGTGATACATTGCGTTAAGAAGAATCGAATCGTTTTTAATTTGGAATAAAGAAACTCAAAATTATTCGATAATAGGAATAGACAGTGGAAATTGTATATTGAATCTTAACTTCAAAGAACCTGAACATCAATAAAATGGGTATGTAAGTATATTGCTGCAATGGAATAATTATTTTCCCCTAAAATTAGCCCCGAGTACTTTTTAGATTATGCATGCACCAAAACTTTCATGAAGTCTTGTGAACACTCAGTTGGAGAAAAAATCCTGCAAATTTAGTGCTTTTTTAGACAATATCGCAGAATATTACGAACATGATGAAATATTAATTTCTTTCCCCGACGTTCAGAAAGCATTCTCACAGCTATACAAGCATTCAACCGACAAATGTTATGTTTATACCCGTTTTATAAGGTATATTTCGCGACCGAGGACCGTTAAAATTACGGGAAGATTTGAAAAAATGAAAAGTAAAGGGTAATCAGCGTAGAATTTAAATTGTAGACTAATTTTTTCTTTGAAGGGGTCATAAAATATACCGTAATCAATAAATAACTCACTTTAAATGAAAGAAACACGAATAAGCGCCGTTAAAATGTTTTATTTTGCGCAGCCCTTGCAGTAAGTTTCATTACCTCAAACTTATGGAAGCAGTCGCGCTGGATGTCTGATGTTCCCAAGTCCCATTAAACTAATTGGATCCGAATTATTTGTGATCAATGTCCCTGTGCCTTTAAAAACAATTATAGCTGGAAAAACTAATGGATATAGTTTCAGACTTAAAACGTATGAACGATTCAGCAATTTTATGGAATTATACAATGCAATTCATACAAGGAACGAATTTGCCCCTTATTTTTCTTCAAATCCGACCGGGATAAAACATGTAAATTAAAATTGAATTAAAAAATGGGGTATTAAAAATATAATAAAAAACTGATCCACGGCAAAAATTCAAATAAAAAGAATACACGTTACATTTTTAATGAGAACACTGCGGGATAGGGTAGCTCAATTTATAATCTTACATTGTCCAAAAATGATTCAGAAATAAAACGAATAACACTCGATTAGATTTTAGACACAAAAAAATTGAAATATATATGAATAAAAATTTATTTCACAGTTTTTTCCCTCCAATCTGTTATCTTTCAGATGTATTTATTTTTTGTCTGGATCCACGCAAAACATTCGCGTTTTGCTCTCCGAAAAATCAATAAAATGAGACAAAAAGGGAAAATCGAAAAGAAAAGAAAACCATCCCGCATGGAAATAATGTTCAAAAAGCACGCATAAATTGTATTGTTTTCACACTTTGCTGCGCGAAAGTATAGAAGTGCCCTTGGGAGTATCAGAATGAAGGACGCTGCGAGAAAGAGAGACTTACCCATGGCACGGCGGAGGTCATGGTCATAGCACAAGAACACTGAGTCCATCAAGGACGTAACGTCGACTAAACCAGTTACTTGAACCAGACCCCTGCCTGTTACCAATGTTACCATCTCCAGATTCGCTCTAGCCAACTTCCACACGCAGTCGCCAACTTAACATCAAATACCTCTTTATCGCTATTAAACAATGTGTAGTACCCTCCACTTCCAAGGACCCTCACAGTGTACTTACGCGCCTGCCTGTTTGACTGTAATATCGGAAGGGGGAGAGCAAGGTTAGAGTCCCTTTATACCCAGAGTTACGACAACTCACAATTGGTTGGGCTGAAAGTGGCCAAAAAAATCCAATTCTGATTGGTTCTCGCTCATGGAGTCACAGACGAGTGCACCAAGATGGCGGTGACTCGAATGTGAACAAAAATAATGAAAATATTACCTAATTGTGGTTTATCAAGAGTAAATTGTTATTTCCATCGGTCCAAAATGAAAATAGACTAAGCAATTATTCACAAACCAATCTCATTTTCTTTTTAATTGATAAATTTTGTTGATGTTGTTGTTTTTGGATGACAGTAATCGCAGGATTCCTTATCCTTATCCCTCAATATCGTTCGTTTGGGTGCACTCGTTTGTGCCTCCATGGCCAGCCAAGGTCGGCTGCCAGTTAGCTGATAATCGAGTCGTCTTAACTCTGGGTATAAAGGGACTCTAACGTGCCTGCCTGTTTGACTGTAATATCGGAAAGAGGCGAGAAAGGTTACCTTAGGGTGCGTCAAAAAAAATGAAAGTCTGAAATGTTCCGCTCCCCAGGCGGCAATCGATGACGTTTGGTAAAAAAGCATGTTTGCCAAAATTTGGGCCAATTTCAATCATTTTAAATGGTGCCAAAGGTCAATTTTGTGATGAAATTATGATATTTTGGTTTAGACCTCGATTTCGTACAAAAAACTCGATTTTACGCTGAAATCGTGCGTTTACGAGAAATATGTCAAAGAACTCGACTTGTAGAGGATGAAATTTTACACTAGGGGGACGTCTTTGTAACCGATAAAAATCAAATTGAACTAGAAAAACTCAACTCGGTATTTATTTTTTTGGTCCTCAGAATTTCCGAGGTCTTACTAAGTAGAGGTTTAAAAGACTCATTTTTCACGAAAATAAGTCGAAAGAGGGTATAAATGAACTGTAGGCAAGTGTTGAGGATGCAAATGTCATCAGAACTTCCTCAATTTCAAAAAAAGTTCCAACTATTTTGCACAATCCTCCAAAAAGTGTACGACTCGAGAAGCAGGATCGTGCTATAATAGTAGGAGGAAAGTGCGGTTTGACCGGGAAAAATTGCGTAACAAACTTTCCCTATGTAATCGTCATCAGTAGGTCCCCCTGAACAACTTCCTAAAAGTTAAAAATGGCCCGACCCCGCGGAATATCCCTCAAAAAAGTTAAAATTGAAAATGGCGGCCGTAATAAGAGGGTCCGGGAAATCGGTATTTTAAAATGCTCATCCTGTCTCATCATGTGAGGTATCGTTTCCTATGTAATTTTGGTCGTAGATTTCATAAATAAATTCCGCAAGGCCCTCCGGCCAAAGGGGGCGCTCCAAATCAAAGATGGCGGCCAAATGTGAAAGGCAGGAGGTTGCATTTTTTTAAATATTCACCGAAGGAACAAGGAAAGTGAAGTGTCTTTATTTTCATGTATTTATGGCCAAGAAACTTAAATTTGATGTTATAAATGTATTTAATAAAGGAAATTAAAGGAAACATACGACCACCGAGAGGAACGTAAGCTCAGAAGAGGCCTTGCGGAATTCATTTATGAAATCTACGACCAAAATTACATAGGAAATGATACCTCACATGATGAGACAGGATGAGCATTTAAAATACCGATTTCCCGGACCCTCTTATTACGGCCGCCATTTTCAATTTTAACTTTTTTGAGGGATATTCCGCGGGGTCGGGCCATTTTTAACTTTTAGGAAGTTGCTCAGGGGGACCTACTGATGACGATTACATAGGGAAAGTTTGTTACGCAATTTTTCCCGGTCAAACCGCACTTTCCTCCTACTATTATAGCACGATCCTGCTTCTCGAGTCGTACACTTTTTGGAGGATTGTGCAAAATAGTTGGAACTTTTTTTGAAATTGAGGAAGTTCTGATGACATTTGCATCCTCAACACTTGCCTACAGTTCATTTATACCCTCTTTCGACTTATTTTCGTGAAAAATGAGTCTTTTAAACCTCTACTTAGTAAGACCTCGGAAATTCTGAGGACCAAAAAAATAAATACCGAGTTGAGTTTTTCTAGTTCAATTTGATTTTTATCGGTTACAAAGACGTCCCCCTAGTGTAAAATTTCATCCTCTACAAGTCGAGTTCTTTGACATATTTCTCGTAAACGCACGATTTCAGCGTAAAATCGAGTTTTTTGTACGAAATCGAGGTCTAAACCAAAATATCATAATTTCATCACAAAATTGACCTTTGGCACCATTTAAAATGATTGAAATTGGCCCAAATTTTGGCAAACATGTTTTTTTACCAAACGTCATCGATTGCCGCCTGGGGAGCGGAACATTTCAGACTTTCATTTTTTTTGACGCACCCTAAGGTTACCTAGCCGCTCAAAAATTGAAAAATCCTGCCCCCGCCCCCCACCCCTCCCGCAAGAATTTTTGCATTGAAAAAAGTACTTACAATATTTTCTGGAAAAATTATAAACAATTTAAGTCAGACTTTACTCTTAGGCCAATTCAACATAATTTAAGAAATGTAAATTCTGAATATTTCCCGGAGGATGGAGTTCCCCTCTTCTACATCCCCACTTATTCAACTGCTATATAAGTTCTTCCTCCGAGCTAAATACGGTTCGATTAGACGTATTTCTGCCGAACAAAACTATGTGCAATATGACGTGAGCTCTGATATTCATACATTCTTATGGGTCTCAGGGGTCATGCCGAATGCACATAGTTCCGTTTGGCAGAAATACGTCCAATTTAAAATACCATCAGTTACAAATTGGCACGCAAAAATAGATTTCAATAGGGAAACGTATCGTTCCTAGGAAAGTGAGACAACTTTGAAATCACTGATGTTGTAGCATACTGCACACTTTGATGTCATAGCAAACTGAGATTTAAATATGCGAGTGTAAGTGACTTCAAATTTTCTGGAACGGAGGGTAATATTTTATTCCTAACTGTATCTAGGGCATTTTGACTCACGTTGGCAACATCAATACTTGCAACAACACTAACACTTTTAAGTAATATTAATTGAAATAAATTCAACTAAATAGTTATTAACCAGTGCACTGGGTAATCAGTTTTTTATTCAACGCAAATGAGAAAAGACCATGAAAGTTATACATTTTTATCCAAGATTCGTCACCCAGGAGACGCCAAAAAGAGAAAATAAAAATGAACTTATGATTTTTTTTAATAACAACGAATAGGATTTAACATTCGTCTTCCTGAATGAAAGGAGTCGAGCCATAAAGTGTGTGTGTATATATATATATATATATATATATATATATATATGTTATAGCGCTCTTTGGCGCTGTGCGACGCCTAATCGCCACAAAGCTCGGTCTTCCCACAGGTCATCAGGGAGTTGACAATCTCTTATCTCATTTAACACCCCCTGTCGCCAACCTCTCACTGGGCGTCCCCTACGTCTCCTCCCAGGAGGAACCCAATCAAGCATCTTTTTTGGCAGCCTCTCTTCCGTCATCTTATTGACATGACCATACCAAACAAGCCATAAAGTCGAGCCATAAAGTACTTTTTTTTTTTTTCTGAGGCACCCTGTAAAGGAATGTATTCGGGTGCCAGAAGCAAATGAGAGAGGTTGTGAAGTTTTAAAGATGGTACAGCATGGAATATAGGCGTCGTCGTTTAGATAATCTTGGTCACTGCATCGAGTATAGTAAGGTATTCGGTGCCCAACGCCCTGATACAACTATTCGTGCACGATGGATGTCCGTGTTGCCTATCAAAGAATTGAAGGCATTCTAGTATCCCGTGCTTCCACATCCACAGCGATGCTCTTGATTTGACATGGTTGACATGGGTAGGGGGAGGGGAGTGTTCTCGGGTGGGGGTTGAAGAAGAAACATGTCAAATTGTGTTTCTACCAGGTAACGATCGTTGAGGTTGCGTTTTTATGCACCTATCTACTTTTCTACTCCTGCGTTTAAATCTCCAAACACATTTATGAGCACTCAGTATTTTTGGTAGGACGGATACCTCGATAAGTCTATTCCTACTCTTTCATACACATAGGAACCATGCACGCGGTAAATTGTCTTTGTGATCAAAATTCATCCCGTATTTGCCTTGATGATTCAGTTTCCTCTAATTTACCATCCAACAACGACAGCCAAAAGTTCAATCTTTTTGAATAGAGATTTTCTTTAACCGCCAACCCTTGTGCCGTGATGTGTAGGTATTGTTGCGTCTTTGCCGTTTTGCTTACTGGCTGCAACTTCGAGTCGATATCAGTGAGTTTCCTAAACGATCAGACACAGGAAGAAATATATGAATTGTTTCAAGGGAAGCCGTAAAATTGCAAATCTATTGGCGATAGCGCTATGCAGAGAATTATATATTACTTGATTGCTCCTGAAGACGTCATCAAAAGAGCTGGTTAACTTACAGTATAATTCTTCATATTTTGTTTTACATTTTTGAGAAGGTTGCTCAGTTTTAGAGTTCAGCTTGGCAGTTTCATTGCGACAATGACAAAGTGTTTGGTATACTTTTATCGATAATTTTTTTTCCAAATTTAGACTTAAAATTCCAAAAGAAGCTATATAATCTACGTTTATATGACTATGTATCGATGGTGAAACTGCAGAATGCGCAACTCGGTTGCACTCTTACGGTCATCTTTCTTTTCCGAGCGGAAAACTAGTAAAAATACTTTATTGAAGACGTCTATAATTTTTCTTTTCTATGTTCTGAAAAAATTTTGAGTCGTGATGCTGGTTTGGTCTTCACTTTAAAAATAAAATAAAAGCGGAGATTATTGAAACACCGCAACCGGAATACGGTTTCTTGCAGTCTCACCGTCGATGTAGTCTTCTTTTGCAAAAATGCGTCCAATGAAAGGCCTTTTTAACTCCCTCCACCAAGAGGAAATCGCATTCTTCATATTATACATGTATATTACTGAATTTCTTTTTCAGTTGTGTCTCCTTTTGTCATTCACATGATGCTTAGGACAAACAAGATTTAGAGCAGGCAATATTAAATGACATCGGCAAATATGTGAGAAGGCAACCAACCACACGCGAGAAAATGTCTTCACACTTAAATCTAACTGTTTAAACCTTCCTCATGGTACTTTATTTTTGAACGCCGACAACTGTACTGCCGCGCTAAGTAAGAACGCCGTATGAGCCTTCAGACGTTGTCAAATCTCCTTTGACGAAACACAAATTTCCCGGGAATTTTCGCAATTTTGTTTCCTTCTAATTTTGCAGGGAGCTTTGTTCATAATATGATCTATAAAGTGTCTGAAAATTTCAAGGGAGAAGGTTCATAACTCTCTTTATTTTTTTGAAAGGAAATTTGGCATTATTTGAATGCTTATGCGGCGGTTTTTCTTGGCACGGCGGTATAAGGTTTTGCAACACCGAATCTAACACTCCCATTCAGATCTCAAAATTTCTTTTGAAAGCATATTCTATTATTTGATTGGATTTCGGTTGCTTTTCTAAATAAATAAATCAAAATTTCCCTTAAGGTACGTTGAAGTTGTTGGTAAACTCACCCATTTTTGGCAAAATCAGTTATAATATCGATAAATTTTCTGGAGACTTTAGCATCAGCTTCGGTCCATGTTCTTTCCGGGAAGTATAGCTGAAGCGGGAAAATATCGAGTAGATCATCTGCGTGTGTTACACCTACGAAGAGGGCATTGAATACATGTAAAATGGAGAAAAATTCATTGCGGTACTAGTATAAAAAAACAAAAAAAAAACAATTGGGGTTGAGACTACAGTAAATTTAAAAAAAAAAAAAGGAAACACAAGTGTTATCGTCCGCGGAATAAGGGATCTAAAAACCAAAAACCAGAAAGTAAGTAGTTAATGCCACTGCTCGCTACATGGACAGCGTCAAGCAGAAAGGAACCAAGTCATATCAGCTATTGCCAAATTTATTTGGGTAATTTAATTTTTTACAAGAGAACGTTTTTGCGGATTTTTTGGAAAATTTGAAGTAATTTGCCTCGTGCTATTCAGAAAATTCACTGGAATTTGCAAATAAATCTGCACAACCGTCATGCATCTGCACAATCTCATGTAAAAAATTTAATTCCCTGGTAAAAATTGGCAGTAGAATCTGTGTTCCAAAATACCATAGGCCCACAGCCGGCTGTAAGATTTCCAATAGCTTCTATAGCCGGCAACACAATTTCTTATAGCCTTTTATAACCGATGGCGATTAGGCAACAGCCTGGCGATAAAGTGTATGCTAAACGTTACTAATTACGGATTCTAGGACTTGGTGAGTTTTTGGATTACCGCTCTCTTTTTGGGCCATAGTATCTTGATTTATTTTGCGAGGAAAGCTCCGTACTTTTGAAGGATGCCTGACATTCCTAATATGTTGGAGCGCCTTCAATTTCGTATGATACTGTGCAATACCTCTGGTGTGAAATAGTTGCTTTAAGCGCCGTGGTACGCTGCGGCGGGGCGCGGCGGGCGGGCAGCCAGCATTGGCGCCTACAAACCTAACAGGGATACTTCACGCATTGCGCAATACGTGAAGTATCCCTGTTAGGTTTGTAGGCGCCAGTGCGCCGCCGCATTGCGCAATGCGTGAAGTATCCCTGTTCGGTTTGTAGGCGCCAGTGCGCCGCCGCTCCGCTTTGTGTTAGGCTCTAATATTTAATCTCGTGGAGTCAGCGTTTTCAACTCATGACTTAGAAACCTTTGCACACTCTGTATGGATTATTCTCATTTTGATTGATGAAAAAAATATGTAGTAAAGGAAAATATAATGTGCGTTTTGTATATATTAAGGTGATTCCGTGCATACTGAAGGATTTACAAAGCACACGAATTTCTACACAATTTCTAATAGCCTTTTATAGCCGATGGCGAAAAAGCAACAGCCAGGCGATAAAGTGTAAAGCCCGGCGATAGGAACTATAGCCCGGCTGTATAATTTTTTATCGCTTCGTGTAGCCCGGTCGTATGATTTTTTCCACTTTCTACAGCCAGCTACATGATTTTCTATCGCCTTCTTCAGTCGGCTATGAGAACTCCTATGGGATTTTGAGACGCAGCTTTGATCGCCAATTTTTACCAGGGTCGCCCAGTTAAATTTGATAATAGCTGATAGGGCTTGATTCCTTTCTACTTAATGCGGTCCAAAGGATGCTCTGTGAAAATTTTCCCCCAACAAACACTCAAAAAAGGCAAAAAAGAATCGACGTAACTAAGAGAAAAAACTATGTTGAGTTCTGAGAGTTTTTTGCGTGTGGGTAACTTTGCTGAGCAACGCAAAAACGCCGTGAACGTCATTTTAAATTATTTGGAAACAGTGCATCATAGCAGAAAAACTTGTGTACTCTGCAACAATGTTTTTACAGAATTCTTTCTTAAATACTATCAAGAATTTGGCATGAAAATTTGAGATAGTAAACATAGGTAAAACAGTTTTTTTTTATAATGTGTTAAGTTCCAAAAAACGCGGGGAAATCTTGATGGATTTACAGCGTTCTTGCTTAGCACGGCAGAATATTGGAGAAAGACAATACGAATATAGTCATTTTGGAGAAAGAGGAAAATAAAGGGAAAATAAAATCCATCCCTCAGTATCGAGATGTAGATTACTTTTGATTATGCCTGCTCCATCTAAAATGTCATTGAAAGAAACAGCGTGTAGATGATCGTACAAATAAAGATACGCATCTCCATGGTGCTTTTTGGCTGCTTCAACGGCTCCATGTAGAAACCATCTATCCGTGAACATCTGGAAGAATGATTATAAATGAAAACAAGTTCGAGAATACACGATAATCATAAATTAATCGTATATCAAATTTCAGAGAAAACCTCGTTGGCGGATTAAATGATACTTGATTGTTTCGATGGAAAAATGCCCAATTTCAATATTTATTTGGTGAGTTTATTTATCTCGGTTTGAGGTGTGAATCCCCAGCTTTTGAGCAATGTATGCTGAGTACGGTCGATAGATTTCAAATTTCCATTATCAAGAGAATTATTCGGAATATATCGAAATATCAATCTCGAGATCAATCACTAGGCAGTATTCATACCAAAATCGTCTATCAAACCCTTAAAATATGGTCACAAGTACTATTTTCAAATAACGATTAATATAATATACTGATAGATGTTTGTTCCATCTCTTGCGATTTTATGTGATTTGTTCTGTTTGTCGTCTAATGTTTGCCGTTTGTTCCTCCTCTGCCCGCACTTAACATGTTTTCCTTCAGGTGTTCGATAGCGTTGACTTTTCGTGTTTCTTATATAGGAAAAGTAAAAAAAGTGACTAAGGTTTTTTTTCTCACCACGTGTCAACTCTCAGGGAATTGATTTTTTTTCTCTAAAATCGCAGTTCTATGGATTAAAAATGTCCTCATTTTTTCTTAATTCTTTTGTTTTTTTCAAACAGCAACTTTCTACGTTTTAATATTAATAGAGATAATATCTAAAATTGAAAAGTCGGGTTTTTGACGTCATCCACCGCGGGGGTGACACCCTTAGTTTCTTCCTCTTTTGTTCAATCAGTGTTGCCGAGGGTACAACTCGAAACTTCAACGACATTAAAACATAAAACAACTCAGGAAACAGACAGATTCGCGCCTCGAGGATCTCCTTATTAGGAAATAACGCACTCGACGCACAGTGGATTGAGTCAATCAAAAAGGTCGGACATGAAATTTTTGACTGAAGCTGCAAATTTTTATGTTTAATTCGTCACATTTTAAACTTTGAGGGGTGGTTCTGAGAGAAAATGTCACGAGAAAACCAATGGAACTACTTTTAGAACTTCAAAGTCTTATATAAACGGAGTTATAATCGTTTAAAGTTTCAAAATTTTGTCCGACCTCTCCTATTGACTCGATCCACTGTGCGACGCGAGGAGGATAGGCGGTCAATCAGTTCACCACACTTTGTTTGTGTTTAATGTCGTTGAAATTTCGCGTTGCACCCTCTGCATCACTGTTTGAACAAAAGAGGAAGAAACCAAGGGTGTCACTACCGCGGAGGATGACGTCAAAAACCTTGAATTATTGCTGAAGTATACAAGTCAACCATTTAAAGATGTGTAATTTAACTCATCCCATGGAAACTGCTATCATAGTTATAGTTAAGAATCATTTAGCTTACGTTGATGACTTCTTCCGCTGAAGCATTCATGTCCACAGGCTTATCGCCAAAGTAAAATTTCTGGATTTGCTTGGCCACGCTTGAAAGTTTGTCCCTCGGGAACCTTGACTTCAGTAGTAAAGCACTCGGTAAAACCCTCTGGGGATTTTCTTTCAGTTCGTTTCCGAGTCCTACCCTGTTTATGACTATAACAAAAATGTAACATAAGCATAAAGCTTAATTTCTGAACTGCTATTTAGTTTTCAAATTAGGAAATTATTTGTTCCACGGGGAAAAATGGAGTATAATCTTAGATTGCAGTAATGAAGATTTTAGATTTCAAAACTCAGCTATTAACTGATATTAAAAAGTTAAAAGAAGCAACCAATAATATTTTTCACAAAGTAGAGTGTTACGGAGGCAACAATCTGCTTGACTAAGTCAAATATAGCAGTCAAAAATACCATTCAACGACCGTTACGTAGTGGGAAATTTTTAATGAGAGAAGCCGATAGTCAGACAGGAGGCAATAAAATGTACAAAGGTTTCTTTGGCTATAACTTCTGTATTAAATCCTAATGGAAAATGCCACTCATCTTCGTACGACAACGGTCAAAGCTATTAAGGCGACAAGCGGACTATATGGACTGCATTTTGCAATTTGGACGTATAAATTCTGGCTCATCTGAAAAAACACTTAAGTGCATAGGGGAGCTAATGACACATACGTTGTTTTTAAACCGGGTAGAATTTATAGTTCCAAATTGCAAAATGTTGTCCTTTTATCAGTCTCCTAGAACCATCCCAGAATCATAGGAGAAGAAAAGAGGAAAAAATACAAAAATAGTGGTTACTAGATTCCTCACTATATATAGGTAATTCTTAGAAAATCTAGTTACCGGTGCTAGATTTTTCTCTCCTTGTTAAACATGCATCTGGTTACATTTACGAGCCGCGAGATAGGTATGTCTAAAATCTGGCACTGCTCACTTAATTTCTCGAATGATATACTTAATCAGGATCCTGATGACCAGTTCAATCGTGTAATCTCGGATATTTCTATGCGTATATTTCGGGTGCCCAGCGATCGACCACAGATCGCCTTCTGACTGCTTCGTGAAAAAAGTCAGTCAGCCAATATGGGCGCCCTTCCAACAAAATCTCGGTGGAGAAAAGGGGGCAGCAAATATTCTTGTGAGTGAAAGCCGTATTTAACGGGGTAGCGAAATTTTCAAAAATCTTGAACGGTGCTCAAAAACGAACAAAGGTCGTCCTTAAAAATGGGGTAAAATGTCAATATCGAACCATCAAAATTAATGGAAAATGTATCGTTCAAAAATGAGCCAAAGAGGTAAGATGCTCCTAGTTAAACACCATCTACCTGATATCTTAGAACACGGTTGCCGTCTCTTAAGTAGACATCAATATCAAAAATTTTCTATCGGTAGGAGCAACTACCGTATGTTCCAAGAATGTGCTGTCACTTACTGGAAGCAAAGAAACCTCCTTCGCCAGAGGTAATTCCTGTCATAAAAGGGATTTTGGACCCCAATTTATCTAATTCTTTTGGAAGAAAAGCATTTTTTGTTTCGGACTCGATGGTTGGTGCAAAATTAAGATCGCCAACAACCCAGTCCTGTAAAAAAGGAAAACCAACAAGGCGTTAGTGAAAAAGTATGAGGTTCATTACTCCTTCAAAATATTCAGAAACTCCTCCGTGGATATACAAAAGATAAGTTTTTTTAAAAAAATCAAAGCACCTATCGGCATGGGATAGCTAATGGCACGAACGTTGCTTCTCAAATCAGCGAGATATTTTACATTTTTACACCTATTCCGTTCCTTATTACGAAATATAGTCCAAATTTCATTTTATTCTTTCATGATTTGTTTTCATTTGACAATTATTTCAGACAAAGTCGGCTCGTAAACGCATCAATTTCAGTAATAATTCCCAATTTTCCATGTTAAATTATATTTTGAGTAATGAAGATATCAAAGAGTACCCGAATGAATTACATTTTACGCTCATATGAGCAGGATATCAATCAATATATTTAAAACTCTAAGGAACCTCTCCTCCTCTCGGAAGTCTCGGAAACAAGTCAACGGATTGAATTTTTTTTTTTTTTTTTTTTAAATTTTTTTGTACAGAAATACAAGCAATGTCACTACTACCTAAACAATTACAAAGGTATCCATTGACGTGGATTAAATTGAATATAAATGGTATAACTAAATAAGAAACGGATGATAAGGTTATGTCCTTATCATATTGGTCTGGGGTATGTAATACCCCAGCCATTTGTTTAATGATAAAGAGTAAAATTGTTCCTAGTGGGCAGGCGCGCGGGGAGGGGCAGAGGGCCGGGGGCCACCCCGCCGTAAGGGCAAACAATCAGAATGGGAGAGAATGGCCTTTGGCATGGTTAGCTCTGATTGGCACTTCAATAGCAGCTCCTCTTACAACTGATTGGTTGACCCGGCAGAGAGACCCCCGGCCCCCCGGCCCGCCCCGCCAACCCACTCGGAGTGTGGTTTAACTACTTATTAGTTTCCCACCTCCATATTATTTTGGGACTGCACTAATGTGCTAATAGTGGAGAGAAGGGTACCTGTATAGCGAGAGTATGGACAGATGTGAAACTCCGAAAATCCATCAGGCCTTCACCGATGCTTCTGCGAATAAAGTTAGGGCCCAGAAATGCAGCCAACCTATGAATTTCAATTATCCAGAACGATTTACTAATACTATTGTTACGAACCGTCGTTTATTAAGCACGTGTTTGACTCAGTTTTTGCATAAATTTACTCAATTTCGCGGAAGAACGCTCATTTCTGTACATTCTTTGCCATCATGGTTAGAATTGGAATCTGCAGACTGGCAGTGAAATTTTGTGCGTTAGAAGTTGGTTAGAAGGGTGGCTGCACTTTTGGGCCCTAAGCCCTCCATGAAGCGATCTGTCCATACTCTCGCTATACAGGTACTCTAGTGGAGAGTAGGGAGGAGATTTGCTCCGCTTGAGCTGTAACAAGACGCTCCAAGGTGTTTAGACGTCTATCAATCGCTTGATAAAACTGAATGGCGTCGTTTCTATTATCATTTGTTTTATTGGGCTGAGAATTACCTTTGAGAGCATTAGCGTAACTTGCCGCATTTTTTGGGAGGTTTATAGCTGGGGTGGTGAGATTTGTGGGCGGTATTGCCTTGTGATTAACAAACTTTGAAAGCCTTTTCTTTTTAATGTCTTTGTAGACCCCACACCCTCTGTAATTACCTAGGTGCTGACCGCCACAAAGGGCGCATGTGGGTACAAGGGGTGTAAGGGTCGACAGAGACTCTTTTTTACGATTGCATTCATCTACGACGTGGAATTCGCCGCAGATGACGCATCTCAGCTGTCTATAACAATAGTGTTTGGTATGCCCATATGCCATGCAATTTTGGCACTGAGCAATGGGCCTGTTGCAAACTTTTGCTAGAGCAAAAATAAGAGTTGTTTCCCATAGATGATGCCTCAAAAATCACGATGAGCGCATCGGCAAAGTCTAAAATGCACTCATAAATTCACAATCTGCGTAAGAAAGTTGCGTTATTTTGAGCTCCCCGCTTCAAAAACGATACTCCGGCACAGGTGAACATTTTGTAAGAGGAGTCGTTCCATCGTCGGCAATACTCATCATGGCCGACGCCAATCCGCCAAAACACGTGTGATGGGACGAGATAACACCTGAACTGGATTAGACCAGATAACAATCGGCGTGTTTACGTTCATATTTTCCACGCCCGAATTGATTGACTTTGAACTCTCCTCGAATTACGCGCGGAACTGCGCGCAAGCGTCGGCCATGATGAATATCGCCGACGATGGAGCGACTCCTCTAACAAAATGTTCACCTGTGCCGTAGTATCGTTTTTGAAGCGGGAAGCTTAAAATAACGCAAATTTCTTACGCAGATTGTGGAGTTATGAGTGCATTTCAGACTTTGCCGATGCGCTCATCGTGATTTTTGAGGCATTATCTATAAGAGACAACTCTTATTTTTGCTCTAGCAAAAGTTTGCAACAGGCCCATTACTTTGCTTTTTTTCATAAATTCAAGTTTTACTATCAGGTTATTAATCGAATTAATTTTCTCGAGTTTTTTGGCGACTACAGGAGACGCCTCAACCTCTAAAGTAAACAGTGGCATTGGAGCCTTGGTGATAAAGTGCCTTATCTGAGTAACGTTAATTACCGACAGGCCTTGAGAGACAAGTGACGACTTAATGTCGTCTACTAGGTAATCAGAGGGAAGTCCTCTTATCATACGTTTAATGGTTTTACATTCCTTAAACTGATAAGTATGAAAGCTAATATTTTGAGACTTGAAGTGGCTAAAGAGAGTATTGTACTCATCACGAGTTTTAACTAAGACCTTAACTTGAGATTTATTTACAATTTGAATTTTGGCGTCCTTAACTAAGGGATCTACTACTACCTTTTTGAAAATAAGAGGTTTCCCTACTCCTGAAACAAAAAGGGGGGGAGGAAGGGGTTTAGCTGCCGGTTTATCCGGTTTTTCTATATCTAATACATTAAAATTGTTACTATTTTTACTAGAGTTAGATTTATTTACATTGGGGGACTTCCCCTGATTTAGCTTGTTAGATTTGGTTTTGGGGTTCGCACTGGAACTTTTTGTAGGCTCATTGTCAGTAGAGCCATTATCGGATGAGCTGGTGCCTCGTTTTCTTTTGTTAATCACAGTTGTCCATTCACTGTTTTTGACAGGGACCAAATTGCTTGAATTATTGGAGTTCGCTGAAGAAGGTCTTGAAGTTTCTTCCATGGGTGTGGCCTTTAAGGTTGATTGAAAGGGCGGGGAGTTTTCGGCATAAAACTTGTCGAGAACTTCACGTTTAAAGACAGCATAACGTTGTGTATCCGTTCCTTCTATGTGGTGATCGTTAGGGAAAACGGATCCTTTTAATGGTATACATGTGTTGTCCAATACATGTGATTGGTTGCAAAGGCAGCACAGTTTACATGATCGCCATGGGACGGCGTGAATACAAGAGGCATCAAGAATTATATTTGTGCATATATCGCATGCGTGAACAGGTTTCCTGTGGATGCAAATAAACCTGTATGCAAAAGCAGCATTTCGCTGTATGTCTTTATGCGTGTAGTAGAACGGCATACTAAAAATTTTATTATTTACACAATTTACAAATTGAAATCTGTTCCTAAGTCCAGAAAAGTGATGAGGTGGGCATACTCACAATGCTGCAGAGCAGCCTCACAACACTTTTGATCACACAGAAGATAAGGGAGCTCTAATCACTGCGCGTCTGTACTGGTCAGAGGTTGATAACGAACTCCAGATTGAATTTGGGTTCTTTTTAAACGAAATTTTTAGATGTGCTAGAACCCCTCCCCAAGTAGCACTTTTCAAAGGAAAAATCGCTATATGTATTGCGATTTTATCGGCGATAAAATCGCCAGGAACATCAACGTCTGAGCGATTATCCTCGATCCTATCGCGATGAAATCGTGCTTTTATCGCCCGACAATTTATCGCGATATTTTCGAAGTAAAAATCGCGATAAATGGCGATTTAATCTCGATTTTATCGACGAAAATTGATCACGATTTTATCGAACTAAAAATTGCGATGTGTAGCGATTTAATCGCCATGTATCGCAATTTTTAACGCGATAATATCTCGATATATTGCCACCGATATAATCGCGATAACCAACCGATAAAATCTCTATCTATCACGATCACTGCTACTTGGGTCAATGATTCGATCTGCGCCACCGACGTTGTAAAATTTATCTTGATTTAAATTGACTTATTTTCGGGAACTACTGGACCAATTTACTTCGGATTTGTTTCCCGGAAACATAAATAAGATAAATTGATTTATGAAATCTTACTTGGAACCTATTGGCCATCTGTACGAGTAATTCAACTGGAACCATTTGCATGCATTTTCGGAGTTCGTGAGAGGGCTCAGGTGGACAGCTGCACAATACAGCCAGTGCTTTTGTCCTGTCCTTAAGCAACTGTGGAGGTATGATTGCCGATGGACAATATCCAGATCCGCTCATTGATATGACTCTATGAATCAGACCTGAATGAGGATTAAGAAAAACGGTAAGGTTTCAAACATGAATCGTAATTGGAATGGGGAAACATAGCTATAATACCGGATGTACACCGAAAAAAAAGAAAAGATGCTGTAGTAACATCCCAGATGTTACGGTTGTTAAAAAAATGTGCGACAACTCTTGGATGTTGCGATTAACACTCGGGCAGTTAACGTAGCATAATAGGGTGTAAAAGTAACATCCTAGGATGTTAGTTAGTTTTAGTTTTAAACCATGTAGATAGATACAAGGAAATACTTGTAGTAGTTACGTTATATTTAAATAAAATTCTGAAAAAAAAAGATAGAAAAGTGGTCGGCTCAGAACTGTAAGGTATGGTACAGATAGCAATTCTCGAGGTAGGATATTACTGGAAATGAGAAATAATCTAGTGAATACTAAGTTAAGAATATTTCTCACAATACTTTTAAATATTGGACTAAACTATCAAATAAAATTCTGGTCAGGAGTTGTGTGAACTACTCAGAGTTAGTCCGAGCTAAAAAATGGCTCCAGAATAATTATTCCCGTATTTTGAAAACTCACTCAGATTAGAGTTAATTTCACTCAGGCGGGAAATAGCAGCGGGAAGACATCGAGGAAAAAATAGATTCAAAAGTCAATGATGGTCGGGACCAAGATGCCTTCTCCCGTGGACAGTAATTAGAAATAAATCGATCAACAATTAACGATCAACGAATCAATCAGTACGTATATGATCAGTCTCTACAGTAGAAAATGGCACTCTACTGTAAGTCACCTACCTTTATTTAGCGGTGACAAAAGATTCAGATGAGCACTCATAGCTCCGGCACTCTCGCCAAACAAGGTTACTAAATCGGGATTTCCGCCGAAGTACTCGATATTTTCGTGGACCCATTTAATCGCGAGAGCTTGATCCTTCAAACCAAGATTGGCAGGGATTACTTCGTCACCAGTGCTCAGGAACCCTTAGGTGATAATACGAAAAGGTTCAAATACTTGGCGAGTAAAGAGTTGTAAAAACACACGCGGCATACACGTCTCTTTTTGCATCATTTTAGAACGTGCATGATAGAGAGAAGGCTCTAAAGTATGCAACTTGCATTTAATTTAACTGAAAAGTGATTCTGTATCCCCTATTATTAGTTCAAAAATAGTAAAAGCAAAAAAGGAAATAGTGGAAACAAGGCTAAAATACAGAAAAATACATGGGACGTTTCGGTGTCGCACGACACCATTATCAACCGCTAAAAAAGTACGAAAATAAAAAAGAAATTAAAATTCAAAGAGACCAGCACGGCGTTACATGGTAATGAAAGACTGCAGTGATAACACGCAGCAGTCGCTGTAGTTATTACTACGGTTAAAGGACATTTCGTCAACGATTTTTTGTCCGCGCACCTGTCTTTTCCAGTAATTTACGTCCACGCGTTTTTTCGGCACGGGAGTTTTGGTCCACGTGCCAGTTGAGACCCAAAGTTAATTGGCCCACATGTAAATACAAACGATCATTGCTCACGACGTTTTTGGATGAAAATGTATAATGTCTTGGAAGAATGAGGGTTTGCTTGTTTTTTGTTTTGTCCGTTTGGTCCAATGGAGAATAATATGTAGTTGAGAGTTTTGGTAAAAATGGGGGAGCGTCAATTCCATGAGACAAAATTCACTGAAACTCTCTACACCTCTTTGGTGTAACAGGACTTAATTATCTTTCAAGAAATTCCAATCTTGTTATACCTGAACCGGATAAACCTCTATATTTGCTTCAGCTAAAGGCTCTTAGATTTTTCCCGTGCACGATAAGTATCTTGATTTATTTTGCGAGGAAAGATCTGTACTTTTAAAGGATGTCTGTCATTCTTAATACGTTCAATTTCGTATAATACTGTGCAACACCTCTGTTGTGAAATAGTTGCTTCAGGCGCCGCCGCACGGCGGCGAGCGGGCGATCAGCGCGGAACGCGCATTGGCGCCTACAAACCTAAGTGGATACTTCAAGCATTGTGCAATGCGCGAAGTATCCACTTGGGTTTGTAGGCGCCAGTGAGCCTCTCGCGCTGGCAGCACGCCGCTCCGCTCTGTTAGGCTTTAATATTTATACTCGCATAGTCAGCGTTTTTTAACTCATGATTTTGAAATGTTAGCACACTCTGTATTCATTATTCTCATTTAATCTGATGGAAAAAATATGTATCAATTTATCAAAGGAGAATAATAATATAATGTGTGTTTTTTAAATATTGGTGGTTCCATGTCAAATTTAATGATTTCCAAAGGACTTTAATTTTTTCTTTTACATTTTGTGCTTTTATTGTGCTGCAGCGAGGTGTACGCGCAACCAAACGCTCAAAAAGTTGACGTATTTGACTCTAAAGGATCGATGTACAAATGGTTTAAAACTAAAGATCACGTGCTTCTTAGTTTTTTCCTCTCTATTATTCATTTTTGCAGTTTCTGTCGGCACAACTATGCGGCTCATTGAGATTAATGTCGCTTGGAAAAGGTTTTACAAATATTTGCCACGTTTTAAAAATATAAATGTTTTCAAAATGAAGTAATAATTTCCTAAAGAAAGAAAAAAATAAAATAAAAAAAGTACCCATACGTATATAAGGTATATTGTCCATCGAATATTTTAAGGATAGAAATAAAACCAAAAATTCACCAATGACAATTTAAAAAGATGATTCAAAAGGAGAAAGTAATAACATTTCATTTAGAAAATGAGCAACCATAACAACACCTCTTTCCCTCTCAATTTCTCATTTCCATATTGTCAATATAATTTTACATACCGACTGAAATATAACGCTTGGATCAAGTCACTGTTGCTTATTTTACGTGTGGGCGTAGACTACTGGACAAAAAAGGTGCGCGGACAAAAAATCGTTGACAATGCAAAATGTCCTGAAACCATCACTGCAGTCTTTCATAACCATGCAACGCCGCGCTGGTCTCTTTTGATTTTAATTTCTTTTTTATTTTCATACTGTTCTAGCGATTGATAATGGTGTCGTGAGACACCGAAATGTCCCGTGTATATATATATATATGTATTTAAGCCTTGTTTCCACTGTTTCCTTGTTTTGCTTTTAATATTTCCGTTTTGGGCTGCCTGTGTACCTTTGTCTCAGTTCTATTATTATTTCATTTCTGCCCTTTCCATTTAACTCTATCTTTTATCTTGTCCTCCTCTCCCTCTTTAACCCTCAACCTCCTTTGCAATCCAGGATGAAACTCATTCTTTTTGTTTTGAAGAATATCAATACAATGTTTTTATAATATGCATGTGTTTAAAGTAATCAAGATTACATATTTACCCTGAAGGCCTGCTGCACTTACGTATTTCTTCTCAATTTTACAGAGCCACCTGTTTTTTTGCTTTCCTTCTTCCCTTCTCCGTTTTCTTAATGTCCCTTTCACTCCTCGCTATTTTACATCATTTTGACCTCTTAATAAATTCTCAAGACGGAACTCCGGAATCTTGCATACAGAGCCATTCTTTCCTTATACAACATTCAAAAGAACTCGTACTTAAAATAAGGAATATCAATTTACTAGAACCACTGCATCATAGAAATATACAATTTTGAACGGGAAGCATCTGGCTGTTAGAACTTACTTGAAACCTATTGCCTCCACGCGCAGGTAAGTTTTGTGGTATTCTCTCATTGTGAAGGCGCTTAAACAACTCGCTGTTTCAGTATACTAGCTCAGCAGTGTAAGCGCGCTGAATCTTTATGTGATAAACTTTACAGGTACATGAATCGATTGCGCGCCATAACAACAATTTTAAAGTTTACCCCTTGTTTTATTTTTACTAGGGAAAGTCAAGTTTTGAATTTCAGAAAACTCATCACCCTATACAAATGGACCCTAATATCACTTTGCTCAATGACCTCTGACCATACGCTTACCAAGAGTTCCCAGTCTGTAGTTGATGGTGACCAATATAACATCTTTATCTAGTAGTAGCTCTGGCCCGTAGACGGAGCCAGCTCCCATCTGAAATGCACCACCGTGAATCCAGACCATTACTGGGAGTCTTGCTGACTTGTCCACCTACGAAATAAGGCAGTCCGTTCGAAGCATGGAAATGATAAAAACCCATGGTTCAATATTTTTGCAATGTTTTGAAATAACTGCGTTTATTTATCGCTGTATTTATCTATCTATTTATTTATGCATTTCTGTATTTATCTATCTATTTATTTATTTCACTTACTTTTCTTCCTTTTTCGCCCGATGCAAATTTGATTGTCACTATTTACACATTTATACTGTATAGGTGTGTAAATAGTGTGTAAATAGTGACAACCGAATTTGCAGCGGGCGAAAAAGGAAGAAAAGTAAGTGACCATTGTTCCCGATAAAGAAAACAAAGAAGTAGTAATTTATTTATTTTTTTATTTATTTACTTATTTATCTATCTATCTATTTTTTATTTTTTTTTTAGGAAATTCAACCTGCGGAGCTGAAAACGTTCGCACAGATCATCCCTCACGCCAGGGCCGGATTTTTGGGATTTGGGATGCCGGTGTGCTGCAGCACCGCGGGCCCCGGACCGGGGGCTCGGTCCCACGGGCCCCTTGCGGGCCCTTTTATACCGTCAGCATCCTGGGCTCCTGAGCGTGGATCCGACCTTGTTTCATACAGCGGAAAGGGAGGGTTATTAACATGATCAAGCATTGACTGCGAATAGTTTTCGTTTCCAGGGTAAAGAATAAGAGGAAGTTTAAAACGTTAGAAGCTAAGATACTCGCACAAGTTATTTTTAGTTTCATCATTGATAAGCGAACTTGGAAATTGGAAGTTATTTTGAATGGAACGCTACAGAAAACAAATAGCATTGTACGTGCAAAGCACGGATGAGAAATACGGAGAGAAAGAGGCAGAAGATGATTAGGAACATTTTACGAGGTTGTGAATATGGAGTGCGTTTTGCAATTTGGAACTATAAATTCTAGCCCGGTTCAAAAACAACGTATGTGCCATTAGTTTCCCTATGCATATACGTGTTTTTCCAGAAGAGCCAGAATTTATAGTTCCAAATTGCAAAATGCAGCCCGATTCTACAATTGGATTCGTTTGGGTATAATTAATCTAAATCAATATTATTTGTATTCGGATTACTATCCTCAATTTAAATTTTTCTCGACTTTCTACAGCCATTGACTTTATGAATTTTGTTATTGACATTTATGAATTAAGCTTTACTTTTATCGACACCTCTAAAACTTGCATACAACAGTTCAACGACAGTACTGAGATATAATTAAGATTCAATGCAATAATATTGCAATATATTTACATATTTATGACAATAAATGGCGATTTTAAACGATGAGCTAAATAATTTCCATGTATTAGGAAGACAGGCACTTTGCAATGCAGTGAGATTTGACAACTTATTTCAACTTCATAACAAAACATTTCAATAATAGAGAACCTCCCATTTGCACCGAGGCTCGAGGAGGATGACACCGATGCAATGAAAAAACGTTTACCATGTGTAATTGCAATTTGTGCCTCTTGAATAAGCTTATTTTTTTCCTCACTCAAAAGCTTACCTTCGGAGAGTACACGTGAAGGACAAGGCAGTCCTCCTGGCCTGGATCATTAGGATCAAATAGATTGGCGAATTCGAATTGTACACACATTGTTGCATTATTTGTGGCATCAAGTGGCTCTTTCCATGGCTCTGCTGGTTGCGGCTCCTGAAAGTGCATTAGCAAAATATTATCAACGGCATGTGGTCATGGTCATATACCCCCAAGCAATACTTCGTAACTAGGAGAGGACGAAGTATTCCGACTGAAAAAATCGAATTTTCAGTTGCATCCAAATAAGATTATTTATGAACCACCTACTTACATCGCGGATGGGAGGTAGAGATTTTTCATCAAATATAACATTATTTATTCATACAATTTGGAAACTAAATGCTAAAATGTAGCAGAACAATTGCCTAACATTTCTCAATCGATGACTTATCGGTCGGAAAATGTATCTTCTATCGGAAATTTGCATATCATTGCTCAAGTCTAATTTACTCGAGAGAAAACCAATCAATTATTTTCGTATATTTTTTTGTCACCAGAGATTTTTAAACGCTTTAATAGAGATAAAAGATTTTTGCTGTGGCCATCGACATCACCATTCTTGAGCTAAGGGCTTTTATAATTTATTATAGGTCATGTTAATCGCTTAAAATTTGATAAAATCTTCGCCTTTAAGATGAGAAAACTTGGTTTAATATTGCAGATCTATAAGTGCTATGCCATCAAAAAAGCACGTGAATATTAATAAATGCAATATTTGCAAAAACCATTCAATGAAATATAAAATTCCTGAATAAAATATATCCTGGCGCATATAATTTTGCAATTTTTGTATACTTTCAAAAAAGCTAAATTAAATAAAGGTCTCTGAAATCAAATCTCAATCATGAACAATCTACGGTCGGCGTTTTAGCGAAACACTGATGAGGTGGTCTAAATTTAAATAACAATGAATTAAACTGTATGAAACTAACCTTGAACCTTAAAGGTCCAACCGGAGGTTTAGCGAAAGGGATCCCTGTGAAGCTGTGAATCACTCTTCCATCCCTCGTCCTCAACGTATCAAATCCAATAATCTTCCCATTTGGAATCGAAACCTCTAGGGCACAAGAATATAACACACCACACGAAAAAATCAGTGCTGATTTCGCCCAAAATGATACCTTCATCTTAAACAGAGCAGCGTCCACTCTCGCGTGAAACCCAAGTGGTACTGGCAATCGGATGTTCCTTATCTAACTAATTCTATCCTACCTGCAGCGCTCTGCGTTATATAGGACTTATTCGATCTCTGACTGGATCTACACTGCGTGCAAGCGGCGAAAAATTTGCGTCAGCCGAGCACTCGCGTCACGAGGTTAATTGAAAGTTATATGCAGGCCGACTCGAGGCCGCTGTAATGAGGCAATTAAAAATACTCGTCCGAGCTCGGCGCTTGCATCGGCGTCATGCATGGTTGCAACATCTAAATTTATTCTCTATTTTCGACTTGGTGAAATCTTCGATTCTCTCACACCGCCATTTTGTATCGAATTTGTATCGAAAAAGTGACCCGCACACCGGGCTCGGGACTCGTCGAGCAGAACATGGCGCCAGCTCTCCCATTTACATTACGACTCTACAAATGTACTCTATGCATGAACGGCAACAGTGCGGGGGCCTTTCCATGTTTCATCCGATTATCAGCTCATTAAACTTTTTGAGCTTTATTGTATATCCATAGTTTTTGTCTAACCGTTCGATCGGATTCTGTTCAATTTTTAACCTGCCAGGTCAGGTGGTTTATTGCGACACCCTTCATGACACTCGAGACTTTCTTTATTCCAGATGTGATCACACACTCATCTCAAGTTCGACTATAAATATAAATATTTACAGAAGTACTCTCCTCCATTACGGCCTCAACTTTTTATCAATTTCATATAGATTAAGTCGCCGCACAGGAAGTACCTTATAGTGAACTTCTTTCTGTGACAAATTTAAAATGCAAAATTGATCGATTTGCGAACATAAAAGTGCATGCTTTGTCACACAAAGTTGTAATTTTCATGATTGCGGCTGTTGTGGCTCCTGCAAGATGAATGCAACTATTCGTACTCAAGGGCTAACCGCATTGCATATACACAAAATTGAAGGCGCTCTACATTATTAGCCTCCTAAAAGTAATGCGCACGGCAGTCCAGAGTTACTTTTACATTCTGAGAATGTAAGAATCCCCTGTAGACCGATTATTGAAATTTATAGACAAAGCTATGGACAAAGACAAAAGGGATATGGAGAGATCTTATTGGTGGAAGCGAGCAGTTGCAATGGACAAAGGAGGTGAATAATTAATAGACTGACTGGATAAAAGCTAAGAGATACCCTACAGTTAGTGCATAATTTTCTTCTTTAGTTTATAGGGACCATCCATTTCCACCAATAGAATCGTTCCATTCTCCCTATGTCTCGCTTGTCTATCGTTATGTCTATCAATTTCAATAATCAGCCCGCTGACAAATTCTCGGCACTCTGAATATTGAAGCAACATGGTATTCTTTCGGAATTCGTCTCAATATTTCCAGGATACCCATCACCGCAGGGCGTTAATACATCTCAACCTTAAGAAACTATTTATAATTCAAGTCAGAGATATGATCTGTGCAAACTATTTTTTAGGGATAATTAGGCACATTTTTAAGTAGTAAGTCAACTTACGTTTCATATTATGTTAATGCAACTGATAGTATTACCTATAGAGAGAATATATTTAAAGAAGAATAAATGGTAAACAACTCATTGTTGTAGCATTTCAAGCAACTAATTAATTGATTTGCAGTTATAGACGCATCTTTCGTCCTTCTTCCTCACAGGTCGGTGAGCTTGGCCACCTCTTTTTTTTCTATTTCTTTTCCTTTTTGCAAGGAGGGATACTTTCTTAGAGATACTTTTTTAATGGAGTTGTACTCCGATGACGCCATTATCTAATATTAATTAGTTAAAGAACCAAGGCGTTGTATTAATTACGGATTATTTTATTTAACTTAATCTTTTCGATCTGGCGATCATCATCAGAGTTTTCATTTCACATTCACATTCAATAAAATTCACTATAACTAATCACAGTAGTCATCATCACAGTTTTCATTTCGTATTGATATTTAATGAAATTCACAAGAATTCAAGAACAGTATGTCTTTCGTGACGTCACAGTGCTTATCTAGTACAGCTCACTTCCAGCGCGCATGTCAATATTCTCCGTTTTTCCCTGTATCCCTCGTTTTGCAACAAGATCGCACTTTTTTCTGTCTGCGGTGTAAACTCTTATTTTCAAAACTTCTTCAAAGAGATAATGCGAAAAAAAATACCGTGTTTTTTTTCATATTTACCTCTTTTAAATGGGTGGCTGTATCACATCTACGATTTGAGTGCTTTGGTATAGATGACAAAAGTATTTTCAGTAGAATGTCTACCTCGAGAATGGCTATTCCTACTTTTTTTATACACATAGGAATCGGAACCACGCACAAACTAAATTGGACGTAATACGTCTAATCGTATTTCTGCCAGACGCAGCTATGTGCACTAGGTATAACGTGAGCCTTATCATGCATATTCTTATGGGTCTCATGGCTCATGCGCTCATGCCTCAATGCACATAGTTCAGTTTGGCAGAAATACGTCTAATCATCCCTGTGATCAAAATTCATCTCGTATATGCCTTGATGATTCAGTTTCTTCCAATTTGCCATCCAACAACGACAGCCAAAAGTTCACTCTTTTTGAATAGAGATTTTCTTTAACCGTCAACCCTTGTGCCGTGATGTGTAGGTATTGGTGCGTCTGTACCGTTTTGCTTACTGGCTGCAACTTCGAGTCGATAACAGTGAGTTTTCTAAACGATCAAACAAAGGAAGAAACATATTAATTGTTTCAAGTGAAGCAGAAGAATTCCAAAACTATTGACGATAGTTCCGGCGCCAAAACTGTGTTGAGAATGATTTATTACTTGATTACATTTGAAGACGCCATCAAAACAGCTGACTAACTTACAGTATATTTCTTCATAGTTTGTTGAGAGGATTGTTCAGTTTTAGGGTTCAGCTTGGCAATTCTATCGCGAATCTAACGAAGTAACAATGTATTTGGTACACTTTTGTGTCTACGTCTACGTTTCCCTGAAACGTAGACTTTTCAATCCGAAAGAAGCTATACAATCGATGGTGAAACTGCAGAAATGCGTATACCTCGGTCTGCGACGTTGCACTCTTACTGTCATATTCTTTTCCGAGCGGAAAACTAGTAAACATCATTCATTGAAGACATCTATGATTTTTCTTTTCTACGTTCTGGAAAATTGTTGAGCCATGATGTTGGTTCGGTCACTTCTTCAAAAATAAAATTGAAGCGGAAATTTTGAAACACCGCAACCGAATTCGGTTTCTTGCAGTTTCACCGTCGATATGGCCTTCATTTTTTTCACCATCTTTTTTATCTTTAAAAAGAGCGACTTTTTACCAAGAAAGAACTTACGGACTTTTTGCCTCCTCCAAGAGGTGCCTAATCACATTCTTTATGATATGTGGCTGGATTATTTATTGTCCAGCTGTGTCTTCTTTCGTTAGCTACATGATGCTTAGAGCAAACAAGCTTTAGTGATGACAATTTAAAATGACATTGGTGAATATGTCCGAGATGGCAACCAATCACACGAGGGAAATGCCTATTATGTACTCGAAATCTAACAGTTTCATCCTTCCTCATTGTACTTTAGGTATTTTTGAACACCTCCTACTATACTACCACGCTAAGGAAGAACCTATGAGCCTTCAGACGTTACCAAATCTCCTTTGACAAATCACAAATTTCTCGGGAAAATTTTCAATTTTTTTTCCTCCTAATTTTGCGGGTAGCTTTGTTCATAATATGATCTATAAAGTGTCTGAAAATTTCAAGGCAAAATATTTGTAACTCTCTTTATTTTTCTGGAGGGAAATTTGGCATCATTCGAAAGCTTATGCGGCGGTTTTTCTTAGCACGGCGGTATTAGGTTTCGTAACACCGAATCTAACTCCCAATCAGATCTCGTTTCCTTTAAAGGCGTATTCCATTCATCGAGTGGATTTCGGTTGCTTTTTTGAATAAATAAATATAAATTTCCTTTAAAATACGCTGAAGTTGTTGATAAACTCACCCATTTTTGGCAAAATCAGTTACGATATCAATAAACTTTCTGGAGACTTTAACATCAGCTTCGGTCCATGTTCTCTCCGGGAAGTATAGCTGAAGCGGGAAAATATCGAGTAGATCATCTATGTGTGCTACACCTATCAAGAGGGCAATGAATACATGTAAAATGGAAAAAAAATCATTGCGGCACAAAAAAAAAAAACAACTGGAGATGNCCCCCCCCCAAAAAAAAAAATGGGAAACACAACTGTGATCGTCCTCGGAATGAGAGATCTAAATACTAAAAACCAGAAAATAAGCAGTTAATGCCACTGCTCAGCTACATGGACCACGTTAAGCAGAAAGGGACCAAGTCACATCAGCTATTGTCAAAATCTGGGCGATTTAATTTCTTTACAAGAGAATGTTTTTGATGCAGATTCTTTGGAAAATTCGAAGTAATTTGCTTCGTGCTATGCAAAAAATTCACCAAAATTTGCACTAAAATCCGCACAACCGTTCTCATGTAAAAAATTGAATTGCCGGATTTTTGACAGAACTGATAGGGCTTGGTTCCTTTCTACTTAACGCGGTCTAAAGGATGCTCTGTGAAAATTTTTCCCCAACATACGCTCAAAAACAGCAAAAAAGAATCGACGTAGCTAAGAGAAAAAACTATGTTGAGTTCTGAGAGTTTTTAGCGTGTGGGTAACTCTGCCGTGCAACGCAAAAACGCCGTAAACGTCATTTTAATTATTTGGAAACAGTGCATCATAGCAGAAAAACTTGTGTACTCTGCAACAATGTTTTTACAGAATTCTTTCTTAAATACTATCAAGAATTTGGCATGAAAATTTGAGATAGTAAACATAGGTAAAACAGTTTTTATTTTATAAAGTGTTCAAGTTCTAAGAAACGCGGGGAAATTTTGATGGATTTACGACATTCTTGCTTAGCACGACAGAATTTTGAAGAAAGCCAATATGAGTATAAACGTCTTGGAAGATGAGGAAGATAAAGGAAAAAGAAAATCAATCTCTCAGTATCAGGAGATAACTTACTTTTGACTTTGCCTGCTCCACCTAAAATGTCATTGAAAGAAACAGCGTGTAGATGATCATACAAATAAAGATACGCATCTCCGTGGTGCTTTTTGGCTGCTTCAACGGCTCCATGTAGAAACCATCTATCCGTGAACATCTGGAAGAATGATTATAAAGGGAAACAAGTTCGAGAATGCACGATAATCATAAATTAATCGTAAATCATAAATTTCAGACGAAACCCCGTCGGCGGATTAAATTATACTCGGTAATAGTTTCGATGTAGGAAATACCTAATTTTTTGGAGAGTTTTATTTATCTCGGTTTGATGTGTGAATCTCCAGCTTTGGAGCGATGTATGCTGAGTACGGTCGATCGATTTCCAATTTATTCCACCACCAAGGAATTATTTAGAACATATCGAAATATCAATCTCTAGATCAATCACCAAGGCGTGTTCATCCCAAAATCGACTTTCGAACCCTTAAAATATGGTCAAAAGTACTATTTCAAGTAACGTTTGATGTAATTTACCAATATGAGTTTGTTCCATCTCTTGCGATTTTATGTGAATTGTCGTGGTTGTCGTCTAATGTTTCTTGTTTTTTTTTCCTCTGCCCGCTTAACATTTTCTTCTTCAGATGTTCGATAGGGTTAAGACGGGATGTTGGAGTTTTTTAGCCAATGAGCGTAAAAATTTCAGCTTAAAGCTGAAATATCATTAGAGAGGGAAAAAGCTCACACACGAGCACAATTTTCCCTCAAAGACACAAAATGTGCTCGTGTGTGAGCTGTTTCCCTCTCTAATGAGATTTCAGCTTTAAGCTGAACTTTTAACGCACTCGGTTTGCGATAGGGTTGACTCATCGTGTTTTTTATCTAATAACTTAGGTTTTTTAGGTAGGTCAGGAATGAGAGGGTACGGGAGATCATGGATGCCAAACAGACCATCGTGCATGACATTATGACAAAACAACTCATTTGGTATGGTCATGTCCAGAGAATGGCAGGAGACAGGTTGCCGAAGAAGGTCCTTGACTGGGTTCCTCCTGGGAGAAGATGCAGAGGGCGCCCAATGAAAGGTTGGAGGGAAGGGATTGAAGCTGAAATGTTAAGGTGCTCAATCCCCCAAGATTTGTGGTTTGAAAGAGAGCAGTGGAGGTTAGGAGTCGTAGAGCGCGAGGAAGTGCTGTAAAGCGACCTTCATATATATACTTAGGTTTTTTCTCAGCACTTATCAACTCTCAGCAAATTGATTTTTCTTTCTTTCTAAAAATGAGTAGAAAATGTCATCATTTTTTCTTAGTTTTTTGTTTTTCTTCATTTCATCAGTCAGTTGTGCTGGTCACAGAATCTTCTTTTGATGCTACTTCTTGTAGATTAGCTAATAATATTAAAATCGTCCAAACAGCTACTTCTTACGTTCGATATCAATAAAGATTGTATCTCGATTTGAAAAGTCGGGTTTTTGACGTCATCCACCGCGGATTGATAAACCCTTCAACGACACACGAAACTTCAACCACACACGAAACTTCAACGACATTACGACCATACCTAAACAAAGTCAGGAAGCTGTTCAACGAATTCGCGCTCCGAGGATCTTCTAATGGACCACTATACAAGGTACGAATTAAAGGATTCTAATTTATGTTTCTTGACGAGAATTTCACGTAAAACACGATTTGCGCAACGAAAATTACTTAAACCAACTCCTAACGAAGGTATTCACGTTTTTATTTCACATTGGTTACGAGGAATTTGAACTGCCCGCTCACAAGAAACTCAAAGCTCTACGTGAGTCAAATCACGCACTACAACGGTTTCAGCAATCTTCTCAGTCGAGCAATGTTCATTTCCCACCATGTGTTGTTCAAACTATATGCCATTTGCCATAGCTGAGTCAAAGCATCAAGATTGAGGTTGCCAGATTTTTATATCGCAGAGACTGTCATGATAACGTTTCGCGCGCGATGTGAATCACGTAGGGCATTGAGTTTTCATGAGCGGGTGGTTTGAATTCACGCATCAAGAATCATTAAAAATCTTCGTAACTAGTTGATATCGGTAAATTTCGTTGTGCGCATCGTGTTTTACGTGAAATTTTGGTTATGAAACATGTATCAGAATGCTGAAATTTGTACCTTGTCTAGTGGTCCATTAGGAGATGACGCACTCGACGCGAAGAAGTTAAGCGGTCAATTAGTTTACACCGGTTTGTTTATGTTGAATGTCGTTGAAGTTTCGCGTTGCGCCCTCTGCATCACTGATCGAACAAGAAAGGAAGTAACCAAGGGTGGCACTAACACGGTGGATGACGTCAAAAACCCGACTTTTGAAAGCGCGATATCTTTATTAATATTGAACGTAGTAAGTTGCTGTTTGGACAGACCTTAATATTCTTAGTTAATCTATAACAACCAACCATTGAAACACGATTCTGATGTAACCAGCACGACTGACCTGTATCCGCTGAAAAGCTGGTAAGTGGTGGAGTTTACGGCTTGTTTCCCAAGCTTCGTTTTGCCGGTGTAATTTTTCGAGCGAAAACTCTCATTTGACGTGGCCAATTTGTCTTACATTAATTTAATTTTTTCTTGCCATCAACAAATGGCCAAAATTAAACAACTTCGAGTCAGATAAACCATTCACCTCTATAATGCAGATTGATTTTGACAATCTCGATCAGGTACATTCCATTCATTAACTAGAAATTTTACGAGGAAAACTGTAGTCTGATCTACTTCCTCAATAAAGTTTGCTACTGAAGTATATACGAGTCAACCATTTAAAGTTATAAAACTTAACTCATCCCTGGGAAAATGCAAACATAGTTATTGATATATAAGAATAATTTATCTCACGTTGATGACTTCTTCCATTGAAGCATTCATGTCCAAAGGCTTATCGCCAAAGTAAAATTTCTGGATTTGCTTGGCCACGCTTGGAAGTTTGTCCCTCGGGAATCTTGACTTCAGTAGTAAAGCTCTCGGTAAAATATTTTGTGGATTTTCCTTCAGTTGATTTTCAAGTCCTGCCCTGTATACGACTATAACATAAATAAATCATAAGCATAAAGCTTAACTTTTTAACTTATATGTAAATTTTCAAATTAGGAAATTATTCGTTCCGCGGGGGAAAACTGAGTAGAATCTTGAATTGCTGTAATGAAGATTTGAGATTTCAAAACTCAGCTATTAACTGATATTAAAAAGTTAAAAGAAGCAACCAATGATATTTTTCACATTATTATGCATTACTGAGGCAACAATCTGTATGACTAAGTCAAAAGAACATATCAGTCTGAATACCATTCAACAA
The DNA here is from genome assembly GCF_001854935.1 of Bemisia tabaci. Lineage (NCBI taxonomy): Eukaryota > Metazoa > Arthropoda > Insecta > Hemiptera > Aleyrodidae > Bemisia > Bemisia tabaci. The sequence continues at coordinate 946,564 of NW_017547116.1, forward strand.
CAGTAACTTAGCCGGAAATTTTTAATGAGAGAGGCTGATAGTCAAACATTTTACATAAAGGCAAAACATAGTTTACCTTTGACTATAACTTCTGCGTTGAATCCTAATGGAAAATGTCTTATCTTCCTACGACAACGGTCAAGCTATTGAGGAGACAAACGGACTATATATCAGTTTCCTGGAATTATCCCAAAATTATAGGAAAAGAAAAGAGGAAAAACATGAAAATAGCGGTTACCTACCAGATTCCTCATTGTGTAGATAATCCTTAGAAAATCTAGTTACCAGTGGTAGATTTTTCTTTCCTTGTTGAACATGCATCTGGTTACATTTACGAGCCGCGTGATAGGTATGTCTAAAATCTGGCACTGCTCAGTTAATTTCTTGAATAATATACTTAATCAGGATCCTGATGACCCTTTTCAATCGTTTAACCTCGGATATTTCTATATGTGTTGTGTGTATTTCGGGTGCTCAGCGGTCGACCACAGACTACCCTCCGACTGCATGGCATATCAATGATCGATACATCGCAATTCACGCCACGCCACTGATAACTACCGTATGTTCCAAGAATGTACTGTTACTCACATGAAGCAGCGATACCTCCTTCGCCGGAGGTTATTCCTGTCATGAGAGGGATTTTGAACCCCAACTTATCTAATTCTTTAGGAAGAAAAGCATTTTTTGTTTCGGACTCGATGGTTGGTACAAAAATAAGATCGCTAACTGCCCAGTCCTGTAAAAACGAAGAAACACCGAGGCGTCAGTGGAAAAGTGCAAGAATATTACTCCTTCAAAAAAATCCAGAAACTCCGTTGTATACAGAGAATATTTTTGAGCGTGCCAGTGTGGCTCGCTTTTTGAAATCACTCGGATTTACCATAATACAGTACACCGATCAACCAATGCTATTCAACGGCAGGGTCGGATTTAGGGGGTGGCCACATGGGCTGCGGCCCATGGCGGCAAATTTAGGGGGGCGGCAAACTTTGACTTTTTTTTTTTATTTAGGTATAAACAATCGGATTCAGAAAAAAATTGCAAACGAGAAAAGGCGACAAAATCTCTCATTTCCTGAGAGTATAGTAATTTCTAACTTTGTCGTCTTTCGGCGATACAAGAAGCAGCACCTTTAATTAGTCGAGTCAAAAGAGAAACCAAGCACCCAATTTGGCCTGGAAATGCTCGGCGCAGAGTGAAATGATGACGAGGACTTGAGATTGAAAGGAAAAGCCCTCGGCGCGGCGGTCGGCGCGTTACACATATTAGCGTCTACAAGACTGCATGAATACCTCACGCATTGCGTCAAACACAGTGCGGTCAGCAGCGGTCGGCGGAAAACGCATGGCGCCTACAAGAGTGCATGAATACTTCACGTATTGCGCCAAAGACAGTGCGGTCAGCGCGGCGCGGTAGCGGAAGTTAATATTATTAAACCACATTTATGTTTCGCACATTTTTTTTTGCAAAAAATGTGTCCAACACGAGTAAACGTGTCTTATGCATCCCGCCCCCTCCGGCACGTTCACATGATGGTTTTTATTAAGGTTTCAGAACGAATGAGAAGGGGGTGACAAAATAAAGGCGGCCCATGGGCGGCAAGTAGGTGAATCCGGCCCTAGGTAATTGGGTATGTGTCCAAAATTTAAGTTATTCTTTTCCAACATATTCATGTTGGATTTTTCTTATTGTTTTTTTTTCCTGTTTGGAAGAACGGATTTGTTTCCCGGAGATATAAATGAGGCAAATTGATTTATGAGATCTTACTTGGAACCTTCTGGCCATCTCTACGAGTAATTCAACTGGAACCGTTTGCATGCATTTTCGAAGTTCGTGTGAGGGCTCAGGTGGACAGCTGCACAATACAGCCAGTGCTTTGGTTCTGTCCTTAGCTAACTGCGGAGGTATAGTTGCCCATGGACAATATGCAGATCCGCTCATTGCTATGACTCTATGAATCAGACCTGAATGAGGATTAAGAAAAATAGTCAGATTTCGAACATGAATCGTAATTAGAATGGAGAAACATCTTTACTAGAAGCTCCAAGACCTCCTAAATTTGCATATTTGGTAGCGCTTCGTTCCAGTTTTCTACCGCGCCGATTTCCATGACTTTTGCGGCCATCGACGGGAAATTGCCTCCGGATGAGCCCGCTCTATTCAGATTTCGAAAATATGACCAACGTTTTCTTATATTGCATGGTAAAGTTGCGAATTCCCCCATTTAAACCATGTAAATTTTTACTCTTCGTCATAGTTCGTTTGAGCGTTCTACAGGGCCGATTTCCATGATTTTTTCGGTTATCGACAGGAAATAGGTACTAGATGAGCCCGCTTGAATCAGATTTTGGAAATAGGACCCAGTTTTTTTTATATGAGGATAGACCAAAACGCTGAGGAAGGGGGGCAAAATTTGAAATTGAAATTGAAATGAAAAATGGCGGGAATTTCAAATTTAGCGGAAAATTGGAAAGAAAAGCGGTCGACTCATCAGAGCGGCAAGGTTCAAGGTAAGGCACAGATAGCAATTCTAGAGGTAAGATATAGATGAAAATGAGAAATGATTGAGTAAATACTGAGTTGAGTTAAGAATATTTCTCAAAATACTTTTAAATATTGGAATAAGATATTGCGGAAAAAATAGATTCAAATTTCAATGATGGTCATAGGACCACCAAGACCCGCTTCCTCCATGAGATAGCAACTTACAAATCAATCAATCAACAATCGACGAATCAATCTATGCGGATAATCAACCTCTAACGGTAAAAATAGCATACTATATGTCACATACCTTTGTTTAGCGGTGACAAAAGATTCAGATGAGCACTTCCAGCTCCGGCACTCTCGCCAAATAAGGTTACTAAATCAGGATTTCCGCCGAAGTACTCGATATTATCGTGGACCCATTTAATCGCGAGAGCTTGATCCTTCAACCCAAGATTGGCAGGGATAACTTCGTCACCAGTGCTCAGGAACCCTTAGGTGAGAATATGAAAAAGTTCAAATGCTTGGCGAGTAAATAGATGTAAATACACATGCACGAGTCATTCGCCTCACTTTTGCATCATTTCAGAACGTGCACTGAAAAAAAAATCCCGCTGTATTTACTAAGAAAAGGGTAAAATTACCAAGAATTCAGGGATCTATTTGATCACAGTTTTTTCTTGGTAAAATTACCATTTGTGGAATTGGTAATTTTACTGGACCTTGATAAAAACGCCAATATTTTTTATCGACTGTGGTAGAATTACCGAGATGAAATGGCAAAGTTACCGGGAATGGATTACCAATAAAAGTGGTATTCTTACCTGGAAAAAACAGTAAAAATATCGGTTTTTAGGTAAGCTTACAAGTCTGTCTTGGTAAAATTACCAATAATTGGTAAAAAAAGTGAGATGGTAAAGGTACCAACAGACCTTGGTAAAAACGCCGAGAATTTGTTTTCAGTTTGCACGATGCAGAGAGGGCTCTAAAGTATGCAACATTTAATTTAACTAAAAAGTGATTCTGGATCCCATATTTTTATCTTTTGTATGCTCTTTCCATTTAAGTCTATCTTTTATCTTATCCTCTTCTCCCTCTTTAACTCCCAGCCCCCTTTGCAATTCAGGATGAAACTCATTCTATTTGTTTTGAAGAATATCACTACAATATTTTTAGAATATACATGTGTTTAAAGTAATCAAGATTTCATATTTACCCTGAGGAACTGTTGCATTTCCATATTTTTTCTCAATTTTTCAGAGCCACCTCTTTTTCTTCTCTCTCATTCTTTCACTTTCTGTTTTATTTATTCCCCTAACACCCTTCACTATTTCAGATCATTTTGACTTTTTAATAAAAACTCAAGACGGAACTCTGAAATATTGTTCAATGGAAATTGCGATACAGAGCCATTCTTTCCTTATACAACATCCAAAAGATCTCATACTTGGAATACGAAATATCAATCTACCACTGCATCATAGAAATATACAATTTTGAATGGAAAGCATCTGGATGTTAGAAATTAATTGAAACCTGTTTCTTCCACACGTAGGTAATTTCCGTGGTATTATTCCATTGTTAAGTCACTTTAACATCTCGCTGTTTAAGCGTTTACATGCTAGCTCAGCAATGTAGCGAGCTGAATTTCTGTGTGATAATCTATACAGGCACATGAAACGATTGGCGCACCGTAACAACAGAGTTTAAGTTTACTCCTTGTTTTATTTTTACTAGGGAAAGTCAAGAAATTTTGAATTTCAGAAAACTTATCACCCGATATAAATTATCCTTAATATCAATAGTGCCTCGAACCATTCGCTTACCAAGAGCTCCCAATCTGTAGTTGATAGTGACCAGTACAACGTCTTTATCTAGTAGTAGATCTGGCCCGTAGATGAAGGCAGCTCCGTACTGAAATGCACCACCGTGAATCCAGACCATTACTGGGAGTCTTGCTGACTTGTCCACCTACGAAATAAGGCGGGATAGATAAATGATATTGCAATATTTTAATATACTTTGGACAATAAATGCCAATTTAGATGATAGGTAGAATAAGCTCCTCGTATTAGGAAGACAGGCAATTTGCAATGCAATGAGATTTGACAACTTATTTTAACTTCATTGCAAAAAATGTCAATAATTCGAGCACTCTCTTATCCACCCATTAACACTGCGGCAACATGCAGATCGCTCCGACGCAGTGGCAATAATTTTACTATGTAATTGCAATGTCGTCACCTTCTGAGTTCGTATTTTTCATGAAAAATAAAATTTTGAAATTTCAGCTGAAATTTCAGTTGAAATTTCATGAAATTTCAAGCTTTTTTTGAAAAATTGATTTTTGATACTATAATCGGTAAACCTGTACCCTTTACACTAGTGAAAAGTGCTTCCTAGGCAAATTAATCACAGAACCATACTAATAAATACTTATAAGTTTCATCTAAATGCGAAAAAACGAAAGAACAACTAAGAATAAAGGAGAGGGTGAACTCCCAGACTCGCCAGACTCGAGACTGAAGCATAGAATGAAGAGACTATTTAATCTATGAGTGAGGAATCCATGAATGAATGACTACTGTGTTCCATTGTGACACCTATCTCTTTTCTCTAGAAAAACAAATAGTTGATTAAGGAAAGCTTACTCGTCCTATTTTATTCTATCAAAGCAAAGCACCTGATTGGCTCATTTAAATTTTGCCGCTCTCAAGAAGAATTAGAATTTGCATGAGTCGATCAGGGTTTGATTTGCTTTGTTTAAGTAAGTGTAAAAACTTAGACTGAGAGATTTTATTCACATTTTAATGAATGAGAAAGGTGAGAGGACTTTTTCAAAAATTGAAAATAAATTATTACAAATGAAACTGTTTTTTTGCTGCAATATTCAAGTCAGATTTATTTTTTTCATCAAATGCCATGTGCTTCCCGATTTTTGGCTGAGTTTTTTTGTCGTAAATCAAAAATGCTACTCTGCATTTTTATCCGTGTCTGTGATTGCAAATGTTTTTCATTAATGTTATGTGAATAATATATTTTTCATCTTAGGTAACATACGGAAGTTCTTTAGGCTGTTCTGAATTCTTTGTATTTTATCTTTGTATTTTCCCATGAAGGAAACAATACAATAACGCACAATTAAATTATGAAAAAATATCACAGTATTCACAGATCACAGCACAGCGACAAAACAAACAGCACGGTTTTGTTAATTTTTGAGGTTATGTTTGGAACCGGTAGTGCATGGTGACGTGAGGGGAGCAGAAGTGGCGCAAGGATTATGGCGGAGCAACCTAACTAACACCAAAATACACTTCACACGACTTAATATTCATCCAAATTTCCCCAGAGAGGTTCAACTTACACTAATTCATGTGCTAAGTCTTATTTGTGTATTTTTGGTATCAAATATTCAATTTTTCAAAAAAATTGAAAAATAAAAGGCCTTTTGAAATTTCAGTGAAATTTCAGTGAAAAATACGCTTGAAATTTCAAGGGCGAACTCAGGTCACCTTCCAGGCAAAGTATCACAAGCGCCATGCGACGTTTAAAAATTTCCGCCGCCATTTTATTTTTTTACAGAGAAATTTTTCAACGAAGCTGTCCGAAAATTTCACTGAATTTTCTTTGTGCTGCCGATAAAATTTAGTGAAATTTCCAAACAGATTCAACCAACAATTTCTCAGTAAAGAAATAAATGGCGGCGGAAATTTTTAAACGTCGCATGGCGCTTGTGATACTTTGCATGGAAGGTGACGATGTGTGCTTCTTGAGGAAGCTTTTTCCCTGGTAAAAATTGGCAGTAGAATCTATGTGTTCCAAAATGCCATATACCCATAGCCGTCTGTAAGATTTCCAATAGCTTCTATAGCCGGCTACACAATTTCTTATAGACGTTTATAGCCGATGGCGACTAAGCAACAGCCAGGCGATAAAGTGTATACTATAAACGTTACTAATTACGGACGCTAGGACTTAGTGTGTTTTTGGAATACTGCTCTCTTTTTGGGCCGTAGTATCTTGATTTATTTTGCGAGGAAAGCTCCGTACTTTTGATGGATGCCTGCCATTAACATATTAGAGCGTCTTCAGTTTCGTATAATACTGTGCAATACCTCTGGTGTGAAATAGTTGCTTCAAGCGCCGTGGCAGGTAGGCAGCCAGCGCGAAACACGCATTGGCGCCTTCAAACCTAACAGGGATACTTCACGCATTGCGCAATGCGTGAAGTATCCCTGTTAGGTTTGTAGGCGCCAGTGCGACGCCGCTCCGCTTTGTGTTGGGCTCTAATATTTAATCTCGCGGAGTCAGCGTTTTTCAACTCATGATTTTGAAATGTTTGCACATCCTGTATGGATTATTCTCATTTTAATTTATGAAAAAAAATATGTATCAAAGGAAAATATAGTGTGTGTTTTGTAAATATTAAGGTGGTTCCGTATCAAACTTGATAATTTCCAAAGCACACGAATTTCTACACAATTTCTGATAGCCTTTTATAATCGATGGCGAAAAAGCAACAGCCAGGCGATAAAGTGTAAAGCCCGGCGATAGGAACTATAGCCCGGCTGCATCATTTTTTATCGCTTCGTATAGCCCGGCCGTATGATTTTCTCCGCACTCTACAGCCAGCTATATGATTTTCTGTAGCCTTCTTTAGCCGGCTATAAGAATTCCTATGGTATTTTGAAACGCAGCTCTTATCGCCAATTTTTACCAGGGTTATTCCACACTCAAAAGCTTACCTTTGGAGAGTACACATGAAGAACGAGACAGTCCTCTTGGCCTTGAAGATTAGGATTAGATAGATTGCCAAAATCGAATTGCGCACACATTGTTGCATTATTTGTAGCATCAAGTGGCTCTTTCCATGGCTCAGCTGGTTGCGGCTCCTGAAAGTGCATTGGCAAAATATTATCAACGCTATGTGATCATATACCCCTAAAAATATATCATAACTAAGATGACTTATTTTGACTGAAAAAATCGAATTTTTAGTTGCATCCAAATAAGAATATTTGTAAACCTCCTACTTACATCGCGCATGGGAGGTCACTTTCATCAAATATAACATTATATATTCATCCAATTTGGAAACTAAATGCTAAATTGTAGCAGAACAATTGCCTAACATTTCTGAATCGATGACTTATAGGTCGAAAAATGTATCTTCTATCGGAATTTTGCATATCATTGCTCAAGTCTAATTTACTCAAGAGAAAACCAATCAATTATTTTCGAATATTTTTTTTGTTCATCAGAGATTTTTAAACGCTTTAATAGAGATAAAGGATTTTGGCTATGGCCATCGACACAACCATTCTTGAGCTAAGGGCTTTTATAATTTATTACAGGTCAAGTAGATTGCTTAAAGTTTGATACAATCTTCGCCTTTAAGATGAAACAATTTGCTGAATATTGCAGATCCTAGACCTATGCCAGCAAAACAGCACGTGAATATTAATAAATGTAATACTTGCAAAAATCATTAAATGAAATATAAAATTCCTAAGTAAAAGATATTCTGGTGTAAATAATTTTGCAATTTTTGTATACTTTCAAAAAAGCTAAATACAATAAAAACTTTTGAAATCAAATCTCAATCATGAACAATCCACGGTCGGCATTTTAACGAACCACTGATAAGATCAGGCCCGCCACATCCAATCTCGGACCCTGGTACTAGTTTTAAGGTCTGGGTCCCATGACTGCCACAAACCAACCCCCCCCCCAATACCGCCAGAACTTGCCGTCAGTTGACTTCATGCCCAGAATAGACTCTTAGCATCAGACGACGGAAAAAAATGAAATGCAGTAATTAAAAATATCATTGTACGCTACACATCTTGAAAATAGATAGAAATCTTCAGAAAAGTAAGAGGAATTTTACAGTTCCTAAGCATGTTTTTGAAAACTCGTTCACCTTTTGCTAAATTTTAAGGGCGAATTTTCACTTTTCCTTACGAGAGAAGGGTTACATGAGAATTTTAAGTGATGAGTCACGGGTTGTACGGGCCCCTCCGGGGTCCGGGCCCTGGTACCAGGGACCCAGTATCCCCACCCTTGTGACGGGCCTGGATAAGATGTTCTAAATTTAAATAACAATGAAATAAACTGTATAAAACTGACCTTGAACCGTAAAGGTCCGACCGGAGGTTTAGCGAAAGGGATTCCTGTGAAGCTGTGGATCACTCTGCCATCTCTTGTTCTCAGCGTATCAAACCCAATAACCTTCCCATTTGGAATCAAAACCTCCAGGGCAAAACACTTTAACACACCAAACGAAAAAATCAGTGCTAATTTCGCCCAAAATGATATCTCCATCTTAACAGAGTCGCGTTCACGCTCGAGTGTAACCCAAGAGATACTGGCAATCGGGTTTTCCTTCTCTTGAAATATAATCTATCAAAAAAATATAAATTTCCGTAGAACCACTCGAGGTTACGATAGTGTGAGGAGATAAAGAACAAAGTATGTAGCATTCATAAATTGGTTTTAAGAATGATGAGTTCTGTCTAATTTTTGTGGACGCCAAAGAAAAATCCCAAGAAAATATGCGAATGAGATTTCAAACGAGGCCAAACATCGGAAAACACATACGCTGAGAAAGGTTATCTGTTGCGCATTGTTCGCAAAAAAATGTATAATGTTTATGTTTACAATGTTTTAAATTTATAATGTACAACGGTTGCCTCGGGCTGGTACATAGTAGGAACGAAGGAGGCGGGGCTCTAAGTAGAATCGCAGGATTACCACTTGTGTGGTATTTGAAGTAGAAAAAAAAGAAGAAGAAAAAGAGTGTCGATAGAAAGAGAGGGAGGGAGGTGGGAGGTCTGGGAGGCGCCTCCCCCTCTAAGGGATGATATTCCTCCCCAGTAAATATAGTAGCGTAGCCGCTTAGATCCCCTCGAACGGCAAATGGGCCCTCCGCCCCACCCTGAAAATTTACTCATCCACGCTTAAATCTCTCCAGGAAAGAGTAATATCGAATTGGTAATAATAAAAGAGCCAAAGAGACTCACAATTAGTTGCATTGAAATGTTTCAAATCTCACAAATAATTGTTTTATTCATTGAAAGTGGTACGCTACACATCGAAAAAATCGCCCGGAAAGCCATATTATGTAATTTGGCGAATCATGAATAAGGGTTTCAACCAAACGCCCGCGACCCTCTTCCCCTCCACCGATTTTGGTGTAAAATCTAAACACAAGTTATAAGTAAGTAACCTTTTACAAGCTGATAGTCGGAATGAAGATGTTGCATGTGTGAGGAATTTGCGATTTGACTGTTGATTCTTACGTAAAAGTTTGCGAGAAACAAGATGTGGCCACTAATTTTCTCTGAAATTAAATCCCAAGCTCAAAAAAAGCTCTCAAGTTGAGGCCAAAATGGAGGGGATATTCCACGCTATTCTGAGAGTCCACCTCTACATCAAAACAAACTCTCCATGCGAAGATAGGGAGCAAATACATTAGCAGGGTCGCCGTATTTTAAGTTTTGGAGTTCCCAAATAAAGTGGCAACGCTGCTAATGTATTTGCTCCCTATCTATGCATGGAGAGTTTTTCTTGATGTAGAGATGGACTCTCAGGATAGCGTGGGATATCCCCTCCATTTTGGCCTCAACTTGAGAGCTTTTTTTGAGCTTGAGAGTTAATTTCAGAGAAAACCAGTAGCACCATCGTGTTTCTCGCGAACTTTTACATAAAAATAAACAGTCAAATCGCAAATTCCTCACACATGCAACATCTCCATTCTAGGTATACTTACCTAACGTGTTCTCTATGACATATTATTCACTCGTAGGGTATGCTTTTACATTTTTAACCTGCCAGGTCAGGTGGTTTATTGCGACATTCTTCATGACACTTGAGACTTTCTTTATTCCCGATGTGATCACACACTCATCTCAAGTTCGACTATAAATATAAATATTTACAGAAGTACTCTCCTCCATTACGGCCTCAACTTTTAATCAATTTCATATAGATTAAGTCACCGCACAGGAAGTGCCTTGTTGTGAACTTTTTCCTGCGGAAAATTTAAAATGTAAAATTGATTTGCGAACATAAAAGTTCATTCTATGTCACGCCAAGTTGTAATTTCCATGGTTGCGGCTGTTGTGCCTTCTGCAAGATGAATGCAACTGTCAGGGCCGGATTTACCTACTTGCCGCCCATGGGCCGCCTGTATTTTTCCGCCCCCTTCTCATTCGTTAAGTGAACGTGCCGGTGGGGGAGGGGTGTATGAGACGCATTTACTCGTGTTGAACATACATGTTTTGCGAAAACCCTGTCAACACTAACAAAAGTTCACGGAACTATACGCGAAAGTTAAGTTCCGTAAACCCATTTCTGTTTGGACAGGGCATTCTATTTATAACAAACGAACGAACGAACGAAAATATCATGAAAGAACAAACATAAATGTGGTTTAATAATTTCAACTTCCGCCGCAGTGCTGCGCCGACCGCGCTTTGTTTAGCGCAATGCGTGAAGTGTTCTTGCAGTCTTGAAGGCGCTGTGCATTCGAGCCGACTGCCGCTGACTGCAGTGCGTTTGACGCAATGTGTGAAGTATTCTTGCAGTCTTGTAGGCACTATGCGTTTCACGCCGACCGCCGCGCCGAGGGCTTCTCCTTTTCATCCTCGTCATGATTGCTCTCTAAGCCGTTCCGCTCAAGGTCAAATTGCGTGTTTGGTTTCTCTCTTAACTCGACTAATTAAAGGTGTTGCCTCTTGTATCATCAAAAGACGACAAAATTAGAAATTACTATACTTTCACTTTTACAGGAAATGAAAGATTTTATCGCCTTTTATCTTTTGTAATTTATTTTCTAAAGCCGATTTTTTCTTCTGTTTTTGATACCTACATTCTAAAAGATAGCAACATTTGCCGCTCCCCACATTTTGCCGCCATGGCCGCGGCCCATGTGGCCACCCTCTTAATCCGGCCCTGGCAACTATCCGTACTCAAGAGCTAACCGCATTGCATGTACACAAAATTGAAGGCTCTCGACATTTTATTGGCCTCCTGGCAGTGATGCGCACTATTTAATTTGCTCTATTGACATGGAGAAATTAATGTCATACGAAAAGAGTACCGTGGCCCCTCGCTATTTTCGCTCACTGAGCGCATGTGAAACAATGATGTAAAATTTTATCAGCCTTAATGGTATCACTCTGTACAATATCTAAATATTGAACATAATATAATTTGGCGTCAATGGATTTTTCTGCTCGAGTGAACGTGAGTCAATGCTAATCTCGGCAGGAAAAAAAAAAACATTTTTTGTTTAAAATTACTTTGCGCAAATGTCAGTTTTTTCTATTTGTGATTCAAAGAGTTCATCAGTTCATGCGGCTCATCATCAAAGCCATAGACTTAATTAAAATCGATAAAAAATCATCTCAATTACTAAAAAATCTCAGCTTTATTGAGAATTAAATAACCGAACACAAGATAAAACTATAGGAGGCAAGAGAAGGTTTGGCGTAAATACTTCATTAGTCCAATCAGCGGGCCAATTATTAAAAGTTTAAAGTAGCCCGATAAGACGTCGTAGTGCTATGTATTGCATGGTAATGATAGGGCTATGTCTTGCCTAGTCGTACTGACATAGTTTCAATAATCAGCCCGCAGATAGTCTACCGCATGAAAAAAGTATTATAAGCTTTTGATAACATAAGCAATTTCTGTGAAAGTTGGATATTAAGATTTTTTATCGTAGCAATAGCCTGATTTAGTGTCTACGCCATTCGGTATACTATCGAAGTCTTGGCTCAAACCAAAACAAACCAACATAACCTCACGTGCGAATTATTCATGAGTTAATTGGGTTAATTCATCAAAATTCAGTCATTGACCAGTCATAATTCAATTAAAGTCTGTGTTTGTTTACATTTGAGCCAAGGGTTCGATATTATATCGAATGAGGTAGTCAATAAATTAGTCTATAGGCTCTTACACTTACAAGTTCAGGTATGAAATTCCATTTTTTTTAAAGCCCCGATACGAAGATAATTGGACTGCATTTTGTAATTTGGAACTATAAATTATGGCTCTTCTGGAAAAACACGTATATGCATAGGGAAGCTAATGGCACAAACGTTGTTTTTAAACCGCGGTAGAATTTATATAGTTCCAAATTGCAAAATGCAGTCTAATTACGACCGTTCTTCCTGAACTGGACTGCATTTTGCAATTTGGAACTATAAATTCTGGCCCGGTTTAAAAACAACGTATGTGCCATTAGTTTCTCTATGCACATGAGTGTTTTTTCAGATGACTCAGAATTTAAGTTCCAAATTGCAAAATGCAGTCCAACTATTAGAGCTTCCTCGTGAAAAAATAATTCATTGAGATGGGTGGGTCGAAAGCCACAACTTATTTGATCGGAGCCCTGAGATGATGTGAAAGAAATGATAAAAAAAGTAATAGAATGGTGGATGTAATAAAAAGTCTGAATTCGATGTTTCCTCTATATATATATTGCTCTTATAGAATACATCAGCAATCATGTAACTTTGCCAAAAGAATAGAATTTCGTTTGGAGAACAATTGAGAATAGAGCCTGTCGAATTTATTATTACATCTTCATCATCAGCCAGAATCTGATATGCCTACTTTCTGTGCAGTATTTAGATTATTTATAACGGTTAAACTTTACGGGGGGGGGTGTCTTTCCTGTTCGTTTCATGGAACTAAGAAATTCGTGGCCACAATTTAAAAATTTGAAAACATAGTGATCAACCAGATACTAGATAATACTATCTGTCGATTGCCGAAAAATTATGAATGTGGAAAAAAAACACCCAAAATTTAAAAGAGAGGAATTAACTTAAAGGCTTAAGTAAACGAAACAAAACAATCAAATTTGGGTCACAAAATTGGCTCCTCCTCTTCCTTTAATAGAGCATTTCAACTGGGTTGCTATCAAAAGTCTATCCATCTCAATTTTTCAAGAATATTCCTCCAAACATAGATTGCTATCATGAGCCATTGGTTTGAAAGTAAATTAGTTACAATCCAGTAGAACCTTTTCTACGCTGTGTATGCTATGGACTAAGATCATTTTGAAATAAAGAACTACAATTTCTGACTCATTTTAGAAACAACGTATGAGAGATTAGTCTCCCTGCAGATGGTGCTTTCACGGATAAGCCAGAGATGGTAGTTTTTTTTTTTTTTTTTTTTTTTTTTTTTTTTAAATGTATAGTCCATTAACAGATATAATTCGACGGTGTGCGTCCGCAACCACGTACCTCAGTTTGCGACGTGGCAGACTTCCTGTCATGATTTATTTTTTACATGGAAAACTACTCAACGTCAATTCGTAAAAACTGCTGTGATTTTTCTTCTCTGTGCGAGGAAAATTCTATGAAAATTTTAACCATTTATGTATTTGTTCTTCTTTAAAAAAAATGAAAAAGGAGCGGAGATTTTCAAACACCGCAAACGAGATACGTGGCTGCTGACTTACACCGTCGCATTGCTCACAGAACACTATACCTCCATGTGCAATGGAGGTGAATGGTATATTAACCACAATCTCGCTGCTCCTTCTGCATTGCGCAGTACATATAAACTGCAGCTCTCTTGCACTGAAAAAATAAACACATTAGATCTAGAGTCCAGACTCTTAAAAACATCGACGAGAAGAAGTACTCTTGATTCAATCAGAATCTAGCTTAAATCAAGAAACAAGCCTCTTAATTTAAGTGGATTTCGTCTTGATTCAAGCAAAAATCTGATTGAATCAAGAGTATTTTTTCTTCTCAATGTTTTCAAGGGTCTGGACTCTAGATCCTTTTTGTTTTTTTTCCAGTGTGGGAACTTTGTTAAAAAGAGACAGAACACAAATACTGCAATGATTTTTTTCACATTTTCCTCACTTATGTGTTTGACTAGAGCACTGCCTACCACTGGAGTACTTAGTATTTACAAATGGGAAGCTCATTTTCATTGAGGAATTTTGTCGGGACTCTTTGTTCGTATGTTTCCTGGACTCTCAAAAAATTGTCATGCACCAGTCATCATGCATCAGTGTCATCCTTGTGATCAAAATTCGTCCCGTGATCGCCGCGATGATCCAGTTTCCTCTGATTGAACATTCATCAACGACTGCCAGAAGTCCACTCTTTCCGAATAGAGATTCTCTTTCACGGTCGGTTCTCCAGCCGTTATATGCAGGTACTGCTGCGTCTTTGCCGATTTTTTTATTGGCTCCAATTTTATGCTCGGTTTCCTGGAAAGTTGGACAAAGAAATAAGGTAAGAAAATATTTAAATAAATCTCCCGAATTTACAAATTTATTAATGATTCCTACACTTGAAAAAAGACACATTGGATCTAGAGTCCAGACTCCTAAAAAAATCGACAAGAAAAAATACTCTTGATTCAATCGGATTTAAGCTTAAATCAAGAACCCAGCCTCTTAATTTGAGCGAATGCCCTTTTGATTTAAGCTTAAATCTGATTGAATCAAGAGTATTTTTTCTTTTCAATGTTTTCAAGAGTCCGGACTCTAGATCCAGTGTGTTTTTTTTTTGCCAGTGTACCCTACAATTTAATAGAAGATGTATCAAGTGGCGTCTGAGGGCTATACTGCCGTGCTAAGGAAGAACGCCGTATGAACCATCAGGCGTTGCCAAATTTCCTTTGATAAAACACGAATTTCCTGGTAAACTTATAAATATTGTCCTCCATTTTTCCGGATAATTTTGTTCGTAATTTCACCTAAAGTACAAGAAAATTTGCAGGAAAAATATTAATATCTTTCCTCTGAAATAACATTTTATGGAAGAAAATTTGGCAACTCTCAAATGTTCATATGGCGTTCTTCCTTAGCGCGGTAATATAGAGAATCCTAACAATATTTTTTTTTCTAAGTTCTCTTTTTTTAAACTAGACTGAGAAGTTTGTTCAGCTATACAGTTTAGCTTAAGCGTATTGTCCGCGTCCAATATTTTTGCAACAGATGAGTATTTGGTATTATCTTGCTTTTGAATTTCATTGTTTTTTAGTATTGGACTCTTAGGTTCAAAATGAGCTAATCTACGTGGAGTTCTTTTAGGCAGATACTCGTACCCAAGTAGCACAGATTGCAATAAGTAGATTTACACTAAAAATATTGCAATTCCACTGGAATGCATTGCATTCTGTATCTTTCTGACACATGATGGAGCTCATTTTGTTGATTGTTTAAAATCGGCATAAATTGACTAATTGATGTAAAAATATTGCAATTTAATGGTAAAAAATTACAATTTTATTGATATCAAATTGCTATTTAATTTCAATATTTCCGTTGCACTGTGCTACTTGGGTACATGTCTTCGGTGTAAATGCATCCAAATAATGGTCCGTCACCGTCCTTTTCTCTCTCTCTCTCTCTCTCCCTCTCTTATTTTTCTGAGAAATACTATTCTGTAAATATACAGTCAACTTCCTTTTTCAGGCATGTTTTAGTTTGTCGGTTATGTGATGCCTAAATCAAACAAGCTTTCAGAAATGACAATATAAAATTCACTTGGCAGATGTGTTAAATGGCGGACCAACCATGCGAAAAAAATGTCCCTGCATTCATAAAGTCAGAATTGACTGTTATCACCCTAAACTCGCTGACCGTTTTATTGTAACGATCTCCTGTAAGTTTCGCAACATCGAACCCAACACCGCCTTTCAGATCTCAAACTTTAAAAGCTTGTTCAACCGCTCGAGTGCGCACATGTTGCATCTAAAATGAACGAATTAAACTATTATTTGCAATAAAATAAAACTGTTTATGGACTCACCCATTTTTGGCAAAATCAGTTACCATATCGATAGTCATTCTTGAAACTCTTACATCAGCCTCTGTCCATGTTCTCTCCGGGAAATAGAACGTTAGCGGGAAGAGATTAAGTAAATCATCTGAGTGTGTTACGCCTGCCAAAGGAGCAATGCACATATCATATAAAATGGACATAAACTTACTACGGGAGTGTAATATACATAAAATCCTTTAAATCGAAATAAGCGAGAGTGAAAGAACACAAAAAGAAATAAAGAAACTAGAATGAAAGAAAATCATCGTCTTAGTGCCAAAAACTAGATAAAAAACGAGACAATGGTAATATAAACTGCTCAGATGAGTGTTCATGGTAATAATTCCGTCTCATTTTAATGCCAAAGGAAAACAAAATAATGATGGTTTCAGGTCTGCAGTTGAGCAAACAATTTAGCATTGAGGGAAAGTTATGTTAAGCTTTAGGAGTTTTAGACACTTGGTTCTCTTAAAATTAAACAATTGCTCCATTTTGAATGGCAGAGGGAATGAGAAAACCACACAATGGACCATTAGACGAGGTACAAAGTGAGGCATTCTAAATAATACATGTTTTTTATACAAAATTTCACGTAGAACACAATTTGCTCAGCGAAAATTACTGAAAACACCAAACAAAAATATTTTATGTTTCTTGAAGCGTGAATTCAAACCTCCCGCTCATGAAAACTCAATGGTCTGTGCGAGTCAAATCGCGCACTAAACGTTATCATGACAGTCTTTGCGATGTAAAAATCTGGCAACCTCAATATTGACGCTTTGGCTCAGCAATATACCAAGTTATACATAGTTTGAACTACATAGAGTGGAAAATGGAAAATGTTCGATTAAGAAGCCTGTCGAGACCTTTGTAGTACGCGATTCGACTCACGTAGAGTATTGAGTTTCTAGTGACCGGGCAATTCAAATTTCCCGTGACCAATGTAAAATAAAAACATTGATATCGTAGTTAGGAGTTGATTTCAGTAATTTCTGATGCAAAAATCTCGTTTTACGTGAAATTCTAGTCTATAGACGTGTATCAGCGTGCTTCGATTCGTACTTTGTCTAGAGGTCCATTCTCCCTTTTTTTTGTCAAAGTGTAACTCACCTTTGACTTTTTCAATGCCAAAAACAGAATTCATAGAGACAGCGTGTTGGTAATCGTACAGATAAAGATATGCGTCTCCCTTGTACTTTCTTGCCGCCTCAATAGCGCCGTATAGAAACCAACCGTCCGTGATCATCTGTGAAACGGATAAAAAAATGAAAAGAAAAATATAAAAATATATAAAGGTATCATGTGTGGATTCAGTGCTTAACTCGATTGCTCTGATCATTTTGTACCTATGGAGCAGAAAAAAAAGGAAAAATACTCCCGTTGGCTGATTCGATGGTATTGATGGTATTTTGGCTTAAGGCCTAAATACACGCTCTTTCCGTCAATTTCCGACCAAAATTATGACAAAAGTGGCGGTCAAATGGCAGGCCGCAAAAATTTGAGGGTAGATGGTGCGCACCAGTAACCCTTTGATCGGAAATTGATAGAAATTTGAGCGTGTACCCCGGCCATTAGGCGAAAGAACTACATGATATGCGTTTGATTTAATATGAGTTTGACACGTTTATAATAGCTTGGCATGTTTGATGTGCTTTTGTAGTTGCCTTGCTAGAGGCCTTTTTGTAATTGTAAGGTATACTGACTTTATTTAATTGATATGAGTGATGTGTAAAATGTGTTTGTCGGGTTTTCTGCGTTCTTAAGTGTTTATGCCAGTGTAATTACGGTGTGTTTATGGAGCTTTGTGTACTCGTAGATAAGTCAGATTAATCTTAAAACATAATGAAATAATCAGTCCAAGCAAACAGTGAAAGTATTGATAGTTCCAAATAATTTAGCTTACATTGATAACTGCTTCGGTGGAAGAATCCAGGTCTATGGGTTTATCTCCGAAGTAAAATCCCTGGATTTTCTTTACTACGCTTGGAAGTTTGTCCCTTGGGAATGCCGACTTTAGTATCATTACTATTGGTAGAACATACTCTGGATTTTCTTTAAGTTCGTTCACAAATCGCTGTCCAGCTGCATATACCACTGTGAAAATAATGAAGCATGTCAATGAAGTAAAACTATTTAAACTATTTGTATTTCAATTTACGAGGTTGGAACCTACCACTGTTATCAGTTCCATTGGAAAAAACGGACTAGACATTCTAAAATGCTACGATTATACCTAAGTAATGAAATTTTAAAGAGCGGTCATTTCCTAATTCATATTTATGAGCAATTTATCGCATGCAACAACAATAGTCTCAACAAGAGGTTTGTACGAGGCAATTGTCTGTTGAATATTGTAAAAAGAAGGATGATGTCAAAGGTTGTGGGAGGAGGCAAAGTTTTTCTTCGAAAAATGAGACTACCAAAAATCTCGAACAATCTTGAAAATTAAACCAAGAAAACCAGGGAAATGTGCTGAGTAAACACCATTGGATGCATATTTCGCGACTCACCTATCGCAGCCATGGAGGCTACCTTTCGAGGGTTCGTTAGAAACTGAATTGACTCATCTGCCAACAATAACATACACCTACATATATTAAGACTCAACTCACTTATGGTCCAATCTGCCACGCTAAGGAAAAACGCCGTATGAGCCATCGGGCGTTGCCAAATTTCCTTCGACAAATCACGAATGATCAGGAAAATTTGTGAATATTTCTGTTCCGATTTTTCAGAGATGATTTTGTTCGTAATATGATCTATAAAGTCTGAATATTCCAAGGAAGAATATTCATAACCTTCACAGGGCCGGATTTACTTGCTTGCCGCCCATGGGCCGCCTGTATTTTGCCGCCCCCTTCTCATTCGTTTTGAAACATCAATAAAAGCCATCAAGTAAACGTGCCGGAGGGAGAGAGGCGTATAAGACGAGTTTACTCGTGTTGGTCACATTTCTTGTGAAAGCCCTGTCAACACTACCAGCAAAAGTTCACGGAACTTGGCGCGAAAGTTAAGTTCCGTAAACCTATCTCTGTATGGACAAGGCCCTCCATTTATGAGAAATGAACCAAAAAATTATGAAAGAACAAACATAAATGTGGTTTAATAATTTTAACTTCCGCCGCCGCGCCGCGCCGCGCTGACCGCACTGTATTTGGCGCAATGCGTGAAGTATTCTTACAGTCTTACATGCGCTATGCGTTTCGGGCCGACCGCTGTTGCACGCACTGTGTTTGACGCAATGCGTGAAGTATTCATGCGGTCTTGCAGGCGCTATGCGTTTCACGGTGTATCAGTGCGTGTACAGTGCGGTCGCTGCTGACCGCAGCGACCGCACTGTCTTTGGCGCAATGCGTGAAGTATTCATGCAGTCTTGTAGGCGCTAATATGTGTTACATGCCGACCGCCGCGCCGAGGGTTTGTTCTCGTCATCATTGCTCTCTGCGCCGCGCCGCGCCGTTCCAGGCCAAGTTCCGTGTTCGGTTTCTCTCTTAGTCTTAACTCGACTAATTGAAGGTGCTGTCTATTGTATCACAGAAGGACGACAAAATTAGAGTTATACTCTCAGGAAATGAGAGATTTTGTCACCTTTTCTCGTTCGTAATTTTTTTGTCTGAATCTGATTTTGGCACAAAAATTCACAAATGGCAAATAGAATCTTAACGGACCACGACACAACGTACGGATTTAAGCATTGTGATGCATGTTTCTTCATTAGAATTTCACTTCGAATGGGTACGATTCTTGCATCGAAAATTACTGAAATCAACTCCGAACTAAGATAACAACGTTTTTATTTTACATTGGTCACGGGAACTTTAAATTGCCCGGCCACAAGAAACGTATTACTCTACGTGAGTCGCATCGCGCACCACAACGGTTTTGCAGGCTTCTCGATCAAACATTTGTGTACAGGGCCGGATTCACTTACTTGCCGCCCGCCCATGGGCCGCCCGTTTTCTGCCGCCCCTTCTCATTCGATTTGAAACATCAATAAGAACCATCAAGTGAACGTGCCGGAGGGGGAGGGGTTCATAAAACGCGTTTACTCGTGATGGACACATTTTTTGCGAGAGTCCTGTCAACACTATACTAGCAAAAGTTCACGGAACTTGGCGCGGTAGTTAAGTACCGTAAACCTATCACTGTGTGGACAATGCCTTCCATTTATATGAAATGAACGAAAAAATAATGACAAAACAAACATAAAATGTGGTTTAATAATTTTAACTTCCGCCGCCGCGCCGCGCTGACCGCTGTGTCTTTGACGCAATGCGTGAAGTATTCATGCAGTCTTGTAGGCGCTAATATGTGTTACATGCCGACCGCCGCGCCGAGGGTTTGTTCTCGTCATCATTGCTCTCTGCGCCGCGCCGCGCCGTTCCAGGCCAAGTTCCGTGTTCGGTTTCTCTCTTAGTCTTAACTCGACTAATTGAAGGTGCTGTCTATTGTATCACAGAAGGACGACAAAATTAGAGTTATACTCTCAGGAAATGAGAGATTTTGTCACCTTTTCTCGTTCGTAATTTTTTTGTCTGAATCTGATTTTTCTTAATGGCTACATTTAAAAAAATTGCAAAATTTGCCGCCCCCTAAATTTGCCGCCATGGGCCGCGGCCCATGTGGCCACCCCCTTAATCCGGCCCTGATACCTTCATCTAAAATAAATATTTTCTGAGAGAAAATTTGACAACATTCAAATGCCCATGCGGCGTTTTTACTTAGCACGGCAGAATACCTAGTGTGCTGTCACTTACCGGAAGCAAAGAGACCTCCTTCGCCAGAGGTTATTCCTGTCACAAAAGGGATTTCCGACTCCAATTTATCTAACTCTTTCGGAAGGAAAGCATTCTCTGTTTCGGACTCAATTGTTGGTGTGAAAAACAGATCGCCAACGGCCCAGTCCTGCGAAAAAGGAAAGGATGAAGGTGTCGATGAAAAAGCAAAGTGCAATAATACGCCTTCAAAATAAATAGAGACCATTCATTGGATACTATATATAAAACTTTACAGCTTCTCACAAAATATTTCACTTTTAAAAATATTATAGGATTTCAACAAACTGTTAAGTTGCCTTTTTTTCACCACGATACGACCGTTATAGGCGCAATTAGCGCAAAAGCTTAATCATGTACTCAATAATTACAAATACTTCATGTAAATTAAATTTTATTTTGAATGTAGACCTTTTGAAAAGTTCAAATATACAACCGTAATTTATAATTCTACACACGGAATAAATCTTACTCCATGAGACAAAGTCATAAGGGTGACGCTTAGCGTGGAATGCATAACGCCTGAGACTTGAAGAGTTTTGGGGGGTTGGAGCAGAACCGGTTGGGGGGCGTCCTCCCCCAGTTTTGCAATAAGAATCCATTAGCATTATAATGTTGTTATGTTTCCCATGAATTAATTGAAATTCCGTTTTTACTACATGAAAAGAGAGCGCATTCTTATTTACTTTACATTTCCTTGTGTGCAGATAGAGACTGTTAATATTTGCAGGATTTCTTAGCGAGATAAAAGAAATTATTGAGGCGAAAATAAGGCGAATTTTTTTATGAAATGTCCTTACTTGGAATCTACCCCTCATCTCTATGATTAATTCAACTGGAACCTCCTGCATGCATTTAAGAAGTTCGTGTGAGGGCTCAGGGGGACAACTGCACAAAACTGCCAGTGCTTTCGTCCTATCTTTGAGTGTCTGAGAAGGCGTGATTGCCCATGGACAATATCCAGATCCGCTCATTGCAATGCCCCTATGAATCAAACCTGGATCAAGAACACAGAAAGAAAAATTAGGGCATCATTTGACTCATGCCTTGGAAAAAATACCATGCAGGCTTCGCCTACTGCATGTGATTAGCAATCGTAGTTGTGATGGCATAAAAGAAGGCAGTAGAGCGCCTTCATTTTCTCATATATGTGACACAGCTATCCACAGAGGACGAATAGTTGCATCTACATGACGCTACCTTCAATGCCCGTCAGTGCACAGTGAATCGATCGAGTCAATTAGAGAGGTCGGACATTAAATTTTTGGCTAAAACTGCAAATTCGGATGTTTATTTCGTCACAATTTAAATTTTAAGGGGTGCATGCAGAAGAAAATTTCACTAGAAAACCAGTGGAGCTACTTTTAAAACCTTCAAATATTGTATAAACGGAGTTATGAGCTTTTGAAGTTTCCAAATTTTGTCCGACATCTCCTATTGACTCGGCTCACTGTGTGGCGTCGCAGCGTCAGCTATGGGAACAACTAAGTTTCATTTTTTACGTCTATGAATGGAACAACATTTTCGTTTTAACCTCCGCAATATCATAATCATTTCGGCTGGTTCCACTCAAAACCTAAAGTTTTAAGTATACACCCTTTTAGTGACAATATACAAGGAAGATTCTTGGAAGTCATTTTTGGAGCCCCTCATCCTTGGATTGGTGCATGAAAAATCTTATGGTGGCGGCCGCCTTACGACATTTTGCATTGTAAAATGAGGATGATTCATCGAATGCAAATTTTTTGGTCAATTAAACTTTACAAACGTTAATTTACCGTTTGCCGTAGTGTGTTAAAGGTTCTTTTCCCGTGAACAGCAACATAATTTTTTTTTTTTAAAAAAAGAAAGAACGTCAATCAGTAAGTATGACTCGTGCCCTGATTATGGAAGATACCTGACTATATAAAACTGCGTGGCACTTACCTTTGTTTAGAGGTGACAATAGATTAAGATGAACGCTTGCAGCTCCAGCACTTTCCCCAAATATGGTTACTAGATCAGGGTTTCCACCGAAGTTATCGATATTGTCGTGAACCCATTTAATCGCAAGAGCTTGGTCCTTCAACCCAAGATTGGCAGGGATAGCTTCATCACCAGTGGTCGCGAACCCTTTCGCAAGAATTTAAGAGGATTATTATTTATTTATTTATTCTGCATGGGAGTAAAGAGCTATAGAAAAAGCACATGGAACTTGAATTCTATGGCTGCACTATTTTGGAACGTGCATGCTGTAGAGAAGGCTCTTAAGTACGCCTGTATTTAAATTAATTCAGATAGTATTGTTGTTCCTCATAGTTCACACAACTCTCTTATTTATGAAGTTTTTGCATATTTCTCTCTCTCTTTATCTTACTTTTTCTCCTTCCTCTCTCTCTTACAGCGTGTGATAAAAACTCGTTCTGTTTTGTTCTTTTTTTCAGATCATTTTCACAAGCAGGTAACTTGAGTTTTAGTCTATTATTTTGAAGGTGCTTTGGCAAGCAACTCCCTATTTACACATTTTATGATTCCTGATAGAGCTATGAGCACAAAAAAAAATCTGGCTATTTGAACTTCACAAGGGTGGTTTCACGATAACTGGAATAGTTTTGTCGCCGTCACAGACAACACACTATTTGGTAATATTTTTAGTAGAAATGATAATCACTCGAATTTTTTCGCATTAATCTTCAAAGCGTTACGTATTATAACACTTCCTAATGATTTCTAATGACTTCTCAATTAATATTATGCAAATTCTGAAAATAAGCTGTCTGTTACGCGATAAAAAGTCAGCGTAACGGACAGCACAATGTCGGCCTTTTATATATTAAAATTAAAAAGTAGAGCAATAAATCTTTGAAAAGCGTTATAACACGTAACCCTGCGTAGATTTATCCAAACAAATTTGAGAGATTATCATTACTACTAAAAATATGACCGAAAATGTGTTGTCTGTTATACGGGAACAAAACTATTCCAGTTATCGTGAAACCACCCACAGTTTTAAAGCCTGCTGATTTCACAATTGGGTAACGTAGTGGTATTCTTTCATTTTGAAGGCACTTTAACGACTCGCTATCATCTCCGTTAGCCCCAGTTGTGCCGTAATGGATTTCTGTGATGAACCGTCAATACATTCGTTATCTGTATTTAGGTATTGTTATGAGTCTTTTCAAGACTTATTGTTTTAGTCATCAAAATTGAACTCTCTCTCTTTTCTTTTAGAGATGAATTAACCCGACTTTCACTGACACCTCACAATAAAATTTTTAGGCTGGATTTCTGACATTTCGCTCACAATCACTTAAATATTTTTTCTAATCACATGCTTACCTAGAGGCCCCAGTCTATAGTTGATGGTTACCAACACAACATCTTTATCCAGAAGTAAATCTGGCCCGTGGATGACGCTGGCTCCCATCATGAATCCCCCACCGTGAATAAAGACCATGACGGGGAGTTTTGCCGATTTGTCCACCTACAGAATACGAAATGGTCCACTCAAAGTATGCAAATGATACAAATCTATTAAAGAACTAGAAAAACATTATATTGTTTTAAAACGTCTGCTTTTAGTTTCAATTAAACGAAGGGTAATCAACTCCATGGCTAAAAATGTTCACAAATCATCCCTCACGCAGTGAGAAAGAGGAGTCATACTTTAAAGAATTGACTTCGAATGGATTTCATTCCTCAAAGAAAGAATAGCTACAAGTTTGCATCGTTGGAAGCTGAGATAATCGTACATCTAGATTTTTCTAGTTTCCATATGGATGTGCAAACTAATGGAACATTATTTTGAATGAAATCATGCAAAAAAAATCAGAGTAGTACGAAGGACTCCAGGAGAAGATGAAAAAAGAGAGACGAAGATCAGTGATTACATTACATTAGCGGGTTCGCATACGAACCTTCGGATTATTTCGTATATGAATTATTCACTAAAAAAATTAACAACGATTGGATCGATTTTCTTGAGATGCATTATACTCAACTTCAATGACCATTTTCCTGCTTTTTCCTCTTTGCGAAACGAAAGGAAAAAAATCTGGAGTCTCATTCTTGGGCCTAGTTTAAGTTAAACATCATATTAAATATAAAGAATTATAACTAGAGGCATCAACTAAATATACAACATAATATTAAATACATATATAAAAAAAATTTCTGAAAACAATCTACTTAGTTTTGCTCTTGCCTTGTGTATTTACCTTAGGAGAGTACACATGGAGTACGAGGCAGTCCTCCTGGCCAATAATTTTACTCCTAGTTGGGTCGGCAAAATCGACTTGCGGACAAAAGGTTGTATTCTTCGTAGCATCGAGTGGCTCTTTCCATGGTTGTGGTGGTTGTGGCTCCTGAGAGTACACGAATTATTATTTAATCATTTATTTCTTAAACTATAAAAATGACACTTAATTGCATTTCAGGTTGCGAAACTTAATGTGTAAATTACAGACTTACCAAAAAAGATATATTGATTAATTGCAATAATCTGTATTAAGTGTAAATATTGAATATACGAAATGTCCATAAAAAGAATATTCTGAGGTAAAAATTTTTGCGATTCGTGGAGTTTCCAAATACTCTACCATTAAATCTAAAATTGGAATTTAAATATTCATAGCTCTGAATTGCTAAAAAATAACTTCCTAGCAAAACAGATATCATTAATCTATTTTTTTTTTAAAAAAAGCTATTTATCCTTAGTGTGCCCATGTTACAAAAAATCCTGACATTAGTAAAATTAAAGTACATATATTTGGAGTGAAACAAACGCTACCGGACTCACATTTGGACGTATTTATGCTTATGTGCTTAGGTTTAACATGCGCCATAGTTCCTTTTAGCATAAATACGTCCATCTCAATGATATATTGATGAATTTTCTAATCTACAAAGTTATATGAGCTTTAGAGGATCGTACAGAGGGCTGAACAAAGAACCTTAATTGAAACTACTGTCAGCGCTTCAGCAGAGTGATGACTACAACACGGAAAAAAAAGAATTGCTGATTCAGCAATTCTTTTTTTTTTCGTGAAGTTTCTAATTTAACTGAAATTGAAATAAGATGCACGGGACTAACCTTGAACCTTAGAGATCCAACGGGAGGTTTAGCGAAAGGGATTCCTGTGAAGCTGTGAATCACTCTCCCATCTCTCGTCCTCAGCGTATCAAACCCAATAATTTTTCCATTTGGAGTCGAAACTTCCAAAGCTTGACAAAACAACGCACCGTACGCAAAAATCAGTACAAATTTCGCCCACGAAGATAACTCCATCGTGATAGAGTTGCGTCCACTCTCGAGCCTAGCCCAAGTGGTACTGATGATCGGCTTTTCTTTATTTAGAAAACAACACAAAATTGCATCAGAACCACTCCAGTCTACGATAAAGCGACGAGATAAAATAGTAAGTATATAACCGTCATTTGCTTATGCATTAGAGATTAGTTCAATTGTTCAACTCCAATTCAAGTAGATCATAAGTATATTTAAGCCGATATGTATATTCTTTGTAAATAAATATGGATAAGATTTCAAATGGAAGCATCAAGCAAAATGGGGGGCTTGGAGGACAAAGCGCATATGTGCAGATTTTGCTATTTCAAGAAATATTTGTTTACAATTTCAAAATTACATGGAGCCTTATGGCAGAGAGAAAGCTAAAGCTCACATTTTGATGCTTTAAAGTTGGATTTTTGTTGCGAATTTTCTGCAGAATATACTTTCAAACTAGCTTTAGTTGCATTCAAGAATATCTCAATTTTTCCGAAAACTGCACTTATGCGCCTTGTCCTCCAAGTCTCTCGAATTTACTTCATTTTGCGATTAGGAACTACGATATCATTTTAGAAGCAGCATATTGTGTGCCATTAGTTTTCTTGTGCATATGGGTGTTTTTATGTATAAGCCAGAAATTGCATTTCATTATCGCAAAATGCAGTCCAAATGTTGCTGGGATCACATGATTCGATCTCCTGTTTTTTACGAGACTAATCTAAAATTTTAGAATCTCCCTGAGGATAAAGAATATATATGGGATTAAAATCGCATGTAGGTACATGCTCGTGAATTTTCAAATGTGGTTTTTTTCCTATGCACAGCGGTGCCGGCCGTATGCAATTATATGCTAAAGAAAAGCGCCGTAGGAGAATTCGAGAGTTGCAAAATTTCCCACAGTAAAATGTTTATTTTGAAAAGCGTTATGAACATTTTCAATTGCAATTTTTAGATAATTTAGATATGACCACTAATAGCATTCTCTGAATATTTCGAAGAAAAATACTATCAGATTCCTCTGAAAATTTATATTTTATTAAAATAAATTTGGCAACGTTTGAAGGCTCTCACGGCGTTCTTTATCAGCACAGCATCGTAGATTTCACATGTACGCTTATTAAGACAAACTTGAAAATTACTGAAAAGTATATATACTTACGTGTAGAAGACTGGTGTTCAATTTCACGAACAGAAAAGAACACCGAACTATATTCCACTCGCACAAGCCACTAACTGATGGTCTGATCTCACTTCATCGTGAAAATTGGTGGTTTTTTCGAAGCGTGTCGAAAATCAGCGGTCTCAAAGCGACTGTTGTATGATGAGTTTAAAATTTTAAATCTTCCTACGATTAGCATACTCATACCCAGACCCAGTAAGCAAGGCGCCGCGCCGCCAGCCGGCCGCGGTGACCAGCGGCACAAGGTCAAAACTCATCATCTAATAATAATAAGCGCCCAGTCAGCCAATAGCCTGTGTCACACTATCAAAATACGCCAACAAAATGTCAAGGTCGAGTGCTGTGATTCGTCCAAGTAATCGAATAAGCCAATCACAACACTTGACGTTGATATTTTGATGGCTGGTTTTGATAGTGTGACACAGGCCTTTCTCAGCTACGAGAATGAGGCATCTACTGCGCATGACGTCAGAAAAAGCCGATCAAGCGGGAATTTTGAAAATGAGGCTATATCTGTCAGGTAAATCGCGTTATCTGACGTTAGCTCTTGCTGACGTCATGGACGAGGGATAGCTGCGCAGCTTGGCGGGNGGGGGGGGGGGGGGGGAGCTGAGCAAGGACTGGATGCTTCTCAGACCATGAAGGAATTATGTGGAAGGAATTACGTAAATCCCATGTACTCGTATCAAAGTCGTCAAATTTTGAGTTTTTTGTTAAAATTTTCGAAGATTTAGAAGTAGAGAATCTTTTGCTGAATATTTTCTCGCTAAAACCCCTTAAGTGCCCTGGAAAAAGTTAGGAAATGTTTGTATCTTAGAAAAGTTGTCACCCTGAATAGCTAGTTAATATTTTCCGGTGATATCTTCTGGAAGCCCTTTTCGACATTGAATGAAAATCATTTGCAGGACCGAAATATTTTATCGAAGTTCTTTTTGAAGCGAAAAGAAATTCTTCTGATTGCGAGACCGGGAATACTCCGGATGAGCTAAAATCAAGAGAATGGAGTGACTTAGAATAGAAACAATATGCGCTTTCAAAATCGAGTGTCACAAAAGACACTTTCTTCCTAGGTGAAAGTGCATTATGCATAATTGTCATGAATTACTTCATGCATCAGGCATTTAGACACGAAAAATCTCATTTTACGTATAAAACATAGCTAAAATAAAGACAAAGATCACGCAAGCTACGAATCCCGCCAATCACGATAGACGTGAGATTTTTCCGAGGTACTACATGAAATGCACGGACGAGTAAGTTGGTGAGTAGCCATCTCCAGACATGTAGCCCCTTCAAATACTAAAGCTGCAATTACGTATACGTTAATATCTTTTGGTGTGTTACAACCAGTCAATTGAAGGCTATCGAATATGAAACTATAACACCAACTTACGAACTTACGACCCTCCAGAGGATCACCGCTTCTGAGTTTATAGATTTGCCTTGATGAGGGAACCCTCGGAAAAGAGGGAAAAAGGACAAAATATCCTAGAGACTGGGAAAAATTGCATTTACCGAGGCGGCGGTGGATCACGCTATATAACCTCAAGTTTGCTTCTTTTTTTTGCGTAATTTGGATTTTGAAACCTGTTGCTGCAAGCCTTGTTCGAGCCCTTAAAATTCAATCTAGTATACAATAGATTCATTTCACACCCAATTTGATAGATATTTAATAATTTAAAAAAAAAATGAAAAATATACGTTTATTAAATCAAATATCACAAAAATAATCTATACATTTAAAAAAATGTAAACGAGGTGACATATTTCTATAAAAAATAGTGGAATGGAATCTAAAGATTTTAGGCAACAATGTTTGTCTTGTTCTCCTTCCTCCTGATGGTTAAATAATTGCTGAAGAATTAGCTCATTTTAGATCTTGAACTTTCTTTCATTAGATGTATCAATATCATCAGGTACTTAAGATGTGCCAGCAACAATTGTTGATAATTTTCCCAGTGAAGTCTGGGAAACCCCCCTTCTGAATTTCCCGCAATAACCTCAGATCTTTTTCTCTGACTGAGTATCCAGTATTAACGACTGCCAGAAATCAACTCTTTTTGAGAAAAGATTTTCTTTCACTGCTGGGCCTGCTGCCGTGATGTGCAGGTAATGGCGCGTCTTTGCTGCTTTTCCGATTGGCTCCCACTTCAAGCTGGTATCGCTTAGTTTTCTAGAGAATTCGACACAAAAAGAAAAATATAAGCCGATAATTCAGTTAAAGATAATCTGGTTATAAAATCTTGTTTTGATTTTTAGAACTTATTGATTGATAATAACTTAAAGGGTATGGTATATCTTAATGCTGTGCTTCTGCGTCAACTTACAGGAGATGTAGCTCTTTAAATGGACGTATTTCTGTCAAACGGAACTATGTGCATTATGACCCTGTCATGCATATATTCTAATGGATCTCAGGGCTCATGTCTTAATGCACATAGTTCCATTTGGCGCAAATACGTCCAAATAACCCTGCGATTGACGTCATCCACCACGGATGTGCTAACGTGCATAACGATGGCTCGGTTTCTATTAGAGTACTTATATACAAATAAGAGTGTTGTCATGTTCATGTCACTTTTTATGCTGCTCTGATCTGCACACTCGAATAGCGAAACCTTATAATCATTTTTGGAGGACACAGTCTATGCGAGATGAGAAAAACGGAAAAATCTTTGGTAAAACCTTTGAGTGATTTTTATAGTCTACTATTTAAACATTTCGAAAATTTGGAGGTTACTCCCCCTAAAGACCCCCCAATAATCTATGTCGGTTGCTGTTTATTTCAATGGATGCAGCTCGAAAGTCACTATTTTAGTATAGCTATCATCTCGGTTTCGTCAAAAAGCGCTCTTATGTCCATTAAGTGATAACAGTTTTCATAAACGTCTTTCCAACTAAATACAAGACGATGCACTTCATGAATTTTCGAATAGCAGAGGATTCTGCACGGCAATTTATGATACAATTGTTTTAACTCCGGTGTGGGCGGTAAAGTATCATTCAAAGTGAAGGCGTTTTCGACTGGTGACTATAGTATGTGACGGCTCATAACAACGCGTGTCGCGTAAAGGTATCAAATAAACCTGGATCTCTCCTGTCATTTCTTTAAAACGAGTTAGGATCCACCAAGATGCAATACATTTGAAAAAACATTTGCAATATGCTGCAAATATCCCAGGTAACTCACCCATTTTTGGCAAAGTCCGTTACGATGTCAATGGTCTTTCTTGAAACTTTAACGTCAGCCTCAGGCCATGTTCTTTTCGGGAAGTAGTATGTAAGAGGAAATAGATCCAGCAAATCATCTGAGTGACTTACTCCTGCCAAAAGAGCAATGAACATTTACATGTTTTGTAAAATATTTGCGAATTACGAGATAATGCTGTAAGCTGATCACACAGTGTGGTCTCGACTATCCATGGTTGACTAAATACGCTCTTTTGGCGTCCTTTAATGATAGAAATGTGAATAATAAAGCAGAGAAAAAACTTGTATAGGAGGTAAATTTCTCAATACGTGATTAATTATAAGACACACCTTCTTTTCATCTTGGCTCCAAAAATGAAGTTGGAAAATCTTATTAAGTATCTCTTGATTGAAATTAATTTGCTCGATAATTTAATACACACTGCTTTCTCCCTGATCGTGAATATTTGGATGGAGTTAAACAGAAAGGAACCAAGCCACATCGGGATCGAACCGAGAAAAAGAGGCTTAAAGTTTAGCTCCTGCATAAGACTCAATGTAAAAGTTAAACTTCAAGTTCAATTTCTGCAAAATTTGCTCCAACAAAAACTTTGAATTTTTGGCGATAGATAGTAAAGCAGTGGATGGGTTCAAAACCACTCATTACTCAATTTTTTCCAAAATGTGGGTTGGTTCCTTTCTGCTTAACTCAGTCCATTTGAAAACGGAAACAGAATAAGAGCTTGTGAAGTGTGCAGCAGTGGTGTGGCGTGAATTGCGATATATCGATTGTTATGCGTTATAAACCTATGGTAAAGAATCGATTATTAAGGTGTTCGCTGCGGACACCCTGTTTATCGATCCTTTTCCATAGGTTCAAATGGCATAACAATCGATACATCGCAAAGTACGCCACGCCACAGGTGTGCAGGAAGTAGGCTCATTAAACAGAGCAATATCAATTGTGCGAGGCAAATTGCCGACCAAGATGTACGAAAAATGGAAAGAGACACCAAGATTGTGGGCCTGGCCTAGCAATACTCACGAGATTTTGACGCATTTACCTTTTCTGGAAATAAACAGCTTGTTCATTTAAGACGGCAAAGAAGATGCGAAAATCACCAATTATTAATCTAATTATTCCCTCCATAACGAGAGCATCGTATCAAATTGTTACTCACCTTGGATTTTCGTGTTGCCAAATAAGCTATTGTGAGAAACCGAGTGTAGATAATCGTACACATAAAAATACGCCTCTCCCTTGTACTTCCTTGCTGTCTCAGCAGCGCCGTGCAAAAACCAACTGTCAGTGAATAACTGTGAAAATAATTGCAAATAATAACTCTATATTACAACCATCAGCGCAAATCCAGAAAAAATTGAGACAATTACTTATTTAATTATTAGAAAAATGTTACCGCAGCAGAAGACAACACATGGATCAAGACCAATATCGACGGTGAAACTACCAAACCAGGTATCTCGGTTTGCGACGTTGCAGACTTCCTGTCATACATAATTTTTTAAATGAAAAACTACTTAACGTCCAGCCTTGAAAATGTCTGTGATTTTTTCTCTTCATGCGGAGAAAATTCTGTGAAAATTTCAAGGAATGATAATGATGTGGTCTACTTCAAAAAAATAAAATGCGAGCGTAAATTTTTAAACACCACAAACGAGATACGCGGTTTGGTAGTTTCACCGTCGATATGGTTTGCTCAAGTATGGAATGTGCTCACGTTATCTTAGGAATGTAGATGAGGAGTTCAGGGCACCTATCCCAATAAAACTTTAAATTTAAAGAAGTAAAAATTAAAATTTCTTGTAGTACACTTTTACTACTACAGAAATTGATTGAATGGTAAGAAGTCTGACAAATTTTACCTCTTACGTAGAGGAGCTATTTTAATGCAATTTTGTTAGTCTATATAGTGCTATGAATGTGGAGCAGAATCTATTCTCCTCACGGAGTAACTTACGAGCCTACGAGACCGTGTGAATACTTCACGCATTGCGCCAAACACAGTGCGGTCCGCTCGGTCGGCTTGGAGCGCGTATTAGCGCCTACAAGACTGCATGAATACTTCACGCGTTGCGCGAAACACACTGTGGTCGGCGTGTGCGCCGCCGGCCGCGGAGTGCACTATTTCCGACCTGTATATACCGCGCGTGGCATACATCGCAGTGTACACACAAATAGAATAGAATGAAAAAATGAAGATGTAGTGTTAAAAATAGTGGCGTTTCTTCTTCTGCAAATGAGGAAACCTCGTCTTTATAGCCTAGCGCCAGCACAGCTTTACTCTTTGCTATTTAATTTGATGTCATTGCGTAAAAAACGAACTATCTGTTAAAACAACTATCGGATATGACGACCGAAAAAGGCCGGTTCCTTTAAGGTCTTTATTTTCGATTTTCACTGAATCTCGGTTTTTTGGCAATTTCTCCTGACGGACGAGAATATTCACCGAAAAAAAAGTGGATTGATTTAACATTCTGGATATAAACAAAAATGTGCGAGAGCATATAAAATGCTGAATTTCCCGCCACACTAGTTACTCTTAAACCTCGGCATTGCTAAAGTAAATGCTGTAGCTTGTAATTCAGCATTTTATAAGTTCTAGCACACTTTTTTTACATCCAGAATGTTAAACCAACTTCACTTTTTTTCGGTGTTATTATTAATGATGATAAAGTGTTAAAGACCATCTTATCCTGGCTATCTTCAAGAATCAATTGTTCTTCGTCTTCAACAATAAGGATAATGGAGAGTTTTTCCGCCCTCCTGAAAAATCGCGCTTTCCAAGATGCATGGACTTACACCGTCGAGTTACGCGCTTGCTTTTCGAAAGAGGGTTCCTTTTCTCTCTTCCCCTGCCTCCCATCAAATAGCATCAAATTTTAGATGAGAATAACTTAGCTTACATTGATGATTTCTTCCGTGGAGTTCGTATCTATGGACTTTTCCCCGAAGTAAAATTTCTGGATCTGCTTTGATACACTTGGAACTTTGTCCTTCGGGAACTCGGACCTCAACATGAGTATTTTCGGCAGAATGTATTGCGGGTTCTCCTTTAGTTCGTTTTCAGGTTTACCACCAGCGCTAAATATGACTGAAAACATAACCAAGCATTAGTGCCGCTCAACACCGAAAACACATAGGTCTCAACTGTCCGTTACACTTACTTGTTTCAATAAAAACTGATCAAACTAATTTCTTGAGGATCTTTTTTGATTATACCCCTTTGTATAAGCCACGGTACATTCCTTGGTAATGGGAATCGATGAAGAATTTTTAGGAGTCTGAACTTTGATATATTTCGTATTTAAGTGGAAACCACTGGGAGATATGAGGTCAAAGATACTTTTGGTTCATAATTTGAACAGTTTTTGAAGGTGGTATGGCAAAATTACCTAATCTGCTGAGATCCACGTCTTTAAATGGGAAATGTCACCTAATGACGTCTGCATTTTCTCACTATTTAATCTCTTTATACACTATTTCCCATATGAGAGAAGAATATAAATTATACCGTAAAATCAGCTCTTTAAGTACTCTCGGATGAAATTATAAGATGCGTGCACACACTCCGTTGCTTAAAACAAGTCTTTTGATGATCTCCTCGAATCAGAAACTTATGCCTCTCTGGTTTAAATTTTTGAAGGATTCGGTCATTTTACAGGAAGTGTTCTGTTTCCTGCGTGATTCCTCTAGCGCCATCGTGGGCGGAATATTTGTCAGCGAGTAAAGATACTTATTTCAGTAAATCAAGCCGTGCTTTAAACACGATTCAATAACTACTGGTTACTTACTTGAGGCAGCAAGACCTCCCTCTCCGGAGGTTACTCCTGTCATGAGAGGAACTTTTGACTCCAGATCATCCACGTCTTTCGGAAGAAAATCGCCCTTGGCTCCAGACTCAATCGTTGGTCCAAAAACAACAGCGGGTGCAAGAGCCCAGTCCTGAAAAAAAAACCGACAAAAATATCAGAAATCAAGCGCTACAGGCTTAAGCGANGGGGGGGGGGGGGGGGGGGGGGGTGTTGGGACGACACTAGTTTCTCTGGAATTTATTTTTTCAGCGGTAGGTAAGTTTTCTCAAAATTGATTGTTGAAATTTTGGTAAGCGAGTTCTTTCCTTTCAACGGTGCTCATCCTCTTAGGGGAACTTGAATTCGTGCCTACATAGAGAACAGCTGAGCGCTTCTCTAATACGAACGTATTAGGGCTTTTCCGCTCGTTCAGTTTGTAAACACCAGCATCCAGTTATAGTAATTACAGATTTGTGTTTAAATGAGGTTGAACCTTAGTAAATATTTGGATTTCGTTGCTAAAACTGTTGACGAGGATCATTGAATAATACCTACTTGAAACTTCTTCCCTGGCTTAGGCATCTGGGAATGTCACCGATGGCCTCAGAGTTTGTTCGAAATTTTTGGTTCAACAATGAAAAAATATGCTTTTCACTTTAATGTACTTACTTGGAATCTTTTGCTCATCTCCAAGAGTGATTCGGGGTGAACTTCCTGCATGCACTTAAGGAGTTCGTCCGAGGGTTCAGAGGGACAGCCGCACAACACAGCCAGAGCTTTCGTTCTATCTTTAGCCAACTGCGGGTTTATAATTGCCCAGGGACAATGTCCAGTTCCGCTCATTGCTATGCCTCTATGAATCAGACCTAGATCAAGAAAAACAACATTTTAAGATCTCAAATAACTTAATCTGAGACTACTATTTTGTTTAAAAAAAAAAAAAAGAAAAAGAAAAAAAAAACAA
This sequence comes from Bemisia tabaci, assembly GCF_001854935.1. NCBI lineage: Eukaryota > Metazoa > Arthropoda > Insecta > Hemiptera > Aleyrodidae > Bemisia > Bemisia tabaci. Next base: position 982,052 of record NW_017547116.1, read on the forward strand.
ACCTTATGCGATATGGAATTTTTTATGAAGAGCAATCTCTGCTAGAACGGTTCAAACCAGCAAAAAAGAATTTGTAACAGCAGATCGATGGCTAAAATACAAAACCACGTATCGCCATCGCGGGGTTTCAAAATTTCCGTTCTTATTCAGTAAGTACCGCGTGCAGGAAAACCATTAAAACTTCTTAGTTTGATGTGTAGGTCAATCGTACCAGTGAACAAGTATTTCCTCTGAACAAGTATAATTTGCCTGCCGTTCAAAAGAACGGGTTTTCAGCTTACAAGTTTTCGATAAAAGCATTTGGCGGTAGTCAAAAAGTTGTGGACCACAGTTAGCAAATAATTGACTTCAATATAAAAGTAATTTCTGGTAGTCGCTAAGTTATTATAGTTAAAAAGTAAATGGCCGTAGAGGAATGGTAGTTTTCATTGGAAAAAAATATATTGTTCTTGAAATTGCCGTAATCTTTTTCTCCATTTTGTTTGTTCTCCTGAGTGTAATAAAAGGAAATAATTTGTTCTTCTTGAAAGAGGAAGATTTGCTTTTTTACCGTGACTGCATCATACTTCTGAGCTGTTCCCATTCCAGTCCCAACTAATATGATTTTTTCAAAGTACAAAAGCTCTCTAATATTTCTAAAATTTATAAGGCTCTATAGGTTATAGGACATTTTGTCAACGATTTTTTGTCCGCGCATTCGTTTTTTCCAGTAATTTACGTCCACGCGTTTTTTCGGCACGGGAGTTTTGGTCCACGTGCCAGTTGAGACCCAAAGTTACTTGGCCCACATGTAAATACAAACGACAATTGCTCACGACGTTTTTGGATGAAAATATATATTGTCTTGGAAGAATGAGGGTTTGATTGTTTTTTGGTTTTGCTGTTTGGTCCGACGGAGAATAATATATAGTTGAGAGTTTTGGTAAAAATGGGGGAGCGTCAATTCCATGAGACAAAATTCACTAAAACTCTCAACACCTCTTTGGTGTAACAGGACTTAATTATTTTTCAAGATTTTCCCACCTTGTTATACCTGAACCGGATAAACCTCTATATTTGCCTCATCTAAAGGCTCTTATTGTTAGATTTTTCCTGTGTACGATAAGTATCTTGATTTATTTTGCGAGGAAAGATCTGTACTTTTAAAGGATGCCTGTCATACGTTCAATACGTTCAATTTCGTATAATACTGTGCAATAACTCTGTCGTGAAATAGTTGCTTCAGGCGCCGCCGCACGGCGGGCGGGCGGCCAGCGCGGAACGCGCATTGGCGCCTACAAACCCAAGTGGATACTTCAAGCATTGTGCAATGCGTGAAGTATCCACTTAGGTTTGTAGGCGGCAGTGAGCCTCTCGTGCTGGTAGCACGCCGCTGCTCCGCTCTGTTAGGCTATAATATTTATACTCGCATAGTCAGCGTTTTTCAACCCATGATTTTGAAATGTTTGCACACTCCGCATTGATTATTCTCATTTAAATTGATGGGAAAAAATATGTATCAATTTATCAAAGGAGAATAATAATATGATGTGTGTTGTTTGAATATTGGTGGTTTCGTGTCAAATTTAATGATTTCCAAAGCACTTTCATTTTTTTTTTCACATTTTGTGCTGTTATTGTGCTGCAGCGAGGTGCACGCGCAACGAAACGCTCAAAATTTGACGTATTTGACTCTAAAAGATTAGTGTACAACACTGAGAAAAAACTATGGCTTATAAACCTATTAGAGGTAAATATGGAACACCACTAATAGTAGTACCTCTACATATAATAATAGCACATATACCTTAGTTATGGTCTCTGTACCTTAATTAGGTACAGAGACCTTAGTATGGTTCACAGACCGAGAATCATTAGTTTATTTACGACTATTATAGGTGTTCCATATTTACCACTAATAGGTTTATAAACCATAGCTTTTTCTCAGTGAAATGGGTTAAAGCTTAAGAACGCACAACTGCGGCTTATTGAGATTAATGTCGCTTGAAAAAGGTTTTAAAAATATTTGTTACGCTTTAAAAATATAAATGTTTTCAAAATGAAGTAATAATTTCGTAAAGAAAAAATTAAAAAAATAGAAAAAAGTACCTATACATATATAAGGTATATTGTACATCGAATATTTTAAGGATAGAAATAAAACCAAATATTCACCAATGACAATTTAAAAAGATGATTCAAAAGGAGAAAGTAGTAACATTTCATTTAGAAAATGAGCAACCATAACAACATCTCCTTCTCTCTCTATTTCTCATTTCCATAATGTCAATATAATTTTACATACCGACGAAAATATAACGCTTGGACCAAGTCACTCTTGCTTATTTTACGTGTGGGCGTAAACTACTGGACAAAAAAGGTGCCCGGACAGAAAATCGTTGACAAAATGTCCTGAAACCATTTCTATCATGCTTAGACTATTCGGTTCTACTGGGAATTTATCCCTCCCTAATCTCAATTTATGTGGATTTTGTATCCTCGATTACTCTAGATCCTGGAATTCAGTCCTGGATACAAAAGAATAACGTTACCTTAAAATGAAAAGCTCCTAATAACTTCACGTTATTATCAAGCTGCATCTTACCTACCTTTGTTGAGAGGCGACAAAAGATTCAAATGTACACTTGCACCTCCGGCACTCTCCCCAAAAACAGTGACTAGCCCAGGGTTTCCACCGAAGTTTTCGATATTATCGTGAACCCATTTAATGGCAAGAGCTTGATCCTTCAACCCGTTATTTGCAGGAATAACTCCGTCGCCGGTGCTGAGGAACCCTTACATGAAAATTTGAAACATTCTAGTTTGAAATTCGAGGAAACACACTAATTAAAACAAGCCTTACTCGTTTTATCTTACAAAACTCCAGAACATGTTCTTGAGGAGAGTTCGAAAACATCATTTATGGAATTGGGAACTTTTGAGGGGAAGAGGAGTAAATAAAAGAGGACAAACTTCCAGAAAAGGTATAATGAAATTTTCTTGGCCCTAGAGGAAGAAGGTGGATAATTTTTAAAATTCAGGCGTCTCCGGAGCTATTTCGAGTGGATATAAATAAATATTTATCGAAAACAAAATTTCAAGGACGAAAGATATATTACTCGGTAATTTTGAAAAAAAGGATTTAATATCGTATCGTCCTTAAACGAAGGTCACCAAGCAAAACAGATCGAATTTAAATTAATCGGAGATCTATGTGGAACTAATGTGGTAGGATAGTACTGCCGTGCTAAGGAAGAACGCCTTATGAACATTCGAGAGTTGCCAAATGTCCTTCGATTAAATGTTTGTTATTTAGGAAAGTTATGAATATGTTTCCTTTACATTTTCAGAATATTTAGGTGAAATTGCAAACAAAATTATCTGAAAACTTGGAGGAAAAATATTCACAGTTTTACCTGAAAATCCTTGTTTTATCAAAGGAAGTTTGGCAACGCCTGAAGGTTCATACGGCGTTTTTCCTTAGCACGGCAGAGTACGCCCCTTCGGCACCTCCATAAAAACTCTGCCGTGAGAAATAAATTCCTTAAAATATTGCAATGGAACAGGAGGTGAATCCAGCAGGTTGGTAACACTAGCTTCCCTCCATGTAAACCTGTGTTGAATGATCGATCCTTGTCGGAGCACGAGCACTGGGCCCCTCCGAGAATCGATACATTTCCATTTTTTTTAAAGGGAAATAAAACAATGTTGCCAACTTGCTGGATCCGCCAATAAATGCAACGAAGAGCAACGACTCTGTCGTGCGCACATATGGTCACGTTCCGGCCAAAGTGTCACAAGCGCCATGCAACGTTTCGAAATTTCCGCCGGCATTTGATTTTTTTACGGAGAGATTGTTGGTTGTATCAGTTTGAAAATTTTACTGAATTTTATTGGTAGCACATAGAAAATTCGGTGAGATTTTCGGACAGCTTCGTTCAACAATCTCCATGTAAAAATGGCGGCGGAAATTTTTAAACATAGCACGGCGCTTGTAATACTTAAGCAGGAGGGTGACGATATGTAAACGGGTAAACAGTCTGCTACGCGTGACAGCCATTAATAATCAACTTCTTTGCCCGACTTGAGTGCTTGAGTTTTAGCTTTCAAGAGTATGCAGCATTTGTAGTATCCAATCATTTTGAAGGCGCTTTTGCAACTCGTTGTTTTCTAGTTAACTCAGCTGCTAAGCACTGTAGCTCTCCATATTTTGTTTATGAACTAATGATCCGTCAATGAATACCTTACCTACGAGTAATGCTAGTTTTCCTCTTTCTGTCTTCTTTAACTTATTTAAAAAACACAGAATTAACTTATACTTTCTTCTAGAAAATAAACATTTGAAATAAAAATTAATAAATCACTCTAAAAATACTCAGCTCCAAACGCATATAACGTTTGTTAGAATTCCTAAATCATCCTATTTGTCACGTTATAGTACAGTGTGGTTCTCACAAAATGGAAAATGCATACCTAGTGCTCCAAGTCTGTAATTGACGGTGACCAACACAATATCTTTGTCCAGCAATAGCTCTGGGCCGTAAATGACGCTAGATCCTTGCTGATACCCACCACCGTGAATAAAGACCATGACTGGGAGTTTCGCAGCCTTGTTCACCTATAGGATCAAAGAATAAAAGTAATTTGAATCTACGATGATCGAAGGAAAAACACAAATCTCCTCATTATGACGACGACTTGTCAAATACTTTTAAAAATTAAGTGGAAAAAAATTTAATAATAAACAATTTAGAGTCTCAGTTGTTTACTTACAATTTTTGCAGTAGGTATAAAAGAGGATGCAAGAGCAAGTTTTTTTAATATATATATATATAAAACCTATAAAATACGAGGGTGCTTTGAAGAGCAGCCGGATTTTTCTTGGTTGCATGTGACTTTTGAATATTTAAGATTATAGATCTGATTTTGGTAAATTCCAAAATTAAACGCAAAGATGCATCAAATCACATGCATGAATTTCTCTTCCGCAGTATTTTTAAGATAAAAAAATAGTTGAAAAAATGTCCTTTCTCAGTTTGCCCCATAATACATAGTGTCAAATGTTTTGTAACACCTTCAGTTAGGTCGCCCGGCGAGAAAATAACATTAAAATCTCAGTATTTAAAAGTACTTAATGTAAGTGCAAAGAAAGCAAGATACTAGATCATTGGCAATCGCATTATTCGCGGTTAAGTTCAACCGCAGTGTGTGAATGTGTGAGATTATCCACGGTTTGTAGATTTTCTGCGGTTTAGATTTCATGAGATCGACTTATTCGCAGCTTATTCACGACACTAATGATTGATTTTAAACTGAAGTGGGTCTAGTAGGTAGTTGTGGAATTCCGAAATGATGTTCTCATATTTATTTTTCCACCGGTACGACCACAATAAGCAGGAATTAGAAGCTTCCTAGAAAAGTGCTTGAATTTTATGTTTGCTTGCTCGAGAACTCACGTTCGGAGAATAAACATTTAGGACGAGACAGTCCTCCTTCCCCAGGACTTGAGAGGAGCTCTTCATCTTTGGGTTGAACAAATCGATTTGCGGGCAAAAAGATGCATTCTTTGTCGCATCGAGTGGTTTCTTCCATGACTCCAATGGTTGTGGCTCCTGCAAGTGTATCGAGATAAATTTAATTTAGCTACAATTAAATGTCCCTGTTTCCAAGAGATATATCATTCATTCATACAATACCTGATCCATCGAAATGATTTATCTCTGGTCAATCATGAAATGACTAAATTCAATCTAATGATTGGTGTGCCTTCATGCGGGCACGTACATACATCAAAGTGCAGTGCTATATGACGATTAATAGCAATTAGGCATAGAGTGTTGTTATTAAAAACGGCGCGGTCAAAGTTAACAAAGATAAAGCTTTGCGTCGTGTGGCAGGAGTCAAATAAGCTATGAGATTGGAAAATTACCATTTTTAAGTTCAGAAAAAGGGTTTAAGTTTTTGAAAGTTGAACATAAAGAAGTATTACTTCGAGTAGATCAGCAATTCTAAAATTCAAAAAAGTGGAAATGCAATTCAATGTAGTGTCCATTATAATTGCATACAAAATCTGTTAAAGGTCTCTATACTTTATAACCTTACCACATACCTATCTACATTTATAATGAAGCAAAATAGCAACATTGAGCCAAAAACCATCACAATTTCATTACTTTTTAGAAAACTATTCGATTATAGAACTAGAAAAAATAGTGTTTCAGTTACAACTTGTACAGTATTCGCTCTTACTACATATCTCAAAAACGAGCTACTGATCTAATTTTACTTAACATATTAAAAGAATATCTCCAAATAAATAAATAAATAAAACAATAAATAAATAGATAAATAAATAAATAAATAAATAAATAAATAAATAAAAGTAGTTATACGAAAAAAATTCCACGAAAAAAATTATAGATTTTCTAGCATAAAAACAAAACGCGGCAGGAAGTCTGCAACGTCTCTTCAAACAGACTGACGTATTTCCCTAGTTTTACCATCAGTGGGCATGTAGCAGCCTAAAAATAGTTTAAAATTATTCTGCGGCCCCTACACCTACATCAATATTGTACTAGAGGAGTTGTATTTCACGTTTTTACCTATTTAAATTAGAAGTTTTTACGCAAGAACTAAGAAAAGGAACCACGTATACTGAAATGGAGTTAATTCGCACAAAAATTGCATGCTACACAGTTCCTCTGGTTCATTTATTTCCTTCTTTCCAGCATTAATCAAGCATGAATAGGAATACCTTCACGTCAAATTTATCATAATTTGATGGTTTTGTTGCTTGGAAGGTACAAATTTGATCGACATGAATCGATCGAAAAATAAAAACGTGAATTGACCGACATCAACTGATCGACTCCGATTCGATCGATATGAATTGATCGAAAAATAAAAACGCGAACCGATCGACGTGATTCGATCCACACCGATTCGATCGACAAACCCGTGAATCTATTGAATTTTGTCGATCGAATCTGTGTTAGTCGAATCACGCCGATCGGTTCACGTTATCAATTTTCGATCGATTCAGGTCGACCGAATCGACACCGTTTCTTAATCATTTGTCGATCGAATCGACAGTCGATCAGTGAACGTCGATCGATTCACGTTTTCATTTTGCGATTGATTCATGTCAATCGAATCTATACCCTCCTTATTGTTTTAGTGCAAGACAATTTCCGACTACAACGAGAATAAGTGCTGATGGTGAGTGTTGCAAACGAAATTAACTGAAAAAAATCTTTACTATTTTAGCCGAGATTTCATTTTATGATGATAATCATGCTTAAAACGACTACAGAATGGTAGACTTATACAAACCTTGAATCTAAGAAGCCCGATAGGTGGCTTAGCGAAAGGGATGCCAGTGAAACTGTGGATCACTCTCCCATTCCTCGTTTTCAAAGTATCGAACCCGATGATCTTCCCGTTTGGAGTCGAAACCTCGAGACCGCTGCAAGTGAACACCCCACTTGCAAAAACCAGGAATAATTTTAGGCACATTGAGATCTTCATCGTGAGAGAGGTGCTGCTACTCGTATGACTCCCAAGAGACACTGCCAATCTAACCTTTCTTATCTGGAAAACGACATGAAACACGACAAAAAATTACATTTAAAACATATCAAAGTGGTGATAATATACGTGGAGATAAAATGGTAGGTTTTGGAACAATCTCAATGCTTGTTAGTCCGAATGTTAAAGGATTTTATGTAGAGTGATGCGATTTATTCTCGGCCTGGCTCTACCGACTCTGGTCGAATTTATTTTCTTGACGATAAATAAGTCAGTTCTCCACAAATAAAACCGCGTTAAGCAGAAAGGAACCAAGCCACATCAGCTATTGTCATATTTAATATTTCTAAGAAAACGGTCGTGCGGATTTTTGTGCAAATTTTAGTGAATTTTCTGCATAGTACCAAGCACATTCCTTAAAATTCTCAAAGGAATTCGTACGAACGTTCTCATGTAAAACATTCAATTGGACTACATTTTGCAATTTGGAACTATAGATTCTAGCCCGGTTTAAAAACAACGTATGTGCCACCAGTCTCTCTATGCTCACAAGTGTTTATCTGGAAGAGCCAGAATTTATAGTTCCAAATTTAAAAATGCAGTCCAATTGCCCAACTAAATTTGGCAATAGCTGATGTGTCTTGGTTCCTTTCTGCTTAACGCGGTCCAATTGAGAGGGGGACACAGAAACAGCTGAACATGAAATTACGAAATTTTAATCGAAATTAACCATGTGCAAGATATGCGTGCTTCATAGTTCTTTTTGATTTTATTCGTCTCCGTTCTTTTCAGCATTAATACATCGATACTGCACTTTCTCGGAGAGATAATAGACGAAATGAACCCAGTCGTCTAAAAGAGTTGACGTTAACCCCTGGATACAACTATTCGTGCTTAAAGGCAGTGCGCGTGTTGCATACACGCAAAAATTGAGGCGTTCTGAATTGTTTTGCCCATTATTCACAGTAATATGAGCACGGATAAATTATAGGTGCCTCTATTTTGTCGTAAAAACTGAGTAGAGAAAAATTATCACCAGTTCTTTATCAGTTCAAATATTTACCTTATAATATTTATGTTGGTGATATCATGCAAAATCAGTACAATGATTACGGTCCGCGCGTCATTTTCATCCATTTAGCACTTCTTCAAATAAATCGTAAAATGTAGTCATCTTAAATGGTATCATTCAAGTAAGTGAAAGAGATAAACATAATGATTCTTGGCATCACTTCATTTATCTGCATTGGTTAATATTCTAAAGCAGTAAAATGATGTTTAAAATTAATTCCTGTAAATGTCAGGGCCGGATCAATGGGGTGGCCACATGGGCCGCGGCCCATGGCGGCAAAATGTAGGGGCGGCAAATTTTGCAATCTTTTTGAATGTAGGTATCAAAAAAAGAGAGAAAAAATCGGATTCAGTAAATAAATTACAAACGAGAAAAGACGACAAAATCTCTTATTTCCTCAGAGTAAAAGTATAGTAATTTCTAATTGTGTCGTCTCTCGGTGATACATAAGACAACACCTTCAATTAGTCGAGTTAAGAGAGAAACCAAACACGCAATTTGGCCTGGAACGGAGCGGCGCGGCGGTCAGCATGAAATGCATAGCGCCTACAAGACTGCATGAATACTTCACTTATTGCGTCAAACGCACTGCGGTCAGCAGCAGTCGGCTGGAAACGTATAGCGCCTGCAAGACTGCATGAATACTTCACGCATTGCGCCGAACAGTGTGGTCAGCAGCGGTCGGCGTGAAACGCATAGCGCCTACAAGACTGCATGAATATTTCACGCATCGCGCCAAATACAGTGCGGTCAGCGCGGCGCGGCAGCGGAAGTTAAAATTATTAAACCACATTCATGTTTGTTCTTTCATAATTTGTTCTTTCTTTTTTTATAAATGGAAGGCCTTGTCCAAACAGGGATGGGTTTACGAAACTGAACTTTTGTTAGTGTTAACAGGGCTTTCACAAAAAATATACCCAACACGAGTAAACGCGTCTCATACACCCCTCCCCCACCAGCACGTTCACTCGATGGTTTTTATAGATCGTAATCGACGGATCATACGGGTGATATTATAATCTACGCCCTCCCTTCCCCCCCTAGAAATGTGAGGATTTTTCCTGATTAAGTGCATCACATACCTTTGAAATTGAAATTCGATCAATTTTTGGCGAGAAAAGCTCAAAATTACTTCCGAAACAGCCCACGCGTCGTTCGCAAATCACTCAGGTATTTTCTAAAATTAATAAAGTCATTATATGCTTTGTAACTTTCCTACCCATTCGCGCCATTAATTAATCATAAATCTCACAGAGGAACACACAAAAAACACGACAAGTCAAACCCATCGATTGACTTCGACAAATATTAGGCATGCATGTATTAATTCAAGACACAGCGAGCGAGAAAATAAAAAAATTAGGTCGACCCCTGCTGCAGTCATCCTTAACATAAATCTATTCAAAATAGTAGAGAAAAAAAGACTCACGTGAAGAAAATCCTTAGCTTCGAAGCTTTAGAGAGCATTACCACAGAGTTACACTGAACTTCAGCGGCTACAGACTCATCGCACGATTAGTCAAAACCATTTGCATACTCACCAGCACGGGCGTGCGTAGCGTCCAGCGGCGCAAGGTCAAAACCGGGGCTTCGACTGGGGAGAAAAAGAACGCTCCTACTACTGGACTATAAGATTTACATAATATCAAGTGCAAGGAAATGGAAAGAGTGCAGACACCTTTCCGAAGCCGACTAAGGGACTAGCGGAGCATCAAGGTTACTTCATGAACAGTGGCGTAGCGTGCTTTGCGATATATCGATTGATCGACCATTTAAATCCATGGAATAGGATCGATAAACAGAGTGTTCGTAGCGAACACCTTAATAATCGATTCTTTATCATAGGGGTAAATGGCATTACAATCGATATATCGCAATTCACGCCACGCCACTGTTCATGAACCCATACTAACCGATGATTTATTAGTACTTAATCAGGTGTGACCAGACTCTAGCTCAATCAAATCGACGGCCAAAGTGTGGAATACCACGTATCTCCGTTTATAAAGTTGCAGACTTCCTGTCGTACTTTTTTTCCTTTGAAAAATTAGTCGACGTGATTTTTTGAAAAATTTTTTGATTTTTCCTCTCTGTAAGCAAAATACCCTACTTAAATTTCAAGATATTAAGTTGGCTTGCCACTCTTCGAAAAACTAAAATAGGAGAGGACACTTTGAAAGTCCGCAATGGAGATACGTGGTTTCGCACTTTAGCCATCGAAATGATGGTTGCGTAGCGGAGAGACTTGGATTGTGGCCATGATCTGGCGTATAATGGACGTATTTATGCTAAAAGGAACTATGTGCATAGGGTTTGCGTGTAACATAGTTCCTTTTAGTATAACTATGTCCAAATGCTCCGGAGAACGATGGACTGTCTTGATCAAATAGTCGACTGATGTCACCTTTTGGTCTCTCCTGGATAGAGGTCAATTGGACAAATCGATAAATCAAATTTGACCGGAACGGTCACTATTAAGCTCATTTTCCAATCAACATTAGGTATTGATTTAACCAAGGCGTGGATTAATATGAACGTGTTAATTGCGAATAGAAAACCGTTCATCCTTTCGGGAAGCTTGCTGCCTATCCGGTGAGATTGAAGGCGAACTGAAGATGAATGGTATTGCTAAAAAGGTTCATACGACGTATATAGTTTCAATTAAAGCATGAAGCGAGATATGTGTTTTTATTGTTTGAATAGATAACTATTTGACGACATTACTGGCTGATTGTTGAAATTGGTAAACAAAGCTATAGACAAAGAATATATAAAGAGTATGGAGCGATCCTATTGGTTGAAATGGTGGTGCTTATAGACTGAGGGAGAACATGATGGAATAACTGTAGGTTCTATCGTGTCACTGGTAAAAAAAAACCTCTTGGTTCAAGAGTGCAGTTTCTTGTCGCCGGATTTAAGAGTCTGGACTCTTGTTTCAATGCAAAATCCGCTTGAATCAATGCAAAATCCGCTTGAAACAAGAGTTCAAGACTCTAAAATTCGGCGACAAGAAACTGCATTCTAAAGGCAATGCAATGCGGCATTGGTCCAAGAGATTTTTTTACCAGTGATGGGCTGCCGTAAGTTAGTTTCTTGCCTACCTTATTTGTCCATTGCAACCACCATTTTCCACCAATTACAGCCCTCCATATAATTTTTGTCTTCTTTTTCTACCAACTTAGCAATCAAATTTAAATAATGCTCATCCGGCGATCTACACTAAAAAAGTTACAGGCTACATGGACATAGTATCCGATCCGGGCTCAGAGGCAGAAAGATCCAAGTCTTGCATGGCGCCGCAGCTCTGATCGTCTGCTCCGGGTTCAGTGGCCGGAGCAACGGGTGCTACATCTGGAACTTTCGGGGTCTGAGCATGGAACATATTGCCTGTACTTAAGTGGGTACGACTTTCACAGTCGGAGTTTTTGTTTTCAGTGTTTAAATCGACAATATCTACGCACGATCATAGGGTCACAGAACTCACAGGTCGTCTTTTGATGCAATCGAAGCGTGGAGCATGATAAAAGTATATTATCTAGTAGCTAAATCTTTGTGATTCTCGGTTGATTTTTTTGCGGATTGATTGGAAGCAAATGTCAAGCGAACTGCATGTGAGGAAATAATCTGAGGTTTGAAGTTTTGCCTGACCTCTTCCTCGTAAAATATTTTAATTAAAATTGTGTTCCTTTGAGGTTTCTGTTAAGATAAAGCCTGAGCTACATCTCTGAGCCCCAATCACAATCAGAAATATTTTTTTTTAAGTTTACAGGCAATATAATGTGCTGTACGACATGATACCATTATTCGACCTCCTAAGGTGGGAGATCGTGAATCGTGATGCCTATTCAGCTGATTGAAGGCGTTTTGATTTGCCGTCGCTGCACGCTGAATGAATCAAGCATCAAAACACGATTCTGTGACCAGCGCAATGACTCATTCCTATGATCTGTGTTGGTATCGAGTATCGAGTAGATTCTCATTCAAAACTGTATCCCCTGGTAAAAATTGGCGGTAGAATCTGTGTTCCAAAATACCATAGACCTACAGCCGGCTGTAAGATTTCCAATAGCTTATATAGCCGGCAACACAATTTCTTATGGCCTTTTATAGCCGATGGCAACCAAGCAACAGCCTGGCGATAAAGTGTATGCTAAGCGTTACTAATTACGGATGCTAGGACTTATGGAGTTTTTAGAATACTGCTCTCTTTTTGGGCCGTAGTATCTTGATTTATTTTGCGAGGAAAGCTCCATACTTTTGATGGATGCCTGCCATTACCAATGTATTAGAGCGCCTTCAGTTTCGTATGATACTGTGCAATACCTCTGGTGTGAAATAGTTGCTTCAAGCGCCGTGGTACGCTGCGGCGCGGCACGGCGTGGCGGGCGGGCAGCCAGCGAGAAACGCCCATTGGCGCCTTCAAACCTAACAGGGATACTTCACGCATTGCGCAATGCGTGAAGTATCCCTGTTAGGTTTGTAGGCGCCATTGCGCCGCCGCTCCGCTTTGTGTTGGGCTCTAATATTTAATCTCGTGGAGTCAGCGTTTTTCAACTCATGACTTTGAAATGTTTGCACACTCTGTATGGATTATTCTCATTTTAATTGATGAAAAAAAAATATGTAGTGAAGGAAAATATAATGTGCGTTTTGTAAATATTAAGGTGATTCCGTACAAACTTAAGGATTTACAAAGCACACGAATTTCTACACAATTTCTTATAGCCTTTTATATAGCCGATGGCGAAAAAGCAACAGCCAGGCGACAAAGTGTAAAGCCCGGTGATAGGAACTACAGCCCGGCTGTATAATTTTTTATAGCTTCGTGTAGCCCGGCCGTATGATTTTTTCCACTTTCTACAGCCAGCTATATGATTTTCTATCGCCTTCTTCAGTCGGCTGTAAGAACTCCTATAGTATTTTGAAACGCAACTCCTATCGCCAATTTTTACCAGGGTCTTCCTCAGTGACCTTTTCGCATATAAGATGTCTATGCGATGCCACTCCGTGCGCGTAAAACAACATCCATACATCGCCAATAATCCAAACAAATTACGCATTTCCAGGAAAACGAATGGGTTTTTTTTTTTTTTTTTTTTTTTTTTTTTTTTTTTTAACTTATTATTTTTACTTATAAAACACATGATCTGCAATTCTGCATATCTAAAGGAAAAATATTCAAATTTATTAATTACAGTCAACTGTTTCTTTAACAGCTAAACAATTACCCCAACTGCCATGCTAAAGAAAAACGTCGTATGAACATTCAAGAGTTGCCGAATTTCCGCCGATAAAATGTTCATTTTTGAAGTGAGTTATGCATATATTTCGTTAGACTTTTCAGATATTTTTGATTAAATTGCGAGCAAAATTTGAAGAAATATATTCATAATTTTCCAAGTTAACTCACTTTTTATCGAAGGAAATACGGAAAAGTATGATGGCCCATCCGGTGCTTTTCCTCATGGTGGCAGCAAAAAACTACATAGTTCATGCGGGATCAGGGAATTCGATGATATCTCCTCAAGAATTATTTGGAATATACATAATCGATTTTTTCCACAGGTCGTAACAAATCTATAAGCCATCGCAAAATGCCTTGGAAAATTGTTACCCTGTATCATAAGTTTACCATCGGACTTTACTTTAAAGACCTTAAAGGTGCTGTTTGAAAGAAAAAAATCTCGCCACGCTCACTCCTGCGGTGCGGTCGGTCAAGCTTTTAAAAATTTTAAATTTCCGCGGGCATCGAAGTTCCCGGAAGAGAACCAATAGGCTAGAGGCTCATGAATATTGGTGGCGCTCTCTGAAGTAAATAAATGAACTAAACAAGGACTAGCTTTTTTGTGGTTATGTCGTGGTTGTGTTATTACTTTTTTTGTCATCCCTCGAATTAATAATTACTTATGTATCGTTAAACTTATCCTCTTACATTCAATAAAAACGAAATCTCTGAGTCTCAGTAATTCATAAGTAGCGCTGATCATCGAAAAAGTTATAAGTCAAGTTGAATGTATTTGTTTAATTGTAGTTTGGACCCTTTTCAATTTGGAACCTGTCATGTCTGATCTTTCCTTTATTTCCTCATATTTATTTTCTTTTCACTGCCGGAACCTGAGGTGAAGTTCCATTTCAATGTCATAATTTAGAGTCTTTTCTGGCTTTCCAGAATGTTTATTTTATTACCTCCAACCGTCTTATATTTATAATCTTGTTTGGGTCGAGTCTCTTAGCTGTTCAACATGAATCTTCAAACGCTCTTCCAGGACTTCAATCCGAGGTAAGTTAATTCACACTCCCTTGCCAGAAGTCATACGTTTCAAAACGTTAACATGCATGGGTCTAATATCATTCCATCAGTTTAATTTGATTACAGGATTTCTGTTGAAACCTTTCAATTTATGAAGCTTGCAGTACAAGAATAATCTTTCAATTGAATATTTTTTAAACATTTAAGTTGAGTGGCGTTTGTCAGGAGGTATCTTCTGAAACTTTGCTTCAAGCCAAAGCAAGTTTTCTCTGAAAATCTTTTTTGTCCTTAGCATGTGACCCCACATCAAGTACTCGTTTGATCACGGAAGGGCCCCTTAAGGAGCTCCATCAATTTTTTCAATTTCTCCAACTCCCTCAATTTGCACCAGAACTTTTTCAAACCCCCTGGATGAACTTTGAACCCTTTTTAGTACATGAGGAAATCCTCAGTTCTGCACTGTTGCAAGTTGTGGCAACTGTTATAAAGGTACAATTTCAACCTCTACCTTGATTGCCTCTCACAGGCACCGGGGTTTATTCTTATTATGACCTCTATCATTTCTTACATGAGAGATGAATATACGTCTATCTAACTATTCGTTACATTTACCTTGGAGAGGCTGCACCGACAACTTACCATGTTCTGCTTTATTTCAGTAAATTCATAATTCACTCGTCTTTGATGGTCTTTACTGCATTATTTGCATTGAGGCTGGATGGCACTATACAATGGAGTTACTGGACTGTTTTCTCCCCAATTTGGTTTTGGAAATCAATGGTAATCTTAGGTGCCACCGTTGGAAGTTATGTTTGGTGGAGGTATCCACATTTCAGGTGAGAGAAATTGTTTTCCAAGCAATATCATGCCACAGAGAAAAGATTAAATTTTTGAAACAAGAAAATGCATTGTTGCAAATAAGAAACACTATGCTGTAAAGGGTCAGTCAGCCTTGGAACAAATAAGCTCTTAGTTTTTCTGGAACTCAGGCGTTTTAATTTTGATCCTTGCAAATCATAGATCCTCAACAATTATGATTTTCTGTCGGCCTTTAAATTGGAAAATCTTGCAAGAGAGGTGAGAATAAGCATGCCCTTGCAGTGAAGAAATGGGTCCTTTTTCAGCATTTATTGTTTTGTCAAAAAAAAAAAAAAAAAAAAAAAAAAAAAAAAAAAAAAATGCTCCAAAGACTGATTCTGAGTATAATATTCACATCACTAACTTGATCCTACCTGAAAATTTTAAGAGTATTAATAACTTATTGGTCAGACTTTTTCACATTAAGAAACAAGAGCTCAAATTAAAAATTGACTATATTTTACAATGAGAACGACTTTTTGTTGCTTCAATGCCCTTTTTCTTGTTTCCTTGTTATTGAATGTTTTTTCTTGATTTTTAATAAGGAACTTATATCTGCCTTATTTAAGGAAAAACATATGTGCTGTCAGTTTCCATATACTCACAGGTGCGTTCACGTATGAGCCAGAAACAGTAGCTCTTATTTGCAAAATGTAGTCTAACCTATCTGAAGCTTAAAGGAAGTACGATCTTTCATCAAAAAGAACATAAGACTATTCTGAACTTTTCTGTTTGACCTTCTTTTTAATTTAAGGACAAACCCCCCCTTTCCAAAAAAAAAAAAAAAAAAAAAAAAAAACCTTCATCAATAGAATTTTGATGCAGTGCATGTTACATAGTTCACTTAGAGTTTGCTAAGAAGCTGCAGCAAAGAAAAACAATGCAAGAATACACCATGGCAACATGAATAGCGTTCACTTTTTACAACTCATCCACCTTTTTACTTTCTCACTCTCTTAGGGTAGAGGACGTATTGTCATCCTCCAAGAAAAAAGAAGAAAAAAAGTCGCAATTTCATCATTTCTAGTTTTTACTTGCAAGTCAATAGATGCAGTTTCCATCAAAATGTTTTCGTTTTCTGTCAGTACTAAAATTATTTCCTTTAAACATGACTAAATGAGAATATTTCTTACAGGTTGGAAGGCGAAGCTTATGTCCACTACAAAGCAATGCTCATCAGTTTAGCCTTGCATCTCATTTTGTTAATGTTTGAGCTTCTTGTCTGTGATAAGCTGCAGTCCGGTAGACATCTCTGGATTCTGGTGTTTATACCTCTGATCTTCATATCCATTGTATCTATTGCTGTATGCATTTGGGCTGTCAAACACGACCGCTCATTTGAGGTAGGTACTTCGATTATTTGTATTTGTTTCTCACTAGGTTGTTTGATGATGAAAAATATTTAAAGGTAAAGAGAGACAGTACAATAGTACATTCAACTAATTTTTTTTCTCTCTTGATTCCTTAACTCTGTACTCTCAATGAAATGGAAACAAAAGAGAGAAAGAAGAAGAAAAAAAGATGCAGTCATAATGAAGCCTTTTTTTTTCTACCAGCGATGATAAAATTGAATCGACTCATTCGAAAAGGTCCGTTGTCGAATACAGGGTTTCATAATTGCAGTATGGTTTCTTATGCCTCACGACACTGATGGATAAAATCAATCTCTTTTGTAAACGTTTAATTATACTTAGGGGACTATTTATAAAATTATTAAACATTCCTAACGTCTTAAACCATCTTGTGTCTTTAAAGTACAACGAAATTGTCCACTCAATTCTGAAACTCTGTGATGGACATAGGATGTTTTCGCATCTGTGGATTCCATTAACTATGCGTCAAAAGTATTGGTACAGAAACTATTTGTTTTCAGAGTATAAATTTCTAGTCATCAGCACATTCTTGTTTTTTTCAGCTGGAACTGTTCTGTGCTGTCAATATGCTTCAGTTCATCTTCTTAGCATTGAGGCTGGATGGATTCACCCAGTGGAGCTGGGAGGTGGTCTTCGTGCCATTGTGGATTGTCATGTGCCTGTCCCTTGTGGGTGTTCTGTATACGATCATATTTGCAGGGATCCTTTTAAGAACACCAGAGGTCAATGCTACTCAGCGACGCACCTCGCTGAACACAGCCCTAGCTTATACATTTTTAGTCGTTCCAATTTTAATTTTTCAGGTAAGATCAACAAACTGCAGCTTTGAAGCTCTAATTGCTAATTTTCCTGTATTACCTATAGCATTCTTAAAGCATTTTAAAGCAAGGAAAAAGTTACTAAATGTGAGGAGAGTATTTCGTTTTAAAACTGCGGCAGGGTTGATTACAAATTTTGCATAATTGCGTTTCTAATAATATCCTATTTAATACCATCAAAATTAAAGAGCTGAGGATCAAAAGTTACAATCTTCATTCTTTAGTCCAGAAATTCATTCATTGTCGATTCATTCATCTGCTGTGGAAAGAATTCAGTCTTTTATCTTCTTGTAACTATTTTTCTCTTCCTTTTTCAGGTTTTATTAACGAATAAGTTAGATGAAGATATATCAATGAGTTTCTTCGGTGTTGTTTCACCATTGTTCATCTCTTTCACAACCCTCATATTGATGTCATTCAGCGCTAAAGGTGGCAACAAATGTAAGGATACGTAAATTTTCACTTTTGCCTCAAACTGAAGTCCTACAATCAAACACCCCAAAACTAGCAACTCATTTTTCTCTCTGTCCTATCAGAATTCAGTCTACCTAGGCTGTGTTTATGATTTTTGACCACCTCCAAATGGACCTCATCTTTCACTAAGGAACTACAATTTGTGTCGCATTTGTAAAAGCATCTATTTACGCAGGGAAACTTATGGCACATGCAAGGTTTCCAAAATGAGTCAAAAATAGTAGTTTCTTAACGTGAAATGTAGTTCAAATAGTCTTATCTTGATGTGAAAAAATTGCGACAATATCCCAGAATTATGAGATTGAAAAGTACGCTAGGATGTACAGCACTATTTGCTTCATGAATATTTATGAAGCTTGGACAAGTGCATCAACTCAATTAGAATAAACCAAGTTAAAGCCTAGTTCAGATGATCAAACTTTTTGTTCAACTTTTCTTCCGCTTTTGTTGGATGAAAAGTTGGATTGTGTGATACTGATACGAGAATACCACAACTTGAGTCTGATGTGTTCTTTAATATTCCATCCAATTAAGGGAAAAATGAACCGAAAGTTGGAATGAAATCCTCTGACCCACTTATCGGAAGGTGTATCTTTGCAACATGCAACCGAATTCCGATGTCCATAATTGAGTAAAAATTGTTTGCGTTCGACTTTCCTGTCTACTTGAGCTTCAACAGCTCTGAAAGAAGCTTTAGAATAATCAAAATAAATGTACGATTCACAAAAGCAAAATTTTCAGAAATATTTTATGCTCAGTCACTGAAAAATGCAGTCTTTTGATTAGAAAAAAAAGTCTTAAAATGGAGCAATGCATCAAAGTTCAGCAAACAATGTACAAATTTCAATACATCACTTCAATTCAATCTCCTGCTTTGATAAAGTGAAGCAAGCGCGTAGCATACTTTTTTGAAACATGATTTGATTAATCTACAAAACTTCACACGCATCCCCAAATTCTTTGTCCACCTTGTCGTTTATCAATTTATTTTCAAACTCTCATCAAGTTAATTTCTCAGCACCAACAGAAAACAAATCTGAAAGAAACTCTCTATCTATCTAATTCATCTCATGTAATTAGTGCTGATATAAGCTCAAAACTAGGAGTGCAGAAACTTCCGAATCACAAACTTTTTGTGCCAAAGGTTTTTTTTGTATTTTTTTCTGCCAGAGGGAAGCTATTGAATTTTCGTTACACTGGAATCACATGCTGAATGTGACTTGAATGTGGAAGTCATCAGTCTGATGCCTGAATTTTACGCAAGTCACGCAAAATTCAGCAAGGAGACTCAGCAACCATTGGCTAATGTCAGATGTGTCTGAACTATTATTCGAATAGATTTGATACAAATCCGGATGAAAATAACTCCAATTTGCGAAATTTCAGTGGTTGAGTGATGACTGTTGTCTTCCATTTTCAGCTGCCAAATTCAGCGTCTGATTCAGGCATTACAAAAAGGGGAAGACCAATTGAATTTGGGCAAAGGCTTGCAACTATCCACATCCTACTAGAAAGGATGTATGTTTTTTACCCGTCGCAAGCTTATGTTATCATCTCTTGTTTTTCAGGGTGGTTTGGACTCAGGAAAGATTTTTCGCAGTTCCTTCTGAGCATCTGTCCATTCCTACAAGAGTACGCAAATATTGCGTACAGTGTCGGTGGAAACGACCCTCATGGAGGAAGGAGTGGTGGTGGTGATGAAAACAATATAAGAGGCAGCCAAGTAGTGCCAATTGTGAAATCAGACAAAGGTCCCAAAAAGTGTGATTTTTCCAAACCAGTTGTGCCTGTTATCTCAATTGAAACCCCGGACTAGGTGAAATTTTTGTGGAAGCCTCTCCCTTTTCAGGGGAGTGTTAAAGATCTTTAGAAAGTGGAAGGCTTTGTAAAATTGTAAGCAGTGCTAAGTTCATGATATGTGGTTGATGGCATCTCACTAATGAATCACTCATTAGTATTCAAAAACCCTTGATGAAAGATCTCCAATCCCAAATAGGTCAGGAAGTATTATGGGAAAATTTGTATCAATTGAAAATGAATTATTTAAGTAGGATCAGAGATATTCTTTACTACCTCAATTGAATAGTGCAGAGCTAACCTACTGATGAGATTCAATCAAGGTTATCTCTCATGGGGGACTTTAAAGCTGAGTTCATTTATTTGAATACATCAAGCTATAATAAAGGCACTGTCTATAGAAAATCTTGACACAAAGCAGCGTCATATTAGAAGCCTCTAATCCCGTTTCTATTTTCATTTATTTCTTCTTTTTCACTACTATTCAATCTGTTTTTTGAAGTGGATCTCACATGAAAGAAGGAGAAAAATGACCGTATCATATCGGACGAAAATTTAAAAATTGAATAAATTTGTAATTAAATACTTGAAAATTGAAATGAAGAACAAAATAAAGCAATAAGATATTAGTCCCTCCCAAATGACAAGCAGAAATCGCAAGCGAGAGACAGGTGAATTTGTATGATTGTCTGATTATTTTAGTATAAAAAGAAATAACTGATGCCCTCATTTTCAAAGTCAAAATTTTATTAACATCATAGAGTTACACAATTTTCAATGGTGGAGCTCACTCAATCATTCTCTGTTAATTATAAAACACTGTGTGCTAATGTTAGTTAGGCCACACTGAAACCAGTCAAAGCAGAATTCCTCTCAAAATTTTAAAGTTTCATAGAGACTCATTCTTCAACAGTAGCTTCCATGACAAAAAATTCTCTCCGTATTGCAAAAAAATGCGTATCTTGCAATATTTAAAAATCTCTGAGTATGTTTTACTTTCCTTTAGGAAAACTAATCAGAATGCCATGTTTTGCATTTTGTACAATTTGTTTTAATGAAAAAAGGAATTAAAAAAAAAATTGAAACTGGTGGTTAGTCTCTCTGTAAACGACTGAAACTCAAGCAAAGGTTTACAATTTCGTAATCTAAGATACGCATTTTTCGACTTCAACCATCAACTAAATTTTGCAGTCAGAAGCAATTTTTAAAATGTTCAGTGCTGAGACAAAACATAGTATAGTAAATTATACACCCATCAATTGAATAAATTGCATACAACAGAAACACTTCAGTCTTATATTAAACTAATGACTTGTGAAATTAGTTCTTTTTATAGGTTGAAAATTGACTTTTTGGCTTCATGCATCGAAGTGCAGTTCATTGTCCTAAATTAAAGTTGCTGTGGTAATCACTCATTTGGCAGTTGATAGGAGTTTAACAGAAATACACAGGGTTGCCAGCAATCTGGAAAACTGGGGAGGTCGGGGAATGTACGGTGACCGGTAAAAGTTAGAGAGAGTCAGGGAGTTCACAGGAAGTCCGGGGGTTTTGTGAGGTGCGTTCAGCAGAAGTGAGAGTAATTTCAAGGGGGAAAAAATCAAAGTGGAAGTTGTGTTAGAATGTCAGGGAATCTGAAAATTTTGGAGTCAGGGAACGGCAAAAATAGCCAGGGAATTTAGCATTGAAAAATTATGGCAACCCTGAGAAATGCATAAAGTCGAATTCTGGGAAAATTGAGGCAAGAGAAGTCATGCATTCAACTAGGTAGTGGTTAATTTTTTCCTGTAAATTTTTAAACTTGAGAAACATTATTTTGAACATGTAAATAGTCGTTAAACTTTGTCCTCAACATTGAGTCTTATGCAGGAATAAATCTTCGAACCTCATTTTCTTGGTTCAAACTCGATGCAACTTGATGTGTTTCTGTTGAATTCAATTCAGTTAAATCCCATTCTAAATAATACTCATCATCTATTTTGTAACAAACTCCTGGTTTCATTATTTGTAGTTCAGATTCCTGGTTATTATTTTTACATATTATGGTAAGCGTAAGTTTTAAATCTAAGTATGAATTATCAAAATTTTCCCCGGAAGAATTTGAAAATCAACAACTTTTTAGAATGAAGTATATGGTCACAGTTCCGATAATTTTTTATGATTGTCTGATGACCTGAGATGAAAAAAAAAAAACTTTTACTGATTCCTTCATTTTCGAAGTCAAAATATTTTAGTGGAACACCGCATGAATACCATGAGAGAAATCAATTACAGAAATATTGTTGTGTTATTTTTTGATATTCTTCCTTTTCTGTATCAATGGTTTCAAAATTTTTTGTAAGTGAGGAGGTAAAATTAAATATCATTCTGGTATCCTTTTTGATATTTTTATAAATTTTGTAACTCCTTGTGTTGATTTGTTGGTGCACTCAATGAAGACTGAAGCTCACCCCGAGGGACTCTAAGACAATCATGCAGCTTGATAATAGCAAACAGACTTTGGCCTTTTCTTCTTTTTGTTCTTCGATGGATCAACTTAGTGAAGATTCCAACAGATCCACCTTCCCATATGATTTGCTTTTTCTTACTTTTAAAGTTGTTGCAGCTAAAATTATTTTGCTTGTTGAGTTAGTCTCTGTGATCTTTTGAATTTTACATTTTTTAATTTGGATAATCAAGACCTCTGTGAATGCAATTTCATTGGAAAATACATCGTGGATGTGTTTTGAGCACTCCTTTAAAGGAAACCCTGATGTTTTTTTTTTTTTTTTTTTTTTTTTTTTTTTTTTTTTTTTTTTTTTTTTGTAAAGTGTGGAATTATTGAGTTATATTTATCAAATTCAAAAAAAGCATGTAATATCAAAATTCTACAAAGTTGTTGGTTGCTTTCAAATCAGACTTTCAATTATCTTTGCTGATTTGGTGTAAATTCTGGTGAATAAACTGCTTTTTTTCACCATGAATCCTCATGTTTTTATTATTAAAATCCAGTTTGTACATCTATGGAAGTCCTTTATTTTTTCCAAGCTTTTAAATTTTGTATATATACCTTACAGAATCTTTCATTTTTGACAGGAAACCCTTGTAAGTCCTTAATTTTTTTTAAACTGTGTGATTTTTTACTATCGATTACATTGGTATGCTTTTGTTGAAAACCATACTTTTTCAGGCTTGTTTGATTTCCTATTTAATTTCTGGGTAGCTTTAAATGTGAGTATTAATTTAAGTGAATTTTGTGAAAGGAAAAGATTACTTATGCAACAAAGTCATTGACGTTTTTAGTTGATTCAATTTGGTGGCACAAGCACCAGACTTATTGCATGAAGTTATACTGATGGTCAGAGTGCAAAACCATGTGTTTCTATTTGTGGCGTTGTAGACTCCATGTCCTACATATATTCCTTTTCTTTGGAAAAAATGTCAATATAATTACTTAAAAACTTCCTTGTCCTTTCTTTTCTGTCACATGAATATTCTTCATAATTTCCAAGCTTTAAAGTTGACTTGTTTCACTTGCAAAAAATGAAGTAGGAGCAAAAATTTTGAAACATTGCAGTGGAGATGCATGGTTTTGCACTTTGCCCATTCATATGTATTTATCACCCAGTGCAATCCTTGTAGTGTAAATCTCCCAAGTATGACGTAACATGTTCCTAGATGTACCAGATTGTAGCAATCCATGCACGGAAGATTTCCAAGTTTTTTACTAACATTTATTTATTCTTCTTTTTTACCTTTTATCCAGTTGTATTTATATTGACTGAGATTTGTGTCTAAACTCAATAAAAATTATGATTTTTCTAATTTACTGTTTTTTTTTAGTGATCTACTTACCCCATTTGAAAATTACCTCAAGAGCAAGACTTGATTTTTTATTTACCTATTTTTTTATTCATAGACCTAAGTTTGTAGGTATCAAAATTATTACGACCTCCAAAATTGTAAAGCAATGAAAGTCATAGAAAGATTTTCTATAGGTACCCTAATAGCAATGGCTCCTAAAAAAAAATTCTACAAAAAGTTGTCCAAAAAATGTAAAAACTTGTAAATTTTAAGTGAAAAAACTCTTAAAATACTCGTTTTAGGAAACCCATCTGGGAAATTCTTTCAAATAAAAAAATAGTGTCATTTTAATTAAAAGAAAATGTAAAATTTACGTAAAAATCAACAAACTATATCCTCAATTTTTATGGGCTGCAACTTTTCCATTCATACTTTTCTGTTCACCACTTTTTTTCCTCGTTTTTCCCCGCAGGAAGTTTATTTAAAAAAAAAAAAAAAATACGTAAATTTTATTTAAAATTTACGTAAAAAATTTACTTTAAATTTATCTTCAATTTTACGTTAAAAAAAGCCCCCAAAAGGGCTTCCTGCCCAACATTTCAAGAGCTGTTTTACGTAATTTTCAAGTGGCTTTGAAGTAAATTTTAAGTTCTCTTAAAAACGAGTTTTTTACAACTTTTCTCAACAGCCACTGCTACCAGGGAGGTACCTAGTACTAGTGTTTGTTTTCAATAATACAGAATTTTTGGGTTTATAATCGCCTCCTATAAATTTCTTTCAGATCTGACATGACTTGACTCGAAAAAAAAAAACTTTTCTCAAAAAAATATGATGCAGTTCTTAAGTTTCAATGGTTACATAATACTCAGCGCTCAGCCATTGTCGGTAGAAAACGGGGCACTAAAAGTAGCCATGTAAATACTTGGCGACGGAGGTAATGGAGATCGGCTGGCTCGCTGCTAAAAAGAATTTGCCTGAAAGCTCTGGCCGATGAGGCTGTTGAGATGATCCGATGGTTGGTGCGCTGTGGGGAATTTAAGAATTCCCCTACGTGACATCCGTCATTGTTATTGTTGATTGTTTTTATAGATAAGCCAAGACGAAGTTTAGTGTCCTTTCTCGGGCTTATTATTTAATTCAAAGTGGAATATGATCTTGTTACAGTGTCATGTGTGTTTGTAAAGTGTCATGGAAGAATTGGTCGGAGATGAGGCAGTGCAATTGTTTATGAATTTCAGTAAGTTTCCCTGCTCTCAATTTAACCTAAAACTCTTGGGCTTTCCACTCAACAGGTGGCTGTCAAAATGGAAGGTGTACACTTCAGTCACCAAGTTTTGACTATTTTCGCGAGCTTTCTCGCGTTTTGTACCAGCTTCGTCTTGCTACTTAGGATTCAATACCAAGCTAGGTTTTCATATATTCCGGTTATTTGTTTGCTCCAATTCCTTTTGAACACAATGAGCGTAGAGGGCGCCATCAACAAACAAGTTTTCTCCTCAACTACGCAGCTAATTATCATACATTTTTAACTACTCATTCATCATCTACTGTACTTATGTCTATTGGTGCAATTGCTTTCTTTTACAAGACCCATGACACTTTATTTGATGTGTGTCATCATATCAATTGGTGCTATGATTGAGGTTAGTGCAGACTTTCTGCGTGCCATCACGCTATGTTTGCAAAAGTGAATAATGATATGTACTATTGGAAATACTTCAAGAAATTAGTTTCTTTGTCAGTGAGGATACAGCCTAGATCATACTACCTCCTTGAAAGTTTCATTTATGTTCATATCAAATTCAGGACTGCAGGAAATGGATGTTCCAGGGTCCGATAGTTATCTGTGACTTTTAGGTGCTGTGAAATAATGATTGCTCTAAATTGGATTACATTTTGCAATGAAGGACCACTATCTCTCGCTCTATCATAAAAGCACATTTCCGCCTAGGGAAACCAATAGCATAAATGTTGTTCCTAAAATGAGCCAGAAATAGTGGTTCCTTATTGCAAAATGTGGTCCAATTGTGAGGCTGCATTGAATTGAAACATGTTTATACGCCAAACGAGGAATTTTCTGAGGAAGGGGGAAGGAGGACAACTTGTCAAACAAGATCTAGGGGACACTATAGAATACCTCGTAAAAAGGGATTTTTGAGACTCCTCCAGCTCCCAAAGGGGGTTTGGAGCCTCGTAAAGCCTCTCCCAGAAAATTTGGAAAAATTGAGCTTTCTCAGAAGGCAATTCTGAGCTGTTCTTATTAATGAAATGTAATGCTGTTCTTATTATGTTCTAATTAATTGAATTATAATTTCAAAGGTGAAAAATATGTCACACTCTTAATTAGAAAAATCCCTACATTTCTGGGTTGGGGGAGGGGGGCAGCCCCCCGCCCTTCCAACCCGCATTAGTTCTACCCACGGACCATTGTCACTGATAATGTCGTTTTCGCTTCGGATAAGGCTGTCTTCTCAGTCAAACAAGATATCCCTCAATAGTTCAGCTTCTGTGAGGAATTTACTTACTTACTTCATTGCAAATCCCTTCTCTCTCCCCAGCGGGGGCCTCTGGTTACCATTTTAGCGAAGGCAATGCATGGAAGTCCCTTTGATAAACTCTTGTTTGTCCAATAGCCAATCTTGCGCTGAAAGCTAATGGAATATGAAGTAATTAGGTATAGTGTCATTTTGCAAAATCATGGATTGAGATTGATACATTACCTACTTATGCATCAATGGTGAAAGTCATGGGATTAACATTTTGATTTTTAAGTTTCCAAATTTCTACTGTTGATTTCTTTTTCAACGGAAAAAGATGTTTATCCTCACTGAAAAATCAATTTAGCTACTTAATTTTTAAAAACCTCCATAGTTGATTTTCCAATCAGTAAGATCCAAGAAAAAAACAGTAAAAATTCCAAAAATCTGTTCCTGGAAAGTAAATAAAAAATCTGTGAAGATAGAGCAATATGGCTGGCTCACAAATTGAAACGTGCTACGCAGGGTTAAAAAATCCACTTTTGGCAGCCATGAAATAAGGGCACGGGTATTACGAAATTCAAGTCTTTTCCTCGTAATTTTGCACCTGTAGTCAAATTATTTTTTATTATTTCTAGTGAATTCGCCATCTGGTGTTCGTGTGTCTTCTCTCCCGGTTTTTTTTCTTCTCTTTTTTATTTCTTTATTTTCAACTTAAATTTACCTGATACTATTACGGTCGCACCGTTAATGCGAAAAAGTGATGGTCGTATACAAGGTTTCTTAAACCCTCATGAACTACGCTAAAATCATGACTAATCATGAGATAAGTAATGATATTTTGGGGAAAAGTTCAAATTAAACGATTTGCTGACATCGGCCCTATTTAGCTATAAGCTGCAAAGGCACGGAGAGAGCCGCGAATTTAAGTACTATTAAGTATGTCGATGTTTGCTGGTTGAAAGTTTTCAAGTAATGCCATGCGTTAGAGAAACGTCGGATGAGAACTTCAGCGTTGCCAATTTCCTTCGAAAAAATTTTAATTTCATGAAGAGTCATGAACATTGCTCCTTGAATTTGTTAGAAATGCTAGGTTTGATTGTGAATGGAATACTCCGAGAAATTCAAGGGTGGGAAGTCATTAGTTTGGAAATTTTGCAACTCCCAAAGGTTTTTGAGTCTAAATAGTCGACTCTGCGCAAACACGCCATCGTTTGCGGTTATTCTAGGAAGCAGGGCTTTTCAATAATTTTTCTTTGAATTCCCTCAAAAACTTGCAAGTTTTTTCTCTTTGAAGCATGAAAATTTATGCGCAAGAGGAGCAGCACGCTACTACCAGTAGCGTGAACATTTTTGGCTTTTAAATTAAAATTAAACAACAGTCAACAACCACTGAAGATGGGAGACGATTGAAGCTCCCGAAACTAGTCTGGCAATTAGACGTAAGCGAATTTGAGTTTTTTAGTTTGATTTTAGCCTTAGTTGATTTTTGGCTTTTCCTGAGAGATGTAGGAAGTTAAAACCGCTCAACCAGCTGACCAATTAAACCGGTCGCGTGAAGGGGGAAAACCCCCATGGAAACGGGAAATGGGAAATCCCCGCAAGCACGGGAACTATTCTGCCGTGCTAAGGAAAAGCGCCGTATGAAAATTCGAGAGTTGCCAAATTTCCTTCGACAAAATGTTTATTTTTGAGGAAACTTATGAATATTTTTCCTTGAAATTTTTAGGAACTTTAGATCAAAATAGGTACTAACAAAAATTTTTGAAAACTGGAAAAAAATATTCATAAGTTTACCAGGAAATTCGTTTTTTTTTTCAAAGGAAATTTGGCAACGCCTGAAAGTTCGCACGGCGTTCTTCCTTAGCACGGCTGTATTGGGGAAATCTGCACTATTTGCCCTGGTAAAAATTGGCAGTAGAATCTGTGTTCCAAAATACCATAGACCTACAGCCGGCTGTAAGATTTCCAATAGCTTATATAGCCGGCAACACAATTTCTTATGGCCTTTTATAGCCGATGGCAACCAAGCAACAGCCTGGCGATAAAGTGTATGCTAAGCGTTACTAATTACGGATGCTAGGACTTATGGAGTTTTTAGAATACTGCTCTCTTTTTGGGCCGTAGTATCTTGATTTATTTTGCGAGGAAAGCTCCGTACTTTTGATGGATGCCTGCCATTACCAATATTTCAGAGCGCCTTCAGGTTCGTATGATACTGTGCAATACCTCTGGTGTGAAATAGTTGCTTCAAGCGCCGTGGCAGGCGGGCAACCAGCGCTAAACACGCATTGGTGCCTACAAACCTAGCAGGGATACTTCACGCGTTGCGCAATGCGTGAAGTATCCCTGTTAGGTTTGTAGGCGCCAGTGTGTCGCCGGTTAAAGGGAGTTTGCTCAACTCTGATAAGTCAGGGAATTTACCGCGGAACCTTCAATTTTTTTCCTCAGGCGAAAACAGGTCGTTTTTCAGGTCAAGAGACTTTACGATTTAAATTTCCGTGAGAATAATTTTTAAATGAAATTGTGCTCTAAGAAAACATTGGAAATTGACAGGAAAGTCAGTCACTTTTATGTGGAAAACCCCTGAAAATTCAGGGGATTATGAAATCAAAGAAAGCTTTTCACCCTGTTAAAGTAGATATCTCTTGCGTTATGTTAGTAACGAAAACGCGAAACTCTGTATTTCTGCCGTATTTTCTAACAGTTCGAGAAATTATTCAACATGCTGACGGAGTCTGAAAAAGCATATTATTCTTGCTATCCTCAAGAATTATTACCCTGTTAATGACAATAAGGTGGAATGAAGACAATTTTTTTTACTCTCCTGGAAATCGTGTTTTCCGAGAAACGCACTTCTGCACTTTCACCATCGATATATGCTCTCGTGGAACCTCTCATGGTGTCTCGCGGATCATCATAGAACTTCAGGGAAAATGCCACGGGCCCATATGCGACAGGGTTGCCACGGTCAGGGAATTCCGGGAAATGTCGGGGAAAATGACGAAAATGTCGGGAATAATTTGTTAAACCACCTTCATTTGCTTTCAAGATTAGGTTTGAGTTTTTGAACAACCAATTTTGCCTGAAAACTATTTTTCAATTATGTCTTCTTAACCATCCGTCACATCTTCAATTGTCAGGAAATCACCAAAATGTGTCAGGGAAATCAGGAAAATGTCAGGGAATTTCATTTTCTAAATTCTTTGGCACCCCTGATGTGACTGCAGCCCACCACTTAAAGTGGAGCATCACAGAACTATATCCAAGGGAAATGCATACAGGACCCTAGTGTCCTGCAAATACGTCACCGAACTTGAAAACGGATACAGTGCGACAAAACCTTGCGTCTTTATCTACCGCAGACGCTTTACAAGTTATGGCTTGGTTCCTTTCTACTAAACGCGGTCCATATGAAGAACAATCGGACGTGTTTCTGTCAAACGGAACTATGTGTGTCGCAGGCAAATAGTGAAATCAGGTATTTTTTCAAATGCCTAGGCAAATAGCTAAATTTTGAGTGCCAACAAAATTTTGTGAATTTATGGCGAAGAGCTCACGAGTTTTCAATATTTGTGGAAAAATATCCCATCAAACCTACAAACTCTTTTTGTCTCTTTCTCTTAAATTGCTTCTCATATTTTTTAATGTTGAAATCCTAAAAATACTGTATTCTTTGACATGCTGACAATTTCAAGATAAGTGTCTACTCAGGAGCCAAAAATCGTTTGAAATACTATTTTGTGCTGCAAATTTTTACTAAGAATTTTTTCTCACGGGGTTAATTGATTATTTTGTCTAAAATTAGGAAAAGAAACAGAATTTCAATCTTAGCTAGAATATTTGACTATTTGCCTAGGTATTTGACAAAATGCCTGATTTGACTTTTTGCCTGCGACATGTGCATTGTGTACTTAGGCTTAGGCCCTGTTATGCGTATATTCTCATGGTTCTCGGGGCTCATGTCCTAATGCGCATAGCTCCGTTTGGCAGAAATACGTCCAATTTTAACGAATCTCGAGTAAAATTCAACAGAGCACCGCCGTGCTGAGGAAGAACGCCGTATGAACATTCGAGAGTTGCCAAAGTTCCTTCTATAAAATGTGCGGAAAGTTAAGAATATTTTTCCTTGCAATTTGCAGAATCTTTAGGTGAAATGGAGATGTTGCATGTGTGAGGGATTTGCGATTTGACTGTTGTCTCTTTTGTAAAAGTTCGCGAGAAACACGATGGTGCCACTGGTTTTCTCTGAAATCAACTCCTTAGCGCAAAAAAAGCTCTCAAAGTGAGGCCAAAGTGGAGAGGATATCCCGCCCTACCCTGAGAGTCCACCTCTACATCAAGACAAACTCTCCATGCAAAGATAGGGAGCAAATACATCAGCAGGGTTGCCGTGTTTTCAGTTTTGGAGTCCCCAAAGAAAGTTGCAGCCCTGTCAATGTATTTGCTCCCTATCTTTGCATGGAGAGTTTGTTTTGATGTAGAGGTGGACTCTCAGGGTAGGGTGGGATATCCCCTCCATTTTGGCCTCATTTTGAGAGCTTTTTCTGAGCTTGGGAGATGATTTCACAGAAAACCAATGGCACCATCGTGTTTCTCTCTAACTTTTACATAAGAAACAACGGTCAAATCGCAAAATCCTCACACATGCAACATCTCCATTGTGAACTAAATTTCATGGAAAATTAGGAGGAAAATATTCTTAAATTTGCCAGGAAATTCGCGTTTTATGAAAGTAAATTTGGCAACGCCTGAAGGTTCATACGGCGTTTTTCCTTAGCATGGCAAAACAAGTCCCCGTAACGAAATTCGGCAACGGACCCGATAAGAATCGACGGAGTTCCATCCTGGTTTGCGGGAAACGCTCATCGATTTTTAATCGTGTCGCGGGCTTTCATTCGTCACCCCCGAAGGAGGGATGTTCGCGACCCCCTCCGTCGATTCGCCGGCCCAGTGCGCCGATGAAATCGCGACCAGTCACCGAGAAGTAGGAACGAATATCGTCCAATCAGGGCGCACCTCCCTCGAGAAAGGGTGGAGTGACGAAGACGCCCTCCGCACGGACAGCGCCGCGACGCCAACACTGCCGTGCTGAGGAAGAACGCCGTATGTACATTCGAGAGTTGCCAAATTTTCTTGGATAAAATGTTTGTTTTTGAGGAAAATCATGAATATTTTTCCTTGAAACTATCAGACACTTTAGATCAAGTTACAAACAAAATTATCTGAGAAATCGGTGGGAAAATATTCAAAAATTTTCCTGAAAATTAGTGATTTGCCAAAGGAGATTTGGCAACGCCTGAAGGCTCTTACGGCGTTTTTCCTTAGCTCGGCAGAATGTAGATCGGCATTGAACGTCAACATACAGGGTGTCCCAGGATTCCGCACGAATATTGAAGGGGTCGATTTTTTGGGTAAAAAAAATACGTTTTCGTGGTATAGTTTTTTTTTTCCAAAAATCTCTCTCCCTGGAAGCCTCAGTATCCCCCTATTATCCCCTACCAGCCCCTATTATGTCGAAAGCGATCAGTCATAGCGGAAAACCGCAAGACACATTTTCTCAATATTTTTCAACGCTGGATCTAGTGGTGCCGTTGTAAATCAATTTTTGTCGCTAAAAAAATTAATTTTGACCACTTTTCGGTTCAGACAATTTCATACACAATTTAATCTAAAATATCTGAGAATTCCAAGGAAAAATATGCATGAATGTCGTCGCAAATACATGTTTTATCAAGGGTTTGGCAACTTTCGAATGTTCGTACGGCGTTCTTCCTTACCACGGCAGTATACCGCGATGAAAACCGCGTAATTTCTTATGACGTCAGGAATTCGCGTATTCAGGGTGTCTACAAGTCCGGAAATAGTACCGATTGTTTAAGGGCGGTCCGGAAGTACTGAAAAAGTGCGGAAATTCCGCAATAAGGTCCAGAATTTTTCTAATTCTTTTGTCAGTTTTGTCTCAATTTGAGCGAAATCCAAATTTTTTAAATTTCGTCGATAATTTTGGAAGTACTGAAAAAGTACTGAATTTTTCTGTTTAGGAGGTACTAAATTTCCTGGGAATATACTGACTAAGTTCTGATTTTTCGTTAGCCTGTTTTAGTAGACACCCCGGTATTTTTTGCGATGAAAATTGCCGAAATGCCGGTTACATATTCTCACTCCTCGTGGATTCTCTTTTAAGGAAGATTCCCATGGATTTTGAGCACTCGTGGGGGCTTCAACCTCAAAACAGCGCTACGTAGCCCCACTCGATGGCGTCATGGGCCGAGACCTTTGGAGCCGAAACGGAGATAATGGAACTGGGATGATCCTCGGTGCAATCAGGTGCCTGGCAATTGGTGAGCTCGAACCCGAACCGAACCGGAGTGTGTCTGTGCGTCTGAGCTTGAGTAGCCTCTTCAATTCCGCGCGGAGTCGCCACAGCCCGCTCGCCAATTCGATTTCGTCGCGGCTCCCGCACGTTGCGAACGCTCGTCACGCACGATCTGACGCGAGCGCCCGATCCATCATTAGTCTCGAATTCACCGCGTAGCTACAGGGTTCGCACTCGATTCGCGATCATCCTAATAGCCAAAAATTGATGCCATATGCCATTTTTTATGGTGCTGAAAAAGGAACCGTAAAAATTTGGCTATTATCAGGGTTGCCAGGCAGGGAATACGGGGAAATATCAGGGGATTTTAAAAAGTCACTTTAAAAAAGAAGTTAAGGGCTATGTAGACGTACCGTCCGTTCCGGGTTCATAGGCCGAAAGTTCCGGGTGCTGGAGCCGTAGCTTTGATTGCTGCGGGGATCTTACGGCCTCTGAGTCTAGAACGTGGATAGCTTTTCTATAAAGCCCGTAAGTACGGCTTCCACGGCCGGAGTTTTTTTTTCAGTGTACTGAAAAAAGTACCCCGGGAAAAATTGGCTATTATCAGGGTTGTCACAGTCAGGGAATACCGGGAAGACCGCGGGAAACATCAGGGAATTTTAAAGTCACACTGAAAAAAACGTTACGGGCTATATAGAAATACCGTCTGTTCCGGGCTCATAGGCCGTAAGCCTAGCCGGAGCCGTAGCTTTGATTACTCCGAGTGCCTCGCCCGGATCTTTCGGCTTCTGAGCCTGGAACGTGGATGCTTTGTCTATATAGCCCGTAAGTACGGCTTCCGCGGCCAGAGTTTTTTTTCAGTGTACTGAAAAAGGTACCCCGGTAAAAATTGGCCTGTATCAGGGTTGCCACAGTCAGGGAATACCTCGAGTTGAGTTTGATGCTTCACTCTCGCAGATCAACCAAAAATGGTAAAATATGTTCAAACAGCAACTTTCTGCATTATATTTTGACCGAGATATCGCGCCTTGAAAAACTCGATTTACATACTATGCACTACCGCGGTGGATGACGTCAAAAACCCGACTTTTCCAAAGACGATATCTCGATTAATATTCAACGCAGAAAGTTGCTGTTTAAACAGATCTTCTCATTTTTAGCTTACCTGCAAGAATCAAGCATCCAAACACGATTATGTTACTAGCGCAACTGACCCATAGCGAGGAGAAATTGTTCAGCATCAGAAAGTAGTTAGGTTCCTTCGTCTGGAAAACGACGAATTCTCCAATGTGAAAAGAATGGATTCATCCGTAATTGGACTGAGTTAAGCAGAAAGGAACCAACCCACATTTTGGAAAAAATTGAGTTATGAGTGG
This sequence comes from Bemisia tabaci, assembly GCF_001854935.1. Classification (NCBI taxonomy): domain Eukaryota; kingdom Metazoa; phylum Arthropoda; class Insecta; order Hemiptera; family Aleyrodidae; genus Bemisia; species Bemisia tabaci. The sequence goes on from NW_017547116.1 coordinate 1,016,152, forward strand.
TTTTGAACTCAACCACCGCTCTACTATCCATCGCAAAAAATTCAAAGTTTTTGTTGGAGCAAATTTTCCAGAAATTGAACGTAAAGTTTATCTTTTACATTGAGTCTTATGCAGGAGCCAAACTTTAAACCTCTTTTTCTCGGTTCGATCCGGATGTGGCTTGGTTCCTTTCTGTTTAACTCCGTCCAATTAATTACACACGACCCTCTAAACAGACGTCCTCTCGAAAAGTATACAAATTGTCATCGACGTTTATACACAACGTCAAAGATGTTTTCAGTTGTCGTTGAAGTGCCGGGTTTGTTTGAACGACGCGGCCCTTGAAATGTGAAAGACCTAAATACGTCGCCTACCTGACGTAAGGACGTAATCGCACTCCGCGATGAGCCCTGTCCTCCATACATTTCAATGCTCTTCCGGGCTCATCTCAACGTGTCGTTACGCCCTTATGACAGCCGAGCGAAGGATGGTCGATTCCCCTGCAGTCGCTGCACTCGGCATCAAGTCTCGTGATTCCGTTCCACCACTCAACCCAACTTTGTAACATGCCAGTCGACAAGATTTAATTTCCGCAAGGGGGGCCAACCGCCCGGACCCGGCCCGAAGGAGGGGATAAGGAATTGATTCATTCCGAATCGGATGACAAGTTCACAACTAAAAGTAAAGTACTCGAGAACTTATTCTTGGCGCAGGGAGATTTCAACCCGAGGTAGGCGTCTTTTTCCCTCCTCTGGCCTTAGTCATGGGAAGAGAAGCTCTGGAACAATTATTTGTTTTTTAACGAACGAAACTTATCGTTACTACGAAATACCTGTAATAAACTATGAAAAGAGAAGCTCTGGAACAATCATTTATTTTTGAACGAACGAACTTATCGTTACTACGAAATACCTGTAATAAACTATGAAAAGAGAAGCTCTGGAACAATCATTTATTTTTAAACGAACGAAACTTATTGTTACTACGAAATACCTGTAATAAACTATGAAAAGAGAAGCTCTGGAACAATTATTTATTTTTAAACGAACGGAACTTATTACTTCTTACTACGAAATACCTGTAATAAACTAGGAGGCATGTTCATGGCGCTACGCAGCCAAATCCCCGAATATTTTCAGCGTGCTCTGGCGGCTTAAATTACAGTCATATCGAAAAATTGATAATAACTTATTCTCAACAATATTTAATGTACTTTGAATTCGAAAATAACTACTTTGGTCCAAAAATCACAATTAGGCGAGATATTTTTTTAAAAAAATGGGATTTTAGGTCATTTTTTCAAAATGGCGGCTTTATCGAAGGAAATATCTTTACACAAATGCGAAATTCGGATTCAGCGTCAAAAAAAAACATCGGAATCATTCATCAAAAAGTTTTCCGGGAAATTTTCCCCAAGAGCCTCTTAATGTCCTGTAAAATTGTGTAACATCCGTAATCCGCGTTGTCTCAACTCTCTCTATAAAGGAACCCTACTTTTTCCCACAAGGAAGTGAAAATCGTGTCAAAGCACTTTTATAGTCACTGTATATGGTGCGGGGCTCTTAATGCATGCATAATCCAAGAGCGACCCGAGTGCACCCCTACAAGAACCATCGACCTGATGGGGCGGAGGGCGGGTTAAGAGGAGGGCGCGGGGGTGGCACTGTAAATAGCCTCCGAGAGACAGGTTGGCATTCCGAATGGGAATTATACTAATGATACGGTGGGTGGGTGGTGGCGGGGGCAATCTCTATGTTTCCGGTTTTTTCTATAAATTAATTTTTTAGTCCGCGGCCTCGCTTCGGCCTGTCATTCGCCCCGTCTTCGCATGCAAGCGTCAAGCTCGCCCTGCTAACAAGCGAACCGTTGCCAACCGAAGCTCGGGATTTTATTTGTCTCTCTTTGTCGAACGGGCAAACTTATATCAAGGTTGCCACAGTCAGGGAATACTGGTAAAACCAGGAAATGTCAGGGAATTTTAAAAATTTACACTGGAAAAAAAAAACACACCGGATCTAGAGTCCAGACTCTTAAAAACATCGACAAGAAAAAGTACTCTTGATTCAATCAGAATCTAGCATAAATCAAGAACCAAGCCTCTTAATTTGAGCGGATTTCGTTTTGATTCAGCAAAAATCCGATTGAATCAAGAGTGTTTTTTTTCTTGTGAATGTTTTCAATAGTCTGGACTCTAAATCCAATGTGTTCTTTTCCCAGTGTAGGGAAAAATTCGAAATGTCAGGAAAAATGAAGAAAATGGCAGGGAATATTCGTCAGAGTACCTTAATTTGCTTTATTCTTGAGTGGGTGTGAAGTTTTTAACAACAAATTTTGCCCGAAAACTAATTCTAACCACGTCTTTTTAGAAATTTGACACAAGACCAATTGTCAGGGAATTTCGCCAAAATGTGTTAGGGAAATCAGGGAATTTTGAAAAGTCAGGGAAAACCTGGAAATGTCAGGGAAAATGACAAAAATGTCAGAGGATAACTGTCAAAGCACCTTAATTTGCTTTATTCTCGAGTGGTTTTGACGTTTCGAACAACAAATTTTGCCCGAAAACTATTTCTAATCATGTCGTTTTCAAAATCTGGCCTTTGTTCAATTGTCAGGGAATTTCGTAAAAATGTGTGAGGGAAAGGTCAGAGAATTTAATTTTCCAAATTTCTGTGAAAACCCTGGTTTAATGGCGCGAGAATCCGAAGCTCATCAGTTTTTAAGGAAAAATAGGATTTTCAGTTCTTATGGTTCAAGTGCCCCTAAAAAAAAATTCTGGAAATATTATTTTGACTATAAGCGTCGTTTCTTGTCGACGAAATTTGGGTTTCTTTAGTTAAATCCGTGCTGATTTAACCGATAGTTAGTTTTTGTGAGGTAAAGAAACTTTGTTTTGCTATCGTTTTTTTAACTTAAACCTAACGATAGAAAAACTACTCTTTTTAACCAAAAAACTGATGTCGAGTTCCAGAATTCATACGGATTTAAGTTAAAAAAAGACTGATATTTAACTGAGATTTTCAACTTAGTTTATAAAATGTTTCCTGAATACGAAACTCATCAATCATTTTTGAAAACTTAGGAAACACTACTAACTTGTCGTCATACATTTTGGATACATTACGTATGTGTGCGAGATGAGATTCAATAACAATGAGCGAATAAAAAAAAAGAGAAAAACTTTACGTAAACGAATACCGAGCTGTCTTCAAGCAGGTGATTGAAAAGTGAAAACGACCTAATATAGACTGCACTTGGAGGTAGTTATGTAAGTTCGTGGTGTCCTAAAATAACTTGACTCCTTAGGAATTCGAGCGAAATGGAGTGCACAGAGGTTGATGTCTTCTTCTCCTTCGAGTATTATTTTCTTCCTAAATTATAAAGTGCATAGAGGTACTGGTATCCTCGTGTTTATTTCAAAGAGTGGGACGGTGGCTCCTGGTACATTGTAGAAGGAAATCCTTGATTCAAAAATTACTGAAAGTTTCTTTGAAAAAGGTTATTTTTATGGGGAAAATGGCGGTCTTAACGACCAAGATTTTTGGTGGAAGATTTCGGAAAACCCATTGGAAATTCGTTGGAAGCCCACTTGGCTAAAGTAAACCTTGAAGAAGTGCATTACGTAATCCTCCATGCAAAAAACTGCAGGTAATTAATTAACACGGTTTTCCTGCAGCTACACGATCGTAAATGGCACTGAGGGATCCACGCAGCGAACCGGTGAATTTCGGTAATTGCATTGCTGAGTATAGTTTTATTACAACTTCGATTATAGTTTCACAGTGGTTTTTTTCTGGTAATAATATTTTATTTACCAATTATGTTATAAAAAATGGCGCAATAAGCAGGTTTTGTTTGCTAAGATTTTTGAGGATGTCCCTTAAAAGTTGACTTTTGAAAAAGTTTTTTTTCAACAATGAACTCATCATCTAACTAAAACCAAATCAGGGTTAAAATGTGTCCTATAGCCTTTTTGATAACAATTCGAAAGCTCGTTTTAGTTAAACGACGTGCTCGTTGTCAAAAAAACCTCGGAGTGGTAGAAAAACATGAGTTTTTCGCTAAAATGCGCCTGCAGACGTATGTTCAGGCAACCATTTATCACGTCCAGTGGCTTAAAGTGATTCGATGGACGCCATACTTTGTGTCAGAACGGCATGCGATTTATCGCATCAATCGGTTCCATTTTTTCAGCTACTCGTCATTTTTCTCCAATTTTGAAATCGCAATTCTGTTGTCAGGCTTTCTGTCGCAGACTAAAGTACTCACTTACCAATTTTAACCAAGAAATTCAACGTAATAAAGGCGTGGTTTTTTAGAGAGAAAACATCGCATTCGAAACTGATATCAAAACTGCACTCGAATGAGCTATTTTCTCTCTAAAAAAACCACACCTTTATTACGTTGAATTTCTTTGTTAAAATTGGTAAGTGAGTGCTTTAGTTTCCTGACAACAGAATTTTGATCTCAAAATTCGAGAAAAATGATTAGTAGCTGAAAAAATAGAGCCAATCGATGCGATATATCGCACGTCGTTCTGACACAAAATATGGCGTCCATCGAATCACCTTGATAGTATCCGTGAACTACTATATATTGAGTTAACTTGGAAAACCCGCATAAATTACCAGATTCTATGGGGGCCAAAGAAGGCCCTTGTCGATACCCCTCCTTTCATGTCCGACCTTTCTGACCGATTCGATCCACTGTGCGCCAAAGCTCTCCTTCCGAGATCTTATCCGACCGCAGGAAGCACGGCGATTTACGGGCATCGCGCGCGCGATGAAAACGGGAGCGACAACAGTCGCAGTCGCCGAGGTTGATTAATAATGGCGCTTGTGCGGCCCAATTTGTCTCAGTTTCAGCTGTGCGGGTGCGACAGCGGCGTGAAGGTGGGGAAGGGGGTGGGGGTGCGCACGTGGCCCCGCTCCGGGGGCGGCCTTCAGCATCGCCAGCGGCCAAGCCGGGGTTGGTGGATGGGGGATGAACGATCGAACGGAACTTGGCCGAATACGACGCAGTAGAGCGTGAAAACGAATCGAGTCCGTATTAAAAGCGCGCTTCATGCATGCACGATGCCGTTAAAGAGGTATACTCGTCTGAATCGAGTTGCTATCGCGATACGGCGGCGTCACCTGTTCGGAAAAATGAATAAGAGCAGGGTGTCTGGGACGTGGAAAATGCAGGAATTGCTAGATCATGATACTAACAATTTTCCAGGGGGGCAGTGGGGTGGTTCTTAAAATTTACAGACAAAGCTATAGAAAAAACCACAGCTAGACAAAGAATACAAAAGAGGTACGGAGGGATCCTATTGGTAGTTGCAATGGACAAAGGAGGTAGCTAATAGACTAACTAAAGGCAACCCACGACAGAATTTACAGTTAGGCTATCGTTTTCTCCCTAGTCTAATGAAGGCACCACTCATTTCAACTAATAGGATCCTTCCATACTCCCAATGTCTTTTTTGTCTATTAATTTCAGCAATCAGCCCGCAGACTGCAGAATCTTCCAAGCTTCTGTGTTTTTACGAGCCTTCTCGGCCGCCGGCTTTCCTTATTTCGTCGGTCCTTTGACGTAAGGGCGTATCTCGATTTCCACATGAGCCCTAGAAAGCATGAAGTTATATGGGAGACCGGGCATACGTGGAAAATGAGATACGCCCTTACGTCAGAGGAGCGACGATTTTTCTCATCGATTTTCCTCAAAGTTTGCAGCCACCAATTTCAAGATTGAGGACCTTCCTCCTCCTCTTTCCTTTGATTTTCGACTTTTGATTTTTTAAAATGTTCCCTCCTTCCTCATCTGTGATGACCTTTCCGCATTTTCACACGCCCGGGCGGGTGCATGATCAAGCCCTTTCTGGACCTCCGCAATTTTCAGGAAAACAAAGATATTATCGGAATTATATTATCAAAAGATAAGGATAATTTATTAGAGAGCACACCGGGTGTCTCAGGATTTAATGACCATACTGCAGGAGCGTTATCTATGGACCAAAGAAAGAACCTTTCTTCCATAAAGTTTATTTCAAAAGTGCCTTGGAGCTTCGGCACCCCCAATTCGTCGAGGAAATCATGTCTTTTTCTGAATTTTAAGAGCAGCCATGGAATTAAAAGTCATGAAAAAATTCGATCCTTCATAGTTTTGAGCTATAAATCTCTTAACGGTCTCAAAACGGATGGAAGGACATTAGCCCCACTCTCCGACCCCTGGAAATACGTGTTGCATACTTGACGGAATGAAGGAGAACGATACTTCTACTTATCTGAAGAACCTACGCTTTAAAAAAATAGAAATGTTTAATTTCTATCATGATCACCGTTTAGGAAACTTCTTTACACATGTAGATGGCTGAAGCGCTTATCCACGTATCTCCTCAGCGATGTTTCAAAATTTCCGCTCCTATTCTATGTTTTCGAAGAAGAACAAGTCAACTCCATAGCTTGGATTTTATACAGAATGTTCTCCTAGCAGAGAGGGCAGATCGAGACAGTTTTCAAGAAATTACGTCGACGAGATTTTCAAAGGAAAAATAAATTCTGACACACTGAATAAAAACCTCCGGCCGTGGGAGCCATACTTACGGGCTATGTAGACATGCCGTCCGCGTACCGGGCTCAGAGGCCGAAAGTTCCGGGCGTAGTATCCGCAGCAATCGAAGCTACGGCTCCAGCACCTGGATCTTGCGGCGTCTGAGCCCGGAATGGACGGTACACATATATAGCCCGTAATTTTCTTTTCAGTGCAAGCCAGTCTGCAACTATTCGCAAACGGAGATAAGTGGTTTCGCACTTTCGTCATCGCCTCCCCTCGCTTATCATAATGTTTAGTGAGACCGTTTTTGCTGTAAATGCCGGATTCCGTGACGTGAAACTGATCAAAGGGTGCCTAATCGACGCGCGACGGTGTCGTTGTACTTTACTCCCGTTCGGAGGTTTAATGGCTCAATAAAGGAATAAACGGCCGAGGCAAAACGAATGGTGCCTCGGTGGGGGCCAAAGCTTAACGACACAGGTGACAACTTGGCCATGCACGCAATTACACGCTTGGGGTGCAGCGGCCCGGCCACAGACCTCGCGACCGTTGCCGTTGAGTCCTGCCATCGCGACAGATGATGGAGTAAATTATTTTTCCACCCTCCATTTCACTCGCCTGATTCTCACCGATCCTTCGCTGTTTTCCCTCTGTGGCCGTTTTCTCGAGTTCACACGCTGAAATTCGGAATGGAGATGTTGCATGTGTCAGGAATATGCGATTTGACTATTGATTTTTATGTTAAAGATCGCGAGAAACACGATGGTGCCACTGGTTTTCTCTGAAATCAACCCCCAAGCTCAAAAACAGCTCTCAAGCTGAGGCCAAAATGGAGGGGATATCCCACCTACCCGGAGAGTCCACCTCTACATTAAGACAAACTCTCCATGCGAAGATAGGGAGCAAATACATTGACAGGGTTGCCACTTTATTTGGGGACTCTAAAACTGAAAACACGGCGACCCTGCTAATGTATTTGCTCCCTATCTTTGCATGGAGATTTTGTCTTGATGGAGAGGTGGACTCTCAGGATAGCGTGGGATATCTCCTTCATTTTGGCCTCAACTTGAGAGCTTATTTTGAGCTTGGGAGTTGATTTCAGAGAAAACTAGTGGCACCATCGTGTTTCTCGCGAACTTTTACATAAGAATCAATTGTCAAATCCCAAATTCCTCACACATGCAACAGCTCCATTGAAAATTGGAGCCAGCGAGCTGATTATTGGAATTGATAGATAAAGAAGACATAGGGAGTATGGATCGATCCTATTGGTTTCCTATAAGACCAAGATAGAAATGATGGACTAACTGTTGGGTCTCTCGTGGGTTGCCGTTAATTTGTCTATTACTTACCTTCTTTGTCCATTGCAACCACTCGCTGCCACCAATAGGATTCCTGTATTTCCCCTCTTTCTTCTTCGTCTATCGCTTCGTCTATTAATTTCAATAGTCGGTCCGTATCAAAAGTCAACAATCGTAAATCAACATTCGTAATTTCACAAATATGAATGTTTTAATTTAAATTCGTGTTGGGAAGTTGCAAATTCTTCATTACACGTAATTGAGTGTAGTTTAACCTTCTTGCAGAGAGAAGTTTATAGGTACGTCGTTTCTAAAATAAGCTAAGAAAATGTATTCCTCTTAGCTACATTTGGTCAAAATCTAATTTGAAGTACAACGGAAAGTTTCTCAAGGAATCAAATCGTGGATTCGGCAAGTCATTTAAATGATCACCTCCTTAGTGACTCCTAAAACTGGTTTACTGTCTTCTGTAGTATCTCAGATGTCACCTTCTTAATCAAAATGCATCATTATTTTGCCGTGCTTTTCTTTTTATAGAAATAGCCCATGCAAGACCCGACAGCGCTGAAAAAAATTTTCTTGAGATATTATTTTGACTTAAAGCGTGGTTTATTGTCGACAGGTTTTTTTTTTTTTTTTTTTTTTTTGAGTTAGATCCGTGCGGATTTCTGTCGGTTTTTTCGAGGTAAGAAACGTTGTTTTGGCATCGTTTTTTTTAACTCCAACTTACCGATAGCAAAGCAAAGTTTCTTTCACTCAAAAAACCCACTCTTAACTCAAAGAGTAAACAAGCCAACTTGAAACTTAGCATGTATACAGAAGAATATTCTGCTGATAGAGAAGGAAAATCAAACTAGATTCCCAAAGAAAATAATATATATAATAACAGGGAATCTGCAACGTCGCAAACGGAGATACTTGATTTCGCATTTTGGCAATCCATAGGAAACTACGTACTACACACTGAATTTTTTTTTTTTTTTTTTTTTTTTTTTTTTTTTTTTTTTTTTGAGGTATTATATTGACTTGAGGCGTTGTTTCTTTTCGACAAAATATGTTCTTTTTTAGTTAAGAGGAGTCATTTTTTAATCGTTAAATTTATAAGTTAAACAACGATAGTAAAGAAGCGTTCCTTTAATTAAAAAAAAAAAAAAAAATTGTCGACAGGAAACGACGCTTTAAAAAAAATAATACAAGAAAAATCTTTTCAGTGAGGGTCGAGAAGGGAGCCATTACTCGGGGGAGCGGAAATGACTCTCCGTGCTTTAAGATGGAAACTACCGCGGTAGTCAGCAGTTAAGTCGTAAGCAAAAGTACTCGTCCACGACTACACGCCCCTCCCTCATCCCCCTCCCGATGTAAACTGCCCATCCCTTCTGAAACCGGCCGTGGGGGATGGAAATCTGGGCCGCATTTCACAATCGTCGGGCATGCATGCGATAGATTATCAAGCCCGTTTGACGCCGATCGCCTCGAATATGACTGCAACCCCCCTCTCCTCCCTTCACCCCCCCCCCCCCCGGGGAAAGCTGGATAATTTATTTATCCATCCACCGGACGGGGTCGTTATTGTATCAAACGAGCGGGTAGTTTCTGTCCCTCACGTGCCCGGATCGGATTGGATATCAGGAAAAAATGACTGCTCCCAGATTTGTTTTTCATATTCTTTTTATCTTTATGCTCGGAGGGGGCAGGAAACGGGGAGGGGGAGTCTCGCGTGTTTGATAGCATTTATTCATCCCCGGAACGAACCCTCGGACGTCCGATTCGCCGGGCAATTTCCTCCCGGGATGATCCGCAGGTCGGACCTCGTTCGATTTCTCGCAATCCGAGCCCTATGCTGCGCGGGGAAAGTATCGATGTGTTCGATGGATCGATCGTATCGCCGGTTCGAGGCAGGAAATCGCTTGGAACGACCACTTGACGCCTGCAATTTCAAATGCCACGACCCGGGGAGCAGACTCGGATATCGAGGTGAAGCCTCGCGGAAAAATAGGCGAGGCGCTGCGAGACCGGGAAGAAATGGGAAATGGGAATATTCCCGGGGAAGTGCATCGGACGGAACATGCAATCGCGGGAGAAGGAGCGGAGGAAAAAGGCAAAAGAAGTATTCCTGGAAACGTGATAATTATCTTTTCGTCCGCAGTCAACATGGAAAAAATGAAATAGCTTATCTAACAATAGAGAATTTGCAGGTGTCTTAAATTTTGTGAATTTCATCATCAAAATGAAACTACTGAGGAAACTGAGTACAAGGATTTTCTTAGTTTCTAAATTTAACAACTAAATATTGGAGAAAATATGACAAAACAACCTAATCTGCTAAATTACATGTGTTTAAATGGAAAATGCCGCTAGATGACGTCATAAGGCGACACATTTTCTCACTTCTATATAAATCTATTTTTCTCCTATTTTTCATGTCAGAAAAAAATTATGAAAAAGACTGCGAACTCAGCTCATGAATAAGCACTCTCAGGCGAAGCATTAACATGTTTGTGTGCAAATTCTCCATTTTGTAGTTTAAAAGTGTTAGACATGTTTCAATGTAGATTTTTCATTAAAAAATGCTACTTTAACCACCCTTGTGGTTAAATTAGCTTTCCACTATTGTACAGTGTACATTTGAAACATATTGGACATATTTTTAACAATTCAATCGTAAAATCAGCAATCCATGTTTTTTCGTGAGAAACTTTTCAGAAGTGTTTCGATTATTGAGAGTCTTTTGATCCGTTAATTATTATCAATTGTTACCACTGTCTGAAATTAAGTTATGGCCTTTGTAATTAAAACTTTGTGACCCTGACGATAAAGTGCTTGCTTCGAATAGCGCCGGTCTTTAATCTATAAAATGTAATGTTTCCAAAAAATGTTACATTATTTCTGGCACTTGGCTACACTCCACATACCGATATATAACAGTGCTACTACCTTTTGGACATTGTGTTAATAATACCATGTTCTCTGAACTTGATCTACCCTTAGTCCGTATCTTTGCAGATCGATGCAACACCTGAATGCAATTATTCGTACTCGACGGGTGTCTGTATTGCATATTCAATAGATTGAAGGCGCTTTCGCTTCTCTTACACTAACGCGTGAGCGCGCGTATGCCGAAAATACGCAGGCTGAAGGAATGACGTCAAGATTAAAGAGTCCAACGCAAAATTCACCCATCACTGTTCAACGAAATTATTGTTTTCTCTTTTCTTTTTTAACGTTCTTTATAACTTATTGTACGTGATACATAATTATGTATACATTTGCCACAAAACTAATTTATTTGATTTTTGTTTTAGGTAAGTCACACCTTATCTCTTTTCCTCTCGCCTCGCAAAGTTTCCGTAAGTAATCATATTTTCACTCTTAATGAATCTGAACATGAGAATACCTCCAATGATATACAACAATATTTCCGCTCCCAAGAACTTTTTATCACATCGATCAATTTCTGCGTGAGCCCTGGTCTCCGTATAACTCCATGCTCTCTAGAGCTCCTGTGAAAATATAGATACGCCCTTACGTCAGAAAAGCGACGATTTATCCCCCCGTGCGTCCTGATGGGCTCCGATCATGTAGCCTCATAGTTTTTAACCGTAATGATCCGTCCCTCCCCCCCTCCTTCGCCCCCGCGTTGACTATATTCTGAGAGTGAGAGAGGATAGTGTCGAAAGAGCCAAGATAGCATTTCAGATCACTTCCGAGATCTTGAATTTTCGAATTTTGAAAATTTGAGTTAAAATTCAAATTTCCCGTCAAAAAATACTTCATGGCACTAGTTTTACAAAAATTTATCGAACAGTAGCCGTGTATCGTAGGATCAGTAAGACTCTACGCAGTGGTGAGAGATACGGATACCGGTCAATTTCTGTACGTTGGTGCGCCTTCATTTTCGGTTGATACTGTGCCATACTTCTGTGGCGGAATAGTTGCTCAGAGCGCCTGCAACAATACCGTCTTGACTTGATAGCAGGAGATCGCACGGTTACCGCTGAAAGCACACGCAGAGTTTGTACGCAGTGACACGTTTTCTCATCACCGACAGTAACGGTTTACAATTTGCAACGTTGCAAGTTTTTCATTGCCTTTTAAAACGGGTGAACCGAAATGAACGCTTTAAAACGCTATTGCTTCTAGGTATAACCGCCCAAACTCCCAAAAGATGTAAATGCAGCTTTCTTTTACGCTTCCTCTGCAATGACGTCCTGTTTCTGGGTTTTGCACGTTGAATTTCAATCGAAATTAACTTTTTAAAATAGGATTGTCAACTCCGAAAAGATGTGTTTTGGTGGGGATAAAACTTTCCTACATTTTTAGATGGGCAATGAATAAACCGTCGTCGCTCTGACGGATGGGAATAGGTATCTCAATTTCCACGACAGTCCTGTTCTCGATATAATTCCATACTTTTAAGGGCTCACATGGAAATAGAGATACGCCTTTAAGTCAGAGGGAAGACGAAATGAGGAACAATCCCTAATTATATCCAAGCCTTCTTCAGAAAAAAACGACGTCCTTCAAGGAAAGTGACTGTATACCAACATCGTATCATTTATTCCGAAAATTCTGTCGCTGAAAGGGTTAAAGTACCCCAAAGTTTTCATTCTAAGTTTATCTTACTGTTGAATCTGAAGCTCTAAATCTAGGGCGAGTTTCCGCAACTTGTCGATAGTGACTGAGTCTGAGAAACCTCGCAAACTTTGGCAATCCCTGGGGACTCGATCGGCCACGAGGGATATTGATCAAACAACTGGTCTCTACCCCTTCCTCCGTCCCCTTTCATTCCTCCTTTCTAAAGTAACTCCACAAGTTATCGATAGCCCTATGTACTTTGGTCGGCCCCGCGGTCTCAATTCCTCATCCTTATTCTTCGTTTGTTTACGGAACTTGCGTGGAGGCCGAATCGCGGGGACTGCGAAGAGCTTTTTCCTTGAGGTGGAAAATCTGAGATCAGAAATAGAGACTCGGAAATTGGACGAAATGACTTTTCTCGGAGAGCAATCCCTTTCAAAATAAAATTAGGGGTCCTCACAAAGATAAGGGGGACGCTCGCGGGGTTCACCGTCCAAAAATTTTTAAAGTACCGATTGTTTTCCAAATCTCATCAGCGCCAAAATTGCGAATACGTAAAAAACAAGAAAACCAGTTTGATTCGCTTTGTCGACTTTCTTCGAATTCCAAAAAATGTATGTTCTTTTTGAAGGCTATTTTGAAATCAGACATGATAGACAATTTTCCGGAAACGGAAAAGTTCCCGAAATATCTCCTAAAATATCCCAATATTGAAGGAGATGACCAAAATTGCCCCCAATACCAAGTCATTTTAAAATTCCGGGGGGGGGGGGGGGGNCTCTGCCCCCCCCCCCCCTGAATGACAACTCTGATTTTAAAAATCTGAGGCATTTCCAGGCCATTTACAATTTTTTTCCCCCAAGATCAAACTTATTCGTGAAAATTACACAGTTTGTGTATTTTTTTAAAAAATAACTATCTCAATCGGTCGAAATCCCAAGTTATTCATGATTGCGTCAAAAAAGGTATGCTTAAAACTCCTATTAGCCCTGTGACAGTTATACAATCAGCGACAACATAAAATTATGCTCCTCTTCTTTATCATTACTCTTCCTTCTCAAACATGGAGGCAAGCAAAGGCTGAAGTGGCATAATTTGTTATAACAATATTATACTGTAGTCCATTCGGTCGCAATATTTTCATTCTTCATCCCCTTTACATAGTGAAGCACCGTCTAACTCAGCTGTAACATGAGATAGTACATCCTCACCGTTTGGAGCAGCAATTTAATGTACTTTTTTTCCAAGTGCTCTCGATATGTTGGTTTATTTACGCGTGTCGCAGTTATGGCGCATTTGTATCCGTCAACGAGACATCAATCATAGTGGCTGAAAAGTCAATATTAGCCGAGCTAACATGGTTGTCGCTGGTAGCAAGGCAATTCTTCAACCCATCTTTGCATTGCGATTAATTGATGAAATAAGGGTTCTGCTTAGCGAAGCAGGAATAAGTCGTTTTAAACTGAGCGAAAATTTTGAATGAAAAATATTGTTGGGTGTTGAAATATGTGGTCTAACCCAACCTGTTCATCCTGATGAGCGCCATAATTGCATCGGATATTGGAGCCTGTATGCGAGAAAATAGGAAATCTCAATTTTGCAAACGTTTTTGTCTCTTGAAAGTTGTAAAATTTCGACAAAATAAAGAACCTTTGGTCGTCATTACCGATGAAACTTTACTTAGTGTTATCCGGTCACTCCTCTGAAAGTCCTGAATCTAACAACAGTTGTTCTTTCTTCGGTAATATTGTTAACTTAATTATGTTTTTAAAAAATGGAAGAGTGCACTGATAATCTTTGTTCGTTCCTATTTTTTTTTAATAGGGACTTACGCTCGCTGACCGCTTCGCGCCTTAAGCGTTATGCTTTACGCGGCACTCTTATGATCTTAGCTGTATTATAGAGTATGCTTTTAATCCGCAAGAGTAACGCGAGTAATGCTTTATTTTTAGGATTAATCACATCTAGAGCAGTTGCAATCTAGTTGCAATGTTTCATGGAAAATGAAATCGGTAAATGTTTTGTGAAAAATTTCATGGAATTTCAGAAAAAAGTGAAAAATATTTTCCGAAATTAAATGCAAAATTCAACGAAATGCGGCTGTTTTTTGCTTTTTGGTGTTTTTAGTGCGCGTTGTATATCCAGCTTTTGAAAACATGTTTCATATTTTTCACAACTTTGTGAAATTGTATCAAATATTTCACGGATACTTTCAATCCGTATAAATAAAACTGTAACGGTCTAAATCTTGTGATCCTTAATTGGATTGAGTTGAGCAGAAAAGAACCAACCCACATTTTGGAAAAAATTGAATTATGAGTGGTTTTGAACTCGACCACTGCTCTACTACCTATCGCCAAAAATTCAAAGTTTTTGTTGGAGCAAATATTGCAGAAATTGAACTTGAAGTTTATCGTTTACATTGAGTCATATGCAGAAGCCAAACTTTAAACCTCTTTTTCTCGGTTCGATCCCTATGTGGCTTGGTTCCTTTCTGTTTAACTCCGTCCAATTCTGAAGAGCCGCCAGGCCGATTTCCTTGATTTTTGTTGCAAACGAAAGCTGTTGATGTCCGGAAGATACACTGGAAAAAAAACACATCGGATCTAGAGTCCAGACTCTTGAAAACATCGACAAGAAGAAGTACTCTTGATTCAATCAGAATCTAGCTTAAATCAAGAACCAAGCCTCTTAATATAAGCGGATTTCGTTTTGATTCAAGCACAAATCCGATTGAATCAAGAGTATTTTTTCTTGTCAATGTTTTCAAGAGTCTGGACTCTAGATACAATGTGTTTTTTTTCCAGTGTACCAAAAATCCTAAACTTTCAATATTTACTCTTGAAAGTTTTCCTGGAGCTCAAAAAGCGAATTGAAGCAGCCAGTATTTCATATTTTTCATTTCGCCCGTGCAACTCTGAGAGCACCCCTCTATAACCGAACACATCCGCTCCTTGCTGGTTTGGCAACACTGCCGTTTGATTATTGGCGGTCATAAGGTCGAATCAAGAGAGAGTCGATGCTGAAGGGGAGGAGTGATGAAAGGTGGGTGAGTAAGCAGGCGAAGGGGGCAGCTAAGAATAGGGGCTTGGTCTGGAAAGAAAATGGAGTAGATTTTCTTTTCGATGTCTCGTAAATTACCTTTCCCGGGCTTTATTTCCATGCGGCCGCGGCCCCTGCCCCCCCCCCATCTCTCGCGTCTACCGTTCCCCGCCTTGTCTCACATGTCGAATGCACAGGGCTGCCGTGGTCAGATAAGTTTGTAGATACCGGTGTCTGAACCAACAAGGGTGCAGAAACTGCTCGATCGCTCGTGAAAATGTGGTAAAGCCCCCTAATTTGGAGGAAGGTAACGTTTTAAATTGTCAAAAGTCAAAAATCAAAGGAAAACACGCAGAAAAACAAGGTTTTCTTCTTTTAGATTGGTGCAAAATTTTGTGGAAATCCGATGAGAAAAGTGTGAAAAGCTGGCCGGCGGGCGCGTAAAAATGTAGAAGCTTCACTGAGAAATATTTATGGTTATAATTACCATGTTATTGGTGTTCAATATGAACTCTTAATTAGTAGTTGCCATAACCAATAATAGAGATATTTTTACCATTAAATGGTAATTTTACTACCGCACACTTGTAAAATTACGATTGCTCCAGTAAAAATATTACTATTATTGGTTATGGCCACTACTAATTAAGAGTGCACATTGAACACCACTAATATGGTAATTATAACCATAGTTTTTTCTCAGTGTTGGAAGATTCCGCACATCTGTGAACCAAATCCAAACTTTCTTGACCTACCTCCAGAGGTAGGCGGAGTTCGGCTCCTTTCCCTCAGGATTTGGTTGAAGATTATATACTCGATTCTGATTGGTCCAAATTCTAACAGTAATGCAACAGTCGTCCATCCAAAAAAATTACAGAATCCAGTCGCGAACATTCACCTAAAAATCGTGATTCCCTATTGAAAAAAGTAGTACGTTTATTGGTCCTACGAGCTGATTGTTGAAATAGATAGACAAAGCTATAGACAAAGAAGACAAAATGGATACGGAGGGATCCTATCGATAGAAGCGGGGGGTTGCAATGGACATTATAGGTATTAATGGACTAACTAAAGGCAACCCACGAGAGACCCTATAGCTATAGTCCATCTTTTACCCCTTTAGTCTATAAGAACCACCCATTTCAACCAATAGGATTGCCCCATACTCCCAATGTCTTCTTTGTCTACGGCTTCGTCTACATCAATTTTAACAATTAGCCCACCGGCGTGCTTCGCCACCCCTGACGTCCATCGTATACCCCTTCAGTCTATAAGAACCACCCATTTCAACCAATAGGATCGCTTTATACTCCCAATGTCTTCTTTTTCTACGGCTTTCACTGGAAAAAGAAATACATTGGATCTAGAGTCCAGACTCTTAAAAACATCGACAAGAAAAAGTACTCTTGATTCAATCAGAATCTAGCTTAAATCAAGAACCAAGCCTCTTATAAAGCGGATTTCGTTTTGATTCAAGCAAAAATCCGATTGAATCAAGAGTATTTTTTCTTGTTAATGTTTTCAAGAGTCTGGACTCTAGATCCAATGTGGTTTTTTCCCAGTGTTGTCTATCAATTTTAACATTCAGCCCGCTGACATGCTTCGCCACCCCTGACAATGCAAGTTTTTCAAACGGCACCTCAGCGATGATCACGCAGTTATCATATCACACTCCCACGTACCCGAAAATAAAGAAACGTTGGCAACGGTGTTTCTATAACTCTCCCTGAGCGCCCCTGTGATTGGCCCACCCCTCCGCTGCCTCGCCGAGCATGCCCCTTGGCGCCCGTCAAACAATTTGCGCATCATACCCTTCCGATCTCCTCCCGGAAAGGTCGTTTCCTCTCCCATCGGAGCCTTACTCCCGTTCAATTTCATCCGAAATCCGTTCAATTTTGTTTTTAAAAATTGTGAGAATCGAATTCTATCGCATCGCGTGTGATCAGACTTCTCGTGAAACGGAATTCGGCGCGGATTTTCTGTGAGCCTCGCCAGGATCGCGTACGGAGTGATTTGTAAGTGCGTGATGAGCTGCCATGGAAATGATCAATGGATGCTTCGATCCGCTTAATTAGGACCATTGATTAATGATCTACTTTAATTATCCGATAGGAATTTTTCGTAGCTTTGTTTATTGTTAAGAGCCCCTCTATCCCTCCTCTTTTGTTTTCATACTCGGGCATTTTTTTTTCTCACTTGTGTTTGGACGTATTTATGATGAAAGGAACTATGTGCACTTGAATTAAATCAAAAGAACCCATGCACATAGCATTTAAATGATTTATAATTCTTTTTAAGTCAGCTCGTTTTGACATGGTTCCCTCTAGCACGGATACGTCCATTCGCACTTTAACACGTCATTAGTAACTTCAATATTTCCACCTTCATTGTATCATTTTTATGGACCGTAGTAGATGTAGCAGGAAAATATTCCCCTCTAAGAAGTTCGAAGGAGTTTATTCCCTGTAATTTTGCGAATACTTGGTGTTCAAGGCTAGGAGGAAAACAGCACCTGAATTGACTGCGTCCAGTGACTTTAACGCATGGTCAGGAAAGTTAAGAATATAGAGGTTCAGCGTAGGCGTCTGCTTACGGTGCTCCACCTTTCAAATTGAATCCGATCAAATACTTGGTGTGTCTTTCCAATGGGCTTTTATGGTACAGAAAATGAATTAAAGCATAGAGCTACCCTAAACATTTCTCAAAGAAGGTGTGACACTTTAAGCGTTTCACACTTAAAGTGTAGTAAGTCACACTTAAGTGTTTCACACGTAAAGAACCACGTTTTGCAATTAAGTCTCTTTATTTAATAGCATTACTTGCGATAAACAAGACCGGACTGTTTAGTTGAATTTGGTGATATTTTTCAGTATTCGTGACAACTCTTTTTTGACTCTGAATTAAGGATCATATAATAATACTGTGCAAAAAGCTCAAACTTTGAGGTAAACGTAGTCATAATTTTCAAACATTCAAAGCTCAGTTGAAACTTCCTTGCAGCTCATCAATCACGTGAACTTCCTCAAACTTTAAAAGCAACGATCGGTAGTTCGTAGCTATTGAAATTTTCGGACGAAAATAGCTCCCGAGAACACGTTTCACAACTTTCAAACTTTCAGGTCACATCACGTCAGAATACTTGAGCTTCCGCTGTGGGTAAATCAAGGCGAATCATCGAACCTGACAGATCCGGAACTTTTTCAGCTTTGCAACTTATAAGTGTGCGCAGTTTTGAACTTTCGTTCCGAAGATAATCTTTTTTTCACATCGCATCCTGTTAACTGTTTTCATTAGCAATGTGATCTTTTTTTTTATTTTTCAAGCGAATAAACGCCATCGTGTATTCGCGAAACTCAGTGGAACATTTTTTGAGGCCAGACTTTTCTTGAAGTCTTAAGTGAAATCTTTCAGCAAAACTATTTGAACATTCGTGGCTTTTTTAAGTGAACATACTGGATCCTTGCCTCGTGGATTTTAAACTCGATGTTATTGGCGAAACTGAACCATTTGACCTTTGGACCTTTACCGTGAACCCCGCGAATTACATATTTCGCTTAATTTTACCGAAGTTCAAGTTTTTACAAGATCACTTTTTGAAGATCCGCGATAGCAATTCATCTTGAACTGTGCTTGCTGTGCCTCAGAAATTAATAAGTAAATTTTTGCATTCAGTAAAATTTCGTTTCAACCACAATTGCTGAATTCAAGTGCGAACTTGGAGTCCAATCCATCTTAAACTGCATCGAACTTTCGAACTCTCATCGGTTGGATTTCGGTCCTCATCATGTGAGATTCACCGGGCTATGTTGTTTTTGATCTAAAGCGAATTGCTTTTTTCGGACCCTGTTTTTCGCAGCCTTTTACTTTGAACTGTGCCACTAAAATTGAATAGTAAAATTTATCATCCGGTAAAATCTCCTCCCAACCACGACCGCTGAATTCAAGTGCAAACTTTGAGCCCAATCCATCTTAAACTGCATCGAAGTTCTGCATCTGAAGCGAAGTTCACTTTTTGGACCCTGTTTTTCGCAGCCTTTTATTTTGAACTGTGCTTTATATGCCTCTGAAATTGCAAACTAAATTTCATTATCGGGTAAAATTTCGTTCCAACCGCGATCACTGAATTCAAGTGCGAGCTTTGAGCCCAATCCATCTTAAACTGCATCGAAGTTCTGTATCTGAAGCGAAGTTCACCTTTCGGACCCTGCTTTTCGCAGCCTTTCATTTTGAACTCTGAAATTGAATATTAAATTTCATCATCCGGTAAAATTTTGTTCCAACCGCGATCACTGAATTCGAGTGCGAACTTTGAGCCCAATAGTGCATCGAACTTTTGAACTTTCGGGCCCCACTATGTGAGATTTGCCGGCTGTGTAAGACTATTTCCCTTCGGGCATGAACTTTCCGGACCCCGTTTTCCGCGAAGGATGTAAGTGTGCGTCGCCGAGTGGACCCTAGTCCGACGCCAAGTGTCGGCCATGGAGTATTCGTGGACGCTGGTGGAGAGTAGCGAGGACTGCCCCGGCGGAGGCGGCACGACGCTCGTGAGCAGCGCCGTGATGCCGCCTCCGGGGCCCGCGGGGGCCTCCCACGCCCACGGGGCCCACGCCTGTATCGCCCCCGCGGAGGACGAGGGCGCCGCCTCGCAGGGCCCCCATCGACTCATCATCGACGCCCGCCGCCTCCATCATCTCCAAGGTAAACGATCCTCAGCGGACTGATTATATGTATTGAAACTGATAGACAAAGCAATAGATAAATAAGATATAGGGGGTATCGAGTGAACCTGTTGGTTGAAACGGGTGGTTCTCAAAGACTAAGAGAGTAAATGATGGACTAGCTGTCGGGTCTTTTGTGGGTTGCCGTTAGTTAGTCTATTACCTACCTCCTATGTCCATTGCCATCACCCGTTTCCATCAATAGGAACCCTCCAAATCCCTTTTGTCGTCTTTGTCTATAGCTTTATCCATCAGTTTCAATAATCCGACCACAGGCGGACAGAGGAAAATTTAAACACACAAGTTTGGTTAATACGGGAGGAAGAACACAAAATAATCCTAGCCTTCGGTTGACAATTTCTTCAAGAAAATGCTAGCTAATCTTCTTGAAGAAATTTAATAGAAAAACGAGTGGTGAAGACCACTGTCGCAATCGGAGGAATGCATTTCCCCAGTCTCTCCACTGTTTTCTGCATTAAATTCACCACAAACTGTACCGCGATCAAGGATCAACACAAAATGTGTGTTTGTCTGTGTTTCACTTCCTATATTTATCAAAAATAACGCAAGAACACAAACATTGGTACAAGTGAAGCTCAATATATCCACGGGAAATTTTCATGCCTCTTCCGATTTTGAGTTTTTAGCGGGTTGAGGGCTTGTTCTTCAGGGTGGCGATATTCTGAAAGAACGTAGAACTCCTCTAAAAGTCAGCGAGGAGGGGGGGTAGGGATCCCTGAAAAGTTCTAAACTATTGTCGGAAGTCAGGAAGCTTTTCATTGAGAGAAAAGATCGCACAATCAGGAGGTTTGCCTTCGTAAAACAGTCAAGAGGTTTCTTTTTTTATATACGCCAGAAACAGTCAGGGATTTGTTCCCAAGTTAGTGTCCCCCAAACTTTTTATTTTAAAAAAATATTCGAGAAAACTTTCAGGGTTTTCAAACAGACGACCGTATAACTGCACTGGATAAAAAAACACATTGGATCTAGAGTGCAGACTCTTGAAAACATTGACAAGAAAAAATACTCTTGATTCAATCGGATTTTTGCTTGAATCAAAACGAAATCCGCTTAAATTAAGAGGCTTGGTTCTTGATTTAAGCTAGATGCTGATTGAATCAAGAGTACTTTTTCTTGTCGATGTTTTTAAGAGTCTGGACTCTAGATCCAATGTGTTTTTTTTCCCAGTGTGGGGAACTACTGAGCGTATCTGTGGAAGTATCATTACATTGTTGAGCGCAAGTTTTATTTACTTGTCCACCCATCATCCCTGGGGCCCGGGGTCCGATTTGCGATCAGGGGAAGGGGAGGCCGAATCGGTCGAGCGCCTCGCGTGTTGAAGGGCTGCCCAACGCAGGGGGCGGTGGGCACCCATCCACGGCGAGTAAATTGGCTTCCGGTGTTAAACGACCGTTTAAAACTACGAAAAAGAGAAAAGCACCAGCAAATCGCTTTCGCACCCCTCGCCTTGCATCCTTCAACCCTTAGTGGCCGGCCCCCGTCCCTTCGACGTGGGACCAGCGCAGGTGGATGGCGCGAAAGGTGGTCGCCTTCGCAGGGTTGTCAAATCAGGCGTCTATAAATGAATTGATAGGGGAAGATATAACCGGACCACGGAATTGTTGAATTAGATTAATTTCGTATGCATTTCAGAGTATTAACTCCATCTTCGACGTAATTTTTAAATAACAAACCATCACCCACATTAAAATAAGAACGTATGACAGTGCATGATTGACTAGCAAGAGAGAAAGAATGTAAAATAATTTTTTTTTTTTAAAAAAAAAGGAAAAAAAAAACAAGTTGGATTTTGCAATCGCTAGCGATAGCAATATTCGTCATGGGAACGTTAGCTTCTGGGATATGAAAATGTTAAGGTACAGTTCGTTTGTAGTATCTTCTGAATTGAAGGGGCTATGTAATTTTGTGTTGACATCTCTTTTTTAACATTTTTAATTATTTTCTTTGCATACAAGAAAGCTGTTATGTACCAATTATTTATTTTCGTTGGATTATATATGGTTTTCGGAAGTTAACGCATTTAAGTTTCAGGTTCGCTTTTTCGGCGTAAAGTGTACATAAGGTATCCCAAAAGCACCGGGACTTGTTCTGTAACTTCGAAAGTAAGATAGATACAGACATGATCTTGATTTCATTTTAAAGATCAACTCAATACCTATCGATTAAAACCAAGATCAGCTCAATCGGATAAAAATTGACCGAGTTATGGCAATTTGAAATCAGCGAGGAAAGTTTACGCCTACGGTTTTTAAGGAAGATTCTTCATCGCCGTAAATCGAAAAGTCGGCCGATAAAGTGATGCTTATTGTGTTTTTTTTATTTTCGAGGTGTCATTTATCAACATTTTGTACCATCAAACACAACAGTTGACAGTGCGTATTATTGCAAAGTACTAAAGGAGTTGAGAATGCACATTTCCCGGAAACGGTCGGACTTGAAAGCTTCGTGGATACTCCATCAAGACAATGCGCGGCCTCACACATCGAGCTTAACACGTGAATTTATGAGTAAAAATGGAGTTGAAACAATCCCTCATCCCTCTTATAGTCCTGACTTGGCTCCATGTGATTTTTGGATGTTTCCTGCGCTTAAAAAGGAGCTTCGCGGACAAAGATTCGTATCGAAGACAAAAATCCAGAATGCAATTCAAAACTTCTTCAACTCCATCCCAGAGGAAGAATTCAGGAAAACAATGTTGGATAAGTGGCAAGAGCGCATGAAAAAGTGCATCCGGTTTGATGGACGGTACTTTGAAAAGCAAAAGGAAGTTATGGAAGATTCGGAGGAAAGTGGATACGAATATTAACTTTTTGAATCCTGGTAAGCGAAAAATCTTCCTAAAAACCGTAGGGGTAAACTTTCCTCACTAATTTCAAATTGTCATAACTCGGTCAATTTTTATTCGATTGAGCTGATCTTGGTTTTAATCGATAGGTATTGAGTTGATCTTTAAAATGAGACCAAAATCATGTCTGTATCTATCTTACTTTTGAAGTTACAGAACCAGTCCCGGTACTTTTGGGACACCCTACGTATGATATTTTTACTCTACACATATGCCCGAATACGCATCATAAGGCACCTATGTGCTTCCTAAGTTGCCAAGTATTAATTATTGTTAGATTATTGGTCTAAAACATTCAATACAACCAGTAAAAATTAACTGTCCCCTGCGAGATTCGAACCCCCGCTCGCACAAAAAGTGTCACTCTCCCAGGGGCAGAACGGTAATGCAGCCGTTTGAGCTACTTCGCTGCTCAGATATGCATGGAGAAAAAGAGAACACTTAAGTGATCTCGGACGCTGAGCGGGGCTTCACAAAAGACGTCCTTGAGATTTCAACGGTTCGGCCACTGGCGTGATAAGACACAACGGATCAACCGCATTACTCTGTGAGACATTGTTTACCTATGCTGTCATGTGTCACGAGGTTCATATCAACAGGCATTTGCGATCGCGGCAGTAAGCTCAGGCAATATTTCTGTATTCATGGATTAAATCCATCAATCGAGTTCTGATTTTGGCTCATATATCCGTAACGGGTCCTCCAGAGCAATTTTCCACCTTGTACGATGGTTATTATTTCTTTATATCTATGTTTAAAATTTGAGGTGGGATAATGGCGGCTTCTCAAGAGCAACGAGGTAGGCGATCTTTTGCACCAACGAACAGAAAACTGATGGCGAAAAATAACCAATCAGAACCTCCCAAAAAAAAGAATTTACCTAAAAACGGAACTTCGTGGTTCTGCGTAGATTTACCAGTCAGACACGACATCTGAAGGTGGAAAAAAACTCGCTGAAAGCGAATTTTAGCAATCAACACAACTTGACGTAGAGACATGATTGGCTAAAAAATACAACGGTTTTTGATACATCGGAAAATCAACCAAAAATCGGAGACTGGGCGAAACGCTCAAGGTCGCAGAGGTATAGGGAATCCCATTTTGAAAGCAACGGAACGATTGTAATATCATGGGGAACTCCGTTCCCATGACAATAAAGAAAAATGGAGGCAAAAACAACTTATCAGCATCGCTTAGATTATTTACACCCTTAAGGTGGCCATCTCCAGCTTTAGCGCAATGCATTCTGGGTACGATCGATGTATTTCATGAATCTGAAGGTGAATCATTTTGGGGAAATTGTAATTTCAGTCCGTGGATAAATCACTTAGGAGTGTTCGTGCCGAAAATTATCTTCTAAAGACCTGAAGAAAAGTCAAAAGTACTGTTCTCAATGAACCATCGATACGAACTAAATGGTTGAAATTTGAAATATATCGATTGTACCCGAAATGCTTTGCGCAATAGCTGAAGTTCACCTCGAAGATTACTTGCACTCTTCTTCTTCTTCTTCTTCTTCTTCTTCTTCTTCTTCTTCTTCTTTTTTTTGGACACCCGTGAAGTATTAATAGTTGAATCAAGCGTTGCCAACTGAGAAAGTCAGAGAGCTTTTATTCTCCTGTTTATAGACGGTAAAACCAAGAAACCCCGTATTTTCAAGTAGTTAAATTTTCTTTTCTTTAAGATAGACACTCGTGCTTATAACTCGAGAATTTTGCCCTACTCCGTTAAGCCGGTAAAAGTTAGGTGCTGCGAATTTTTTTTTTTACTCCAGCCAAAACATTACATTTTTTAAATTTTCAAGATATTTAGCGCTCAAGATCGTCTGTCATCAGAATTTCTTCGAGAAACCATGCCATAAATACTTGATTGTCAGGGAATTGTAGAATCCAAGAAAATGTGTCATTCTGCGTACACAGCGATGATCACGATTTTTAGTGATTCCGTCCGTTTTTATCAATAAGAATTCCGTAAATTGCACTCTTTGGCAACGCTGCCACATATTGAAGATGTAGTAAATAATCTATAGGATTTTACTTATTTCGTAGTAAATTCAATGAGAAGATTCAGAAGAAGTAAAGTGTCTAATTGCCGATAAAGTGAGGCAAGTAATTGTCGCGTGAGTAGTCTCCATTTTAATCATATATTTAATTTTCATTTACTTATTTCTTTTATTCTTTTGATTAAATACGCAACTGGCCTATCTTCGTGCTATGATGACGTGAGATTGCAATGAGGGACGCATTCTGCCATCATAAGCGGATAAAATTGAAGGCGCTTCAGGGGTTTTGAATGACCAACTGTGGATGCAACTATTCGTGTTCGTGGGATGTCCGTGTTGCACATACAAAAAATTGCAGGCGTTTCGGTTTTCTTCGGTACAACGTATGGCTACGGTTATCCGTCGCAAGGGTTTTTTACGTTGCACTATTAGGACCGTGTTTACCACGAAATCCTTTGAGTTCAAATGAGCCATGTTGTATCATGACAGCGTTGCCAAATGGTGCAAATTTTCACCATAAACATTTCCACAAAGGCATCGCGGTGCGGTCAATCCAAAAAATTACCACCGATAACATTTCCGCAATTTGCACAATTTTGGAACGCTGCCATGTCGATACACGACTTCTTCGGAATCGGAGGATACCATGCTGCCAAAAACTATGTGTCTTTTTACCCTCTAGCATATCTTTAATTTTCTGGGAATTTCACCAAATCGTGTGAGGGAAATCAGGGAACTTCAATTTCTAGATTCTGTGGCAACCCTGCCTGCCGCCACCGCTCCGCGACTACTCGCACCTCGAAATGTTTCTTTTATAGCTGTTAATTGTAATTGGCCGCTCTTAATGAGTTTTCTCGGTCACCCCCACCCCACCCTGGCACCCTGTCCTGGATATCAATGTCTGTTTGTTTTGCGATCAATGGGGCGTGCGAACGCACTCGCGGCATCGTCGGGTCTCGCCCGCCCACCTCCCCCGAAAGCGCGTGATGTCTCGGGAAAGGGGTGCAAATGGGGCACCGTTAGGCTAGGTTAGGACATCCGTGAAGCGAAAATAGGGTGGTTCGCTCGGAGGCAAGCGATGACGTTGTCAAACCTCGGTATTCGCTTCCGCTGATGGGCTCAAATTTTGTGGGAAACGAACTTTTTGTAGACAGCTGCAAATATGTTTTTTTTCATTTCTTAATAGATCATGTTCAATACATCGAAATGGTGAGATTGTATCGATATCGATTGGTTCAACATAGCCTCAAAAGTCAATCTAGAAATCAGAGGGGATGGCTTTTTTGTGGTAGATTTTTTTATTCTTATGAGTACAAAATGGCAATGGAAAGTGAAATAATTGTTCGGAATTTTCTCATTTTCGTCTTTTTCAACTGAAGTCCTAGAATTTTTGTTCGAGATTATGTTCTTTTGTTTTGAACGAAACGATACATTGAACCACTATCGATTACGATCCGTAGATAATTAAAGCGGAAATCGATGGCTAAAGACAAAAATTGCGATTGCGACGTTTTAAGCATCTCCGCTCATGTTGTTGTTTTTTTTTTTTGTTTTTTTTTTGTTCAAGGGAAAGTAACTAACAGTTCCTTTTGAAATTTTTTTGGATTTTTCTTTCTTTTATCGTGAAAAGATCACATGAAATTGTAAGGAAGTATTTGAATTAGTTTTAAAGAAACAGGAGTCAAATGGGAGATTTTCAAACGTCGCAATAAATTAAGGCACGTATTTTTCGCCTCAGGTCTAGGTACCGTGCTTAAGTTACGCAATGACTTGGGGGGG